>CM024614.1:53759351-54105660 GCA_014182575.1 Eucalyptus decipiens
TGAAAACAAAAAAAGAGGTTCTCCTTTTTTTTCTTGTTAGGGGGCTTCTTTGCCAATAGGTTACTCTCTTTTGTCTCCTGCGTCTGTGGTACCAATCGGTTCAGCAAGACTCGCACCCGACTCGGGCCCATACCCTTCGGTAGCAAAAGTGGTGTCCTCCGGTACTTACTGATTAAGCTACAGAAGTTGGATTCGCGTCCAGTTCAAGCTCTCTTTCCTATCTTCGATTTAAGATGGTTAGGAAACAGCATCTGATGAGGCCAAAGAAAGTTTGATCAGATACTGACTCAGCCTCCGCGAAAGCGGGTTGATCATCTATTGAAAAAAAGATGAAGCTATAGCAGGATTTCCCGGCAACATCTGATGGAACGGCAGGAACTCAAACTCAGTGCCCCCACCACTTCAAGAAAAGGAATAGAAATCAGTGCCATTTCCCATGGACTATTCTTTTAGTGACTTTTCTGCTGACTCTGATTATTGACTTCAGGAAAGAGTGCCGAGTCAAGTACCGTGCGCACTGACTTTCTTTTTTAGTTCTAGAATATTCTCCTTCCTCTTCTTACTCTTCCTATCTAGCTGGCTTCTATGATTGATAGGGGAAAGTCTTCAATATTCCTCTTCTCTTTCTCTTTATCTAAGGCTGATCTGGCTGCAGAATGGAATTGGGTAAAGAACGAAGTGAAGGAGGCGACCTTCTGGCCACGAAGAAAAGAAAAGAGGACCACTATCTTGGGTCCATTCCGTCAGGTTCTCGCATCCTGAGTCCTCCTCCTCTCGGCATTTTGACCGATGCGATGGGGAGACCCGCGGGAGGGAAGTGGCTTAGCTTGAAGTACTTATCCAGGGCGGGCATAAAAATTCCACAGACACAGACAGAATAGCTCCATCCTGGCTATGCCGAGTGGAACTTCCATAGCTGAGACGTAGATGTAAGGGTCTCGTCATTGCTAAAGTCAGTCGTATCCGCTTGTGGGAGAGAACTGGGTTTGAATCGGCTCATGAAAATGCCTAGAGCACAGAAACCGCCCGACAACGCCCATTTCAAGGTCTGCTCTTCGGAAAGAAGAAATCGGGGACTTGAGCGGCATGGCTCCGCTTGGATGTCGGTCTCTTTCCGCCTTAGTGATAGATCTTAGCCTCAAAGGGAGTTCTCTTGAAAGGGCTAAGTCAAGACTGAAGATGGTTGTGTAAAAGAGCAACGAAGCCAAGGAAGATCGAGCCCCGAGCGGCTCCTGGGTATAGCCATCCATTTCTGAAAAAAGTATCCTGCTGCTCGGTCCGGAATCTTTATGCGGAACTGATAGATCAGCCTATGCCTGTTTATAAGTCTATGTTCGTGCCGAAGCCTCTAAGAGATCCTATGCTGTCTTGTAGTTGTTCGCTGCGGGTAATGCTTTTCAAGACTGCTAGGGGTCGGGAGCCTAGAGGCCTTGGTCCGAGTAGATGAAGTGCATGAAGACGAAGTGCTATTGGATTCTGATATGGCTGCTAAACAACTCTTATCTGCTTATTCGTCAGTATGCTTAGTCTTTATTGTCCTTTCTAGTTTGCCTGAATCTATCTTCCCTCCATCTCAATGGAGTTCATAACATCAGCTTAAGGCAGACAAGGGAGCTTCAGGGAATTCCAGTTCGGAAAAAAAAGAATTCCTCCCTAGAATTCAATGTGTTAAGGATAGTCGGAATGCTACCCGTTCAGAGTGAATCCATTCACAAATAAAGTATTTAGTAGTAGGTCGCCAATGCCCTTTTTTTTAAGGAATTTTTCCTTCCCAGCGAAAAAAGGCAGTCAATTAGTCTTATCCATTCCCCTTCTCCTGCTATTGGCTATTTATTTTATTGCTACTGCTAGCATTAGCACTACCGTCGCTTCTGATCTCTCTGCTATCACCCCATTTGATAGAAAAAACTTTCATTGGCCTTCAGGAGTGGTAGACGCGGAGCCTTTTGAAGCAAATTCTCAAGCAGTTCCAACTCTTTCTGTGGCATTTGTCCTGTCTTTCATCCCTTTTCGTGTACTTATCTTTATTTGTCGAGTCTGACACTAGGAATAGTCGATAGAAAACTCTTCCTTGGTACGAGGGGAATTGGGGATTGAAAATATCTAGGTACCAAAGGCCGATGAAAGCCTTTCCAAAGGAATTAGGTTAAGTTGCCTACATGGCTTATTGATGGAGTGAAATTCATGTGCAGCTGATTCAATAACAGTAGCAGCCTTTATTCTGTTCAAAGCGCTTACTGATTCAATTGCTAGTGGTGGTTTACTCTTGATTCACTGGGCTAGGCTAGAGTTTTAGACTATTACTTCTTCCTTTGTTTTGTCACGACTTGGACTCGAACCACCGCCCCGTACCACCTTGTCTTAGCTTCAAGTTGTTTTCTAACCTTCGTTTATTCGCTTGGTTAGATCTTCCTTTCCTATTATGTGAGTAATAGTGATCTCGTCTGTCTTACGGTGTTTATGAATTGGCACTTGCCTTGGGCTTTCACTCCGCCTCGTCATCACTATCCTTTCTGGTCTATAGCCCATATTGAATGAATGAAAGGATCCCAGCCCAGCACGGTCTGAAAAGCGTAAACAAGCCAAGCTGTTTCTTAATCACTGGACCAAGGGGACGCAACCTGAACCTCCAACCCTATCTCCTAGCTATCGTCTAAGGTCCTTGGTTACTAATCTCCTCTTCTTAGCCCCTTCTACTCCTCCGTCCCTGACCTTCTCAAGCCTTACCATAACAGCACCCTCTTACCTTCACAATAAAAAACAGGGTTTAATAAAAAATACCGGGAAGTGTGAAATAAATGGATTGAAAAAAGACTCGATCAATCGAGAACAGGTTTTAATGAAATTGCACATAAGAGAGAAAACTCTTCCCATTTTGATTGCTGTCTTCCGAGTGAGAAAGCATTTTCATCATTTTACAAATATAGAAGAATGAACAAAAACCAATTCCATTATAAATCAATACGAATTGCCTTATTCAAGGCTCTCCAACTCGCTCATACATAGTTGGCTATGATCTTTGGCTCGCTCTTTCCTCTTCCGGTTCAATATATCTTATAGTAACGAGTAGATCAAGTTTTCCGATTGGGGTTGGGTCTTGCCTTTCTCCATGCATTCATAGCGTTCGTTGTTTTGTACAGCTCGGTCGAGCCTTAGACGGGGCGTTAAACAACTAGAACCCCCTTATACAGCTCCAGGTTGTGGTGATCCCTGCCTTTCTTTATCCATAAGAGAGAAGCGCATCCGCCCCTCGTTCACTAGGGTATCCTAAATCCATAATCGCATCTCTCATGGCCATGCGGTAGTAGCCGGACCTGAACCTAGCCTTGAGGCTGATCGCAGGGCATGCCTAAATTTCCGCTAAAGCTAATCCCGTTCCATAAGATGATGATCGTAGTCCTTCCTTTTCTAAAACTATTCTTATCCTTTGGTCAGGCAAGTTAGAGGCTCCCTTCCGTTGGATTGGGCTTGTCAGCGTACGGCCTCTGGCGGCTTAACGCCTCTGTTGGCTAGCTAGTCGTCTTGCTTCGCTTCCGTCGGTGAACAATGATTATTGCCTTTGTTTTGGGACTCGAGTTAGCGAGTAGGTTAGGCATTCGAGTAGCAACCGTCCTTAGGTAAAACCTTATTTCGCCGGGCTATGCACCTCTATGGGTGGAGTCAAGTTCAATGCGCATCATCCCACCCAGAGGCAAGAGGATGCACATGAACAGAAGCCCAAGGCCTTCTATGGGTAATTCCTCGCTGGCGGATCGCCTTTAGCCGGGTATTCACTCCTAAATCATTTAAGCGGAAGAAGCATAAGAGGTTAGGATTCACTAGCGCAGGAGAGATAGTTAGCACTACCTTGGGTACGAAACTACGCTATCGAAAAGCAAGGAGAAAGAATAGGATAATCTAGGGGTAGGGTACGATGTAGTTGCCGAAAAGAGCTTCTTAGCCAATGGAAGACTCACTAAGGCTGTTTAAGTTAGAGTTCTCGGGTCAGCTCCCGGGGAAGAGCTAGCCCAGCAGAAGCAAGACTGACACCGGAAACTCCGCATCTCTGACTTAAGGGGCTAATTAGCCATATCGGAGACTACCCGGAAACTCCGCATCTCTGACTTGAAAGAGTCAATTGCCCATCCCCCATAGTCTTGGATTCCGCTGTCCCTTTGCGCTGTGACTAGGCCCCCTTTCCGCTTCACGCAATAGCACGCTCCGAAGCAAACGAGCTTCGCCGGTAGTAGCCTCCTGAATTAGTCGAGTAGCTTCTTTCCGGCAAAGCTTACCAATCCTACACTCCTTTCTCCTATTCTTTGTCTGGTGGAGCTATTCCCAGACAGCCTGAGAGCTGAGTTAGGACCTTATTTGATTTGAGATGCTCTTTTCCTTCCAAAGCGAAATAATCACTCCTGTAGCTTATTGCGCTCGATCTACATCCTACCTAACTCGATCTTGCTCTTCCTCTTACACACAGAAGGTTTTTGCTCTCGTATTGCGGGTTTTCCACTTCGTTCAGTTACATTAGGGCTTTACCCAACTCTATCTTGGTGATTAAGTTCCGCTGTTTTTGGTGTGAAATGAGCTTCTTCTAGGATAGGAGGTCTTGTCGGTATGGAACCTACCTTTCCGGAGTGAAGGATTGTCATCCTATAGCCGAGTTTTTTTATTTTTGTTTAGAGTCGAGTGATCAAGCTTACGATTCTGCCGTTAGTGAGAAGCAAGTAAACTCTATAGCCCTAAACTAAAGGAGCAGGTCAAGTTTGTTCAGCTTGAGGGATAAATTACATGGCTGAACTGCCAGTCCATCAAATATCGTAGTTTATCCTTAAGAGCAAGAGGTTCCTTGTGTGAAACTTATATTAGGCAAAATCAAGGTTGCCAACTCGGCATTCCTCCCATCTAGGGTCCGCTTGTTCAATAACCTCTGATGGCATTCGCACAATAGTTTTCCCATCTAGAATTTCTGGTTCCAAATACTGCAGTTACAATTTTGTTGCCTTAGCGCCATCTTTCAAGAGGTTAGCCCAATAAAATTACCCGTATTAGATTGTGGTTTAGTGGGCTGCTCTACATTAATCGCAGGCGTAGATTTAGGATCTGATGGACCAGAGTTAACCAGCACATTAGCAGGGTTGGGTTTACTTACCCAAGGAAGTGTTGAACACGCGCCCATTTTACAGCAGATGGAGCAGCAACCATGGAAGCCTTCCTTGATGAAGCAGGGGGGGCGAGATCCTTCATCCTCAGTTACTTCCCGAGCAGACAACAGATAGGAAGGACGACGGCCTCTACCTCCTCTCGACAATCGACCACCTGATCTACCCCTGCCCCTACGAGAATCAGAGAAGGGATCTTGGTTTATCCCTCTCAGCTCATCAATCTCTTTCCTAGGCCTGTTCCAGGTGTGTGCCCGGAAGCTCTTGTTCCGATGCTTTGTTGTCGGCCTTACGAGGGAAAATTTGTTGGTCTCGCGTATAAAAGATAACGGCTGCATTTAGGTTATATCTTTATATAAGAAACCTTGCTGCTATGCTAAAAAAGCAACAATTGAAGTTATCAAATTACATGTTCTTCGATTATAAAAAATTCATTTAATATAAAAAGAGAAGCAAGTGTATAGAACTTCTTCGAGGCGGTTCCTTCGGCCGGCCGCCTTTGACAGGAAGGCTCTTTCCATTCCTTGAAGTAGCGAGGCTCGTTGAAGCAGACCTAGGCAGAAGGAAAGGAGGTCGTTCGTTCGAGAATAGGAGTCGTTTCCTGTTAACAACGGAAAGCGGATCAGTTGAGTGGCAAGCCAGCTGATAGGGCCACGAAGCACCCAACGAATGGAGGACTGGAACGGCTTTAATCATATGCTTAACACAGCCAGTTCGAAAACGAGCTAGTCGCCTTACTTCGAGAACGAACTATTTACTTAACCCGGACGGTTCTTTGCTCAACACTGACTGCTCGTTGCTTTACACGAACAGTTCCCCAATCCTCATTCGCCCCCCCTACGTGCTCTCTTTCGAGGACCTGAACCTGAACCCGCTCCTCATTTAGCATGAAGCTTGCTGGCGGCATCGATGACGGTGTCGGCGGAGTTCTCAGGTACCAACTCAACTCCACAAAGTGCTTTTACACCTGGCCTCTCTTTTGCACTGGAAGGGACCTATCGTGACCCTAAAACTGAAGACCCCATAAACTCGCGATTTAAAAAAAACGAAATCGGGATGAGCTAAGCTCAAAAACCAAAAGAGAAAGATGCGATGCGAGAGTTCACGAATGACCGATCGATACAGTACTAGAGCTTCCACGGAATTTATATAAAAATAAATTTATTTAGGAAAGCAAGTCCCGTCGAGTTAGCCGTTGGAGGAAAGGCATGACTTAAGAGGAGAGCGAGTGACTTTCAGGCGAGATGGTTCAATAGTCGATTAGATAAAGGCCGTTCCTACTTCCAACGAGGAGAAGAAAGTCGTCAATAAATAGCGTAAATAAGGAAGTGGCTTTTTTTGTTCATGACTCCGCTCCTATTGAATAGAATTAGGAAGAAGGGCCGCTAGTCATTCTTTTCAGAATCCGAAGTCGAATCTTTTCTTTTCCTTGCTTATTCGTCAAGATTTTCTTTGTGTTCCGTGTACCGCACCGAAGCTTGTGGAGCCTATGCGAAGCAAGCGGGTAGAAGATCTCATATTAAAGAATTCGCTTTGAGTTCGTTCTTTTTCATCATGTCTTGGTTCACAGTTTATCTGAATCAGACTAAGAGATTGGCATCAACAAAGCAAGGCCCCATTGAGCTTAGCCTAGAGCAGATCGAAAAGGTCTCGCGAAGGCGGGAACCCCTTGCCGAAGATCCTTCTCTTTCTCTGTGAAGATAGACTGCTCTTTCTTGCTTTGCGTGTCAAGTGCGAGATTGGTTGAGAACCCTTCGCCCACAGTGCTTTCAAAAGCAGGTCTCCGTTTGGTGTTCCGTGTACTAGGGTTAAGGTGGAAGATCGAAATGGAAGTCATATATAGCCTATTAATTAAAAATCTATTTTCAATTCAGGTTTACAACAAAACAACAATATCATAAGAGAAGAAAGATCTCCGCGTAGAAAGATTAGCTCTTCCTTCCTTTCTTCATCCTAGCACTATGAGATGAGATTGATCCCTTCTTACTCCCATGCTTTCTTTCCATTGGTCAACAACCAACAAAAGTCTTCTATACTTCTTCACTCCTCCAGGAAGGAAGATGGTGAAAATCAAATAAATGAAACAAAAAAATGATTATTCTAGAATGGTTATTTATAACAATTTATCCTGTTGAAATATCTTTTTTCCGGAACCATGGCAATTAGGATTTCAAGACGCAGTAACACCTATGATGCAAGGAATTATACACTTGCCGGGCGATATAACATGTATCTATTTTTCTCTGGTTCTACGTTTCTTCCTGCCTTTATTTCTTACTTTATGTAAGTGGAGGTTCTACTATTTTCCGCAAACAGGGTTTGGCGATAGAAGAACTACTATCGAGATTCTCGGGACCATATTGACTCCTATCTTTCTGGTGCTGATGCTAATACGCAATTCCCATGAAGTAACTCACTGCGCCGGCTCCGGGAAGCTTCTTCGGCTAATCACAATGTTCCCCCTGGCGGTGAGGGTACTTCTGGGGGCAACTCCGGCTGGACATCTATCCTAGGGAGCAGCTCTGGGGAAAGCTCCGAAGCAAGCGTGAATCAGCCAACTGGCTCTTCAAATCAAAACAGGGCTGGCCCGTCGTCTGCTATCCAGGGCAAAATGCCAATCCAATTGAGCTACCGGCGCCACAGCATACACCTTTCCCCTCCTTCAAGAACAGGGCGAGCGGGGAGATCTTCTCAGGTCTCTTCATAGGCTCGTAGCCTCTCAATTACAACATTATTGTGAGAGAGGCCGTCCAAGGTGGAGAATTTCCTCAGCCACTGACTTGTATGATGAGTCCGCCTATCTAATTATGAGCTATGATATGGGTATCTCCGAAGATACAAAGGATGAGATTCAAGACTGGATTACGCGAATACGTTCAGATCCGAAACTACTGGCTACCTTTTAAAAAAAATATAAATAAATAAGCTCTTTTGTTTTGGTCACTAATATGGTATGAGTTTTTCCAGCTATCAAGGA
This sequence comes from Eucalyptus decipiens, assembly GCA_014182575.1. Classification (NCBI taxonomy): domain Eukaryota; kingdom Viridiplantae; phylum Streptophyta; class Magnoliopsida; order Myrtales; family Myrtaceae; genus Eucalyptus; species Eucalyptus decipiens. The sequence continues at coordinate 53,767,470 of CM024614.1, forward strand.
GGACGGGCGGGGCAATATGAGCGTGAGAAATGAGGACTATCATATCGGAGTGTTTCGAGGATGAGAACGAGAACTAATTGTCATTCTATGTTCTATGTTTCGTTTCTTCCTTTTTCTTTCTATTTTTCGAGAAAAGGTCCCATCCTTCAATATCATGATTGGGTCGACCAGGCCAGATCATGAGTGAATAGAAAATCGAAAACGTACATAGCTGTTCCAGCTGAAATACTTGGAATAATTCTACCACTTCTACTAGGAGTAGCCTTTTTAGTGCTAGCTGAACGTAAAGTAATGGCTTTTGTGCAACGTCGAAAGGGTCCTGATGTAGTGGGATCGTTCGGATTGTTACAACCTCTAGCAGATGGTTCGAAATTGATTCTAAAAGAACCTATTTCACCAAGTAGTGCTAATTTCTCCCTTTTTAGAATGGCTCCAGTGGCTACATTTATGTTAAGTCTGGTCGCTTGGGCCGTTGTACCTTTTGATTATGGTATGGTATTGTCAGATCTGAACATAGGGCTACTTTATTTGTTTGCCATATCTTCGCTAGGTGTTTATGGAATTATTATAGCAGGTCGGTCTAGTAATTAGGGGCGGCCGTTCGGTCGCCTATGATACTAGGACCAATAGGTAAAAAATGGGTTTGTGCCGGAGGTGTTGAACGATCTACTCTACACAGGTGTGGGCTTACAGGGCTAGGGCTCAACAACCCTTTCTTTCATTTATCAAAAGGGCCCTGGTCGGTCACTTTTCCGGGCCGGGATGAAGTTTTGGAAGTTCTAAAAAAGAGATCTTTCTCTGAGCACCTCAGATGAGGAAGGGTAGCCTGTCAAGCTGGCCTAACTAACTATTTAGAATATCTATCTAGATAGATATAGATATCTTTTGAATATATATATAAGATTCGCTGTCTTTTAACCGGCTGTTCTTCTTTGTCAACGCTACTAAGGACCTATAGGTTCGCCTACTTGACTTATGAAAGATAATGAGAATGGGTTATTCAAAAAGGAAAAGAAAAGGCCCTACTTTCGCAAGCCTTTGTCATTGTCAGTCAACTAAGTAGGGCCTGAGGCCCCCTGCGAATCCGTAAATCTGAAGAGCATGCCGCAACAAAAGGATGGTCCCTATGCATTTCATTCTTTCCGGAAGGGAAAAAAAAAGTACCCCCATCATGGTGAACCTCTCCTTGTGATCGGGATCAGGTAGATGCCTCCCAGCCGGGGGGAAGATCGAATCGGAGTTTCCTTAGGTAGCCACCGACCTACAGTTATCCTTAAACTTCCGTGCTTGGTGGAGAAGAAGCGAACAAAGGTACGCTCGCTTGCTGTCTTGTTCTCTGCCGCGAACTGGGATCGCTCGCCAGCTAGGTCAGATTGGAGCAACATTTTTTGAGAACAGATTACCCATCTTCGGGGACAAGGGGCGGAACGACCTCTCGATCTACTTACTGCAGCCCAGGAAGAAAAACGTCGTCTAGGACTTCCCTCTTGCTCCGATCCCCCCTACGCCTAGGACGTTGTCTGGGCCAAGAGCCATAGTTAGTTGCTGTTTCCATTTGGTTGTTTTTTTTTCTCGTTGTTGATACCGGCAAGACCCAGCCAGATGATGTCTGCTGGTTGGTAGTGAGAGGACTAATAGTACCTGCATACCCAAAAGGGGGCGCTGATTAAAAAACAATCATTTGATTTTGTTTCTTGCTCTCCCTTAGCAGCGGGAAAGGAGTCTATCTATCTGCCTAGCTTTGGTAGATTTCCCCCAACGCAATCCACAGAAATTCCACGAATCCCTTGGTGGATAAGTCCGACGACTCAGCAGCAGTGCGGAATTGAGTTTCTCGTCCGGTGGATCTGATCTATAGTTAGGGGCAATACATACCAAAAGGTTCGAAGAAGGAAGGCGCATAAGAGTGGATAACCAACCCACCCTTCTGTATAACCTATTCACATTAGTGAAGCCCCAAAGACCAATCCATATCCGGAACCAATTGTATCACCAACAATTGAAGATGAAAAATGATATTATCCGGTGACGGTCACTATATATTAGTTGGGTCACCGGTCCAAAGGCCAAGAACAATTAAAATGACGGATATATTAAATAACAATTAAATATATTTAATTGGGTCCATATCGATAAATATATTTACTCAATTGGTTCATATCGGTAAATAACTAATATATTTTTCCGGATATATTCATTATGTATCAGTTGAGCCCCAGCTTGGCGAATCAAGAAATAGAACAATATTGATAAGAAAGGTGACCCCTTCTGTCGTAAGAGTTTTGGGTTGGTCCAACCCCGAACCAACCTCGTATATTATATTATATTATATTATATTATATTATATTATATTATTTATAATTTTATTATATATTCAAACCTAAGTAAAATGTATGTTATATTATATTATATTGAGATGTTCTATCAATAGCACTAATAGTAATTTCAATTTATCAATTATGTGTTGTTTGTTTTGTTTTTAGGTTTTTAGAAGTTCAAGTGAATTAACAAGATGTGAAGTTATATATTCATGATTTATATTAAGTATTTTGAACTTTTTATGGTTTAATTGTATTTTATTAATGAATTTCAGCTGCACTTTGCTTTTCAATTTATATCGAATGGTAGAAGTTTTTGAAGAGTAGAGTAGTACTGCAATTACTACGGTGATTTGCTACTCAAGTGTTGTAAAGCTCATTTTTTGGTTGAGTAGACTTTACATGATCAAACGCAGGAAAACACTATTGCATATGGTGTTATAAATATTGTTTTCCTATTGCATATGGTGTTATAAATATTAAAGATAGATGATTATAAGAACTTTCTATCTTGTCCCATATCTCGATAAGTGGTTAGCAGGTACGAAATTTATATTATTGTGTCATCTTAAATTTGCTAAATATGTATTGGTATTTATAGTTTAGTTACACAATGTCGTATTGTCGATGGATGTGTAATTTGAATTTGTAGATTTGCTTTTTTAGGGAGTATAAAAAATAAAACGAAAAAAAATTATCGATCGGTCCCGGGTTGACCCGGGAACCGGACCGAACCCATTGGGTAGGTCCGGTCCTTGGTCCCAGGCTATCGGTCTTCGGTCCTAAAAATTGAGGACCAACACTGTACGGGTTGGTCCTAGGTTAGGGGTGGCCCGGACCAACCCGGACCATGCTCACCCCTAATATCGGGTAGGGGTGAAAGCGGTTCCCGGGTAGAACCAGGAACCAGAGAACCGAACCGAAGGGTCCGGTTTGGCTCCCCGTTCTAAAGGACCGGTTCCCGTTCCCGGTTCCTCTTCTCTGGGAACCGGCGGTTCCGATGGGAATCGGAACCAGAACCCGTTAGTGCTCCAAAATCACTTCACACGTTCACACTTCACAGAACTGGGTCTCTCCCGTTCGCTTCCTCTGCCCGTCACCGACACTGCTCGCCGTCGACGCCACGAACGTTGCTCCCTCACTACTCAGCCGCTTGTCGTCGACGCCGCCGCTGGACGCCGCTCATCCCCCGGTGGAGGCCGCTCGCTCGCCCAGCCACCCCCCGACGCCGCTCGTCGCTCGCCCAGCCGCCCCCGACGTCACGATGCTTTGTGCATCCTGCTGAAACCAGCCAGCACTTTTGCTATGACTGTAATGTCAAAATAACCCGCTTCGATAATATCTCTTCTTTGGATCCAAACCTTTTCTTGATTGATAAGGACTGCTGCTGTAACTTTTCAGGATAAGTCAGCAGATGTTCGTAAAGCTGCAGAGGGATTCTTCGGTGAAATTTTGAGAGTAAGGGGACATGAATTGGTACGGATATGTGCAATAAATTGCAAGAGTGTGGCTTCTTTAGTATGTGGTGATCATGGCGACTGCTGTGTTCAGGTTATGAAACATTTGAAAGACATTCAGGGCCCAGCTTTGGCTGTTACACTTGAACCATTGAAGCCTCATGGAACATTCCAAGGTGCTCTCTCTCTCACACGCGTGCACGCACACCTTCTGTTTTGAACCTGAAATATTGCTGGCAGAATCGTTTGAATCAACCAGGGCCATACTGGTAGGGTTACCTTCCAAAAGCGGCTCTAAAGTTGGAAGAGCTGTTTCTCATGGTGCATCAAAGCCTGGAAGTCGGACTGCATCTTCGGTATGTTAAGCTCTCATTAATGACTAAAGAATAAGGTTAGAGATGGAGTGAGATCCTTTTGTTTATTAGATGAAGGCTGTGTTTGTTCTTTCTAATTTACATTGGAAGGATAAAATTGTATGAGGAATGATGGGGATTTTGTTTCTTATTTTCCCATTTGCAAAGAGGATTGCCGTGTCAAAGGGCTCAAGAGGAGACTCGATGATTTCTGTGCAAGACATTGCTTTGCGATCCACAGAGCTTTGATAAATGTCAAGGACTCAATTAAGGTATGAAATAATGCTTCTACAATAGGTTGTATGAAAAGACAAAACCCAAGTTTGTACTACTAACTTTGTGATTAAATTGCTTATTCTTATCTCATTTGAAGTAGCATTTTATTATAGGAAACATTGGTACTCTTTTGCAAATGTCTAGTTCCACATATCTGATTCCGCACAACTCCAAGCCATGTTAGCCATGTTAGAACTGTTGTGATATTCCATGTCTGGACTGTAATGTTCTTTATGGCCATGTTTGACTTGTTGCAGCATTAATGTTGACACCTCAATTTTAATTAGTTTTATTAATTAAGTTTTTAATTTTGTCTTTCCGGATAAATAGATAATAAAAAGATAAAACAACAAAAAACAAATAAAAACAGGAAATAAAACCAAAAGCAAAACATAAGCCAGCAGCCCATTTTTCCTCCCTTTTCCTTCACGCAGGCCCGCGAGGCCCAACCGCGTGGCTAAGCCCGGCCCCTTCTCCTTGTCTTCTTCCTTCTCCGTCTTCTTCCCCAAACCGGATAAGCAGCACGCGCTGGAGAAGAGGACGTGCGCGACGCCGGAGCAAAGTGGAGGAACAGTAGCGCACGTGGAGCAGGGGGCGGCCGGCGTCGGATAAGGACGTGCGAGAAGCAGCTGGCATCGGATGGGACACCGGTTTGGCCGTCGAGGGCCGCTCGGTGCACGAAGGGGACCGGTGGTCGAAGTTCCGTCGACCGGCCACCCCCCTCGCCTATAAATAGCCCCCAATGTCGACGGCGAAGAGGGGGGTGAGCTCGGAGATCCTTCACTGAGAGACATCGGGAAGGATCGAAGGGCGAGCACAGGAGAGAGCTCGAGTCGCGAGCTCCGCCCACCCTCCACCGAGAGACTTCGGGAAGGCGGGCGGCAAGTGACTTCGAGAAGGTCAGATCCGGCCGGTGGAGGCTCGGATCGGCCGAGTGAGAGAAGATTAAGGCCGAGGGTAGGGTTTCGCGAGATCGCGCCTCGGATCTGGTTTTTTTTTTTTTTTTTTTTTTTTTGCTGCTGCTGTTGCCGCCGAATGCTTTGTGCCACCGCCGTTCGCCCGACCGAGATCCCAACGCCATTTGCTGCTCTTTTGTCCCCCACGAGCCGCCTCTCCTCCGAAGCTCGAAGAGCGAACCCGAGCCCAAGAGAGAGAGCCCCGGCCAGATCGACTGAGCCCAAGCCTCGCCGACACCGTCGTCGTCCGCCGCGGTCGTCGCCATCAGTCTGCCCTCACCGCGGCCGCCACCGTCTTAGATCAACTCGTGTCGTCGCCGTCATCACCTCCGTTCAAGAAAAGGTAAAAACCGTCGCCGTCGTCGTGATTCCCATCGTCATCGCCGTCACCGCCGTGGCCATCGTCGCCGCCGTATCACTTCGGTCTCCTCCCGGCGCCGCGGATTCGTAAACCCTAGGGTTTGCAATTTTACGGGTCGCGAGCGGATCCGGACCCGGAAAATCGGGTAGGGTTTGCGATCCGGGGGCAGCTGCGAGTCGGGTTGGGAGTCGGGTCAAACCCGGGTAGGGTTCCACTAGGAACCCGGGTCGTCGGGCCGGGCTGGATCCCTCCCAAAACGACGGGCCACGGTGTCGTTTTAATTATAAAAAAAAAAAAGGGACAAAAAATCCGAGTCGGGCCCGCGTTGAGGGCCCGTCCTCATTCGGATCGGATCGGCCCGGAGTTGGACCCAACCCACGGATCCGACCCGGGTCGTTTTTTTTTTTTTTTTTTTAAGTTTTATTTTAAATAATATTTTAATAAATAATTAATAAATAATTTATTTTCAAAAAATATTAAAAAATGTTTTAATTTCAGAAAATCGAGAAATATTTAAAAATGTTGAAAAGTGTTTTATTTTCTAAAAAATAAGAAAAATAATCAAAAATAATTTATTTTCCAAAAATATTAAAAAATATTTAAAAATATTTTATTTTCTGAAAAATCGAACATATTTCATATTTTCCAAAAAAATGTCAAAAATCCAAAAAAGGCCAAAAATTCATGAAAAAGCCAAAAAATTCAGAAAAAGCCAAAAAAGACTTGTATTTTTCCAAAAAATACCAAAAAATCCTTTTGTGTCCAAAAAAATTAGAAAATGACTCAAAAATGTTTTTCCTCCCAAAATGCATGGAAAATCCCTCGAACATCCAAAAACCTCGGGGTTTAAACAAGATTAGGTACCGAAAGGGCATTAGTGATTAACTAGTGTAATCAAGTCCCCGATCCTAATTTCTCTCAGTTGCGCGGAGTGAGTATTTCTCCCGATACTTCACTTGGGTTTCTAATCAACCCACCCCAAATAGATTAGTGGCGACTCCATTTTAAAAATTGATTTACAGATTAAAAACTCAGACTATTAAAGTCGTGAATTGGTGGACTTGGGAGAGTCCGGGCATAACTAATTTCAACCGAGCCATTAGCCTCCTTAGGTGCCCATACCCGATTGCGGGCGCCGAAAAAAAGAGGTCGCGACAATTAATGCATTTGTAACTAGTAGCACAGAGGCAACAAAGAGCAAAACAATTGTGGTGATGGAGAAAGGGAAGATGTACTTACAACTCAATCAATTTGCCAAGGTGGTTTCATATGTTTTAGTTTCTTTCACATGCTTGAAAGGAACGTCTCTGATTTTTTGTGTTTAGCTTTCTGCAGAATATTCCAATTATGAGAGTCATGAAGGCAATGGGAATGGAAAGTGATCAAGAGGTTGTCCAGATGATCGGCAGAGACCCTAGATATAGTGCCCTACTTCTTCCATCGATTGACGTGTGTGTTTGGTCAAGGAAAATTTTGTATGCTTGTTAGGATCAATCATTTTTTATCTGACAATTCTGTATGCATTAGAGTGAATCTTTAGCGACTGATTTTCTCTAATGCTTGTGATTATGCGCATGTAATATCTTATCTTGTTTTATGATCTTCCGGAGCATTAATTTTCTCATGCTATCATGGCGTGTTTAATTGCCAATGATAATCATCTTTCTGGAAAATGGAATTATGAAAACCTTTGTAGTCCGGGGTAAATTTAGTGAAGTCATCATGGAAGCGGATAAGCTTAATCCAGTTTACTTATCAATATCATGTAGGAAGGATATGGAATTGTATCTGGTTGCATGTTTCTGATTTTGTGTATCTTCTCTAGGTTATGGCTTTTCTGTGTCACAAGTTGCTTTAATCTCAGGAATGTGCAAGCCTCAGTATATTTACACAACAACAAGCTCTTGAGTTCCTCCAGGGAAAGGTTTGAAAAGCTTTGCAACTTCAAGCTCTTGAGTTTCCTATTGCATTTCTGTTCTGCAAGAGTTCAACAAGTTCCTTCAGCTTGTAATATAGTCCCCATTGGCTCTGCACTTTAAACAGAAAAGAGGGACCACTCCATTATCAAATACACCATGCCAATTGTTTGTTTATGCACTCTGGGACCTATGACTCTTGTGCCTGGCCAGGTCTTTAACGAATAGCATATATCTCAACTCAACTCTAGATGCAAGTACATGAAATCTTGACAACTAACTTCACTGTTTTTTTTTTTTTTTTTTTTTTTTTTTATATCTGTTCCAGGCCAATAATGCATACATTTTCCCAGGACTTGGTCTAGGCTTGATAATGTCTGGGCTTGTGAACTTTGGTATTCTAACAGCATGAAAATTCAGTTTGCTGATGGAGCGGCCTTAGTCAAAGGGACAGAAAGGTGCTTTTTTTTTGGATGCTTCTGCTCCCAAGGAACTATTTTTGGCAATTTATGGACATAGAAGCTTTGGTTTGTCTCTTTCCTTATTCGTTATAGTTAAAATCTGAAAATGAAAAAAAAGAAAAAATAAATAAAACCTTTTGGAACTTGGAACCGACCCTGAAACTTGTGACAGGGTAGATTCCAGGTTTTTGGTTCTGACGGGTAGGTTCCGTGTTCCAAAAAATGAGGAACTTGTACTCGAGGGTAGGTTCTAGGTTTCAGACGGAACCTGTTAGCAACCGGGAACCCCTCACCCCTAATATTAGGTCTGCTTTGTGTGAACCTTTTATAGCCATTGAGTGTTTTTGGGAAAAATTTTGTAAAACCCCGTTAGAAAAAAGTCATCATTCAAAAGGCCGAAAGCCCGTGGCAAATAGGAGAATGTGTTGGGCATTTTGGCATTCTCAACATGTTGGTAAGACAATTAATATAAAATTTTGATCTTTTTGTTTCCTTCACAATTTTATTGACATTCCAAATTTAACCATTTCCAAATAGCAACCCTAAATCCCTGAGCGGCTCGCCTCTTGGGTCTTGCTCTGCACTTGGAAACGAGATCTCGCCCTTCTCTTCGACTTCGAAGCTTACCTCCGATGGAGCAACTGAATGAGCAGGACAATTGGCGTGAGTATATTGGCTGCTGGACTGAGTCGATGCCTTGCCGAGACTGCCTTAAGAAGCATGGCATGAACGAGGCCTGGTATTGTCAGGTTTGTCACGAGGCAAGCCAGCAAAGGATGAAAGAGCAGCGGAGCAAGATCTCCTTCTTGGTTGTGACCGACCAAGTTCATTTCCCTGCCGATGTCCACTTGATCGTTGAGGATGGTTCCGAGGGGACTCCGCCGATCCTAGCCCACAGCCCATAGACTCATTCTGGTCAGCATCGCATTAGCATTTTGCTCTGACTTAAAATTTTGGATTTTTCTTTGATTTTGCTCGATCTGATTTGAGAAACAGATTATTAGGTTCAGTTCAAAGTAATTAAGGTTCATATTGCATTTGTGGTTGGATTCGAATTTTCTTTCGCGCTCCAAGTTGTTTTGGTAGATAAGGATGGTCTGAAAGAGATCATGCAAATCCAGTTGTTCGATTCTAGATACAGTGGTACCTGTGGCTTACTAGTTCTTCCTCAAACAAACTAGTTCTGTTACAAAGTTTTGTTACAAGTTTAGGCGGATTGAATAGTTGTCAAGTACATTGGCATTATCAATTTCTGCGATTGTTTATTCTGGCTCTGCCATTGTAGTTTCTTGAATTTTCTCTTCCGCTTTCTATTAAAAATCAGGTAGCTGGTCCCAGTTTTGAGAGCAATGTTAGAGCATCCAATAGAAGAGAACCAGAGAACCAGAGTGGCAAGATTCATATAAGGGACTCCTCACCTGAGGCCTTCAAGCCTTTGTCAGCTACCATTACTCAGCTGAAGTATCCCTGATTACCAACTGCTAGTTCATGGTCTCCAACCTAATTGGGAGAATACAATATTTAGTTATGCAATTGCGCACATGCACAAGGCAAAGCTTCTCCTTGAGGCCACTGTTTCGTTAATCAGAAACAATTGGGTAAATTGAGAAACCATTCAGACTATGAAAGACTTGCTGAGGATAATCCAGCCATTGCATTTAAGATTCTTGAAGCATGTTTTCTTGCGGAGGTGGAAAGTACTGCAGCGGCCAGTACTTTTGCATGATATAGGCTGACTGAAATTTCGTTAATCAAAAACAACTTGGGTAAATTGAGAAACCATTCAGACTATCAAAGACTTGCTGAGGATAATCCAGCCATTGCGTTGAAGATGCTTGAAGCATGTTTTCTTACAGAGGTGGAAAGGACTGCAGCAGCCAGTACTTCTGCATGATATAGGCTGACTGAAACTTCTCATCTTGTTATTGTTGCAATTATGCATGATATAGGTTGATTGAAACTTCTCATCTTGTCGTTGTTGCAAATATTTTTCATTTCATACTTGTAATAATTCATCTTCATAGTTTTGTTTTTGATTGAGACAACTAAAGAGAACTAGTAAAAATTTCCTCATCTCTTCATAATTGTGTTTTTGATTGAGACAACTAATGATTCTTCACTTTGACTTTTCGACTTGGGTTTCACCTTTTCATTTGTGCCACTGCTTTTCTTCCATTTAAATTAGACACTTGTTTTTTTTAGTAAAACTAGGATCCTGATCTGATCTGTGTGATGGTATTATCATCCGCATTGGATCTGATCTGTGTGATTGTATTATCATCATGTGATATGAAGCATTGGTTGAGATGGATGTTATCTAAATGTTGCTGCATATACGTCTCTACAACCTATGCATCCTTGACGATCAAGTGGACATTGAGAAGATGACGATCAAGTGGACATTGAGAAGATGACCAAGTAGGGAGATGAACTTGGTCAGTCGTAGCCAAGAAAGAAATCTTGTCCTACAGCTCTTTCATCGTTTGCTGGCTCGCCTCGTGGCAAACCCAACAATACCAAGCCTCGTTCATGCCATGCTTCTTAAGGCAGTCTCGGTAGGGCATCGACTCGGTCTAGGGGCCGATGCCAATTGTCCAGCTTGTTCAGTTGCTCCATCAAATATTCAATCCACCTAAATTTTTAGCGGAACTCATTTTGTTTGAGAAAGAAATAGTGAGCCACAGGTACTTATCAAGATTATGCAGCGACTAAACTCTCTTGATTACTCAAATTTGATAGAGAAAAAGTTTCTAGAAAGAGAAGCTCTAAACGAAAGAAAGAAATTTTAATTATGAAATGGATGAATGATTGCAATAAGGGGAAGTCATTCTTTCTTATACTAATGGCCCTCGGATTACAATCATTGATCGTTATTCGATTCAATGGACAAGATTGTGCCTTCTAACCTACCATTTACTAGCATTTATGCCGAGAGAGTTCTAGATCTTCGGTAAAATTACCATCTCGCCCATCTCTAGGAGTATTCTAAAAGCTCTTGGGGAAACCTTGGGCAATCTTGAGTGGTCTTCTTCAATCATGCACGGTCCCTTGGTCGCAGAATCATTGGCCCCAACTTGTTTTTTTGTTCTTTCTTTCTCTTCTTTTTTTTTTATATTTTTTTTAGGAAAAACATCTTCCATTAATATATATATATATATATATATATATATATAGACACACACACACACACACTAAGCACCTAAAAAAAATCCATATATAAGAATTTGACATGAAATATTTTTGTGAAAAAACAAGTTCCCATTTTTCGGAAATGATTTTTGGGCAAAAATTTAGATGTCAACACCTTGAAATTTAATATGGGGGATCATGTATTTGTGAAAGTATCACTAATAAAGAGCATATCAAGACTTGAAAAGAAAGACAAGTTAAGCCTGAGATTTATTGGACCCTTCGAAATCCTCGAGAGAATAGGGGATTTTGCCTATTGATTGGCATTATCTTTCAAGTTGTTGAATCTACACGATGTCTTCCACCTATCGATATTGAGGAAGTATTAGCCCGACCCTGCTCATAAACTGGATCATGAGGTTGTCTAGGTAGACAAAATAGTGAAATATGTGGAAGAGCTAGTGTGAATACCGGATCGAAAAGAGCAAGTGCTTTGAACGAAAGGTGATCCCACTTGTCAAAGTCTCACGGTACCACCACGATGTAGAAGAGACAACGTGGGAAAGCAATGAGGAAATGAGGCAAAGTTATCCACATCTTTTCAATGGATCATAGGGAACGTTCAATTTCAAGGACAAAATTTCTTGAGAGGGAGAAATTTGTGACTTCTAGATTTTTTGCTTTGAGGTATTGCGAGCCTCGAACGTTTAACGATCCATGCCACGTTATTAAACTCATCATGGGGCCACACCAGTTACACCACCGTGGGGACTTGTAACCCCATCTGCTCTCATCATTATTGGGTCACCTAAGTCTAAATGACGATGCCAACTCGACACTCGCAAGAAGACATGCTTCCAACATGTCCAATCCAAGGGCTACAACCTCTGGCATCATCTCAATGGGTATCATTTTCCCAATTGATATAAAGTGCTCATTCGATGTCATTACTTATCTATGCTAAAAGTGGTCATCATATCATAGGTACTATGATCTATAGAAATTTGAGCCTTGTTTAGAAAATTTTGGACGAACCAAATGCTTGCTAATAACAGAGACTACATTTTAGGTTTTATTTATATTATTAGCATCATCAAAATCTTTTTGTTATTTTCATCTAGTGTATGTTTCTATTTTAACTTTTTTTCATTCATATCACTAAACTTTGACTTGGCTTCCAATTAGTTCATTGGACCTTGGATATTCCAGCCGGCAACCGACCCAAAACTCTCTCTGGTCATTGAACTTCGATGCAAGTAATGTCCAGGAGACATTCAACGAAAGCAAAGACAGAGGATCCGTCTCATTAATCTAAGACCTGCAATTGACATTATTTGGGCAATTAACTGTTTGGAGGTTTGTTAACGCACTCTTTCATAAGTCTTTTGCAATTTCTTGACCGTCCGGTGCAAAGGGCGTGATGTTTGATGAGATGAATTTGACTTGCTCCAGGTCATCAACGTCGCTTAGAATGGAATTATTCCATTTGAATCACGGTTTGTCAATTTGCCCATTTTTCTGTTTTTTTCAACCCGAGGATGATGTGCAAGTCTCAATAATCCACTCATGCATGCTTGTTACAAGCTCTTAATTAATCTATAGGTGAATATCATCTATCACTGAAAGTTAAACTTGTTTAAAATCTTGAAAATAGGGTGCCACCAGTCAAAAATGAAACAAGCCACGTAAGACTAGGTTTTACAGCATCGAGTTCCTTCCGTATATCAGACTAACCAGGCAAGATCGCGGATCTTTCGACCATGCATATTACCAATGAGTTGCATGGATTATTTCCTCACACGTCTGAGCGGATGAGAGCAGGAGACAAGGATGTGCAGAAGTAAAATTCGTAATGACAACACTAGGCAACACCTTTTTGACCTCCGAACTAATTCCCCCTCGTTCTAGACACCATGCGAAGAGGAATTTGCAAGTGTCTTGATGGTAAGCGTAAAGCAACAAACACCACCATTTGCCCAAGACAACTGTCCCAGCTAAAGCATGATAAAGGACACCGTGCATTCCTAAAGCCTGAGCCATGGGCATGAGGAACTTGTTCACTTAGAGCACATTTGATAACGTTTCTATTCCGACGAACAATTTTTGAACAAAAATATTTTTTTTTTTGTTCCCGAGAACAATTTCTGATTATAAGAACGCTCTTAATAACTGCAAAAAATTTCTACTCCAAAAATAGAAATGCATTTGGTAAATTTGTATAATTTTGTCTTTTAATTTTTTAATATTTTTATTATATTTTTCCTTTTTTTCTTCTTTCTTATTTCTCCTTTCTTTCTTTCTTCTTCTTTTTTTCCTTCTTTCTCTTTGTGGCCGGTTGCCGGCCATGGCGGTGGCCGGTGACCGGCTAGGCAAGCTCCGGTGAGCTCATCGAGCCTCACCAAGCCACCGCGAGAGCTGGTGAGCTCGCTAATCAAGGCGAGACCGAGCCTCACCGGTGGCCTCGATGGCCAAGCGAGCCTCGGGCCGCAAGGCTCGGCCTCGTCGGGCCGGGCGAGGCTGACCTCGCGCCGCCTAGGCGAGGTCGAGCCTCGCCAGTGGCCTCGCGAGGCTCGCTTGGCCACCGAGGCCACTAGCGAGGCCGAGCCTTGCACCAACCGGCGAGGCTTGGCCTCGCTTGGGCGGGCGAGGTCAACCTCACCCAAATCGACAAGGCCAAGCCTCGCCGAGCCTTGCCCAGCCATGACAAGTCTCGGGCCGACGAGCCTTGCAATGGCTCGACGTCTCCAGGGCCGACGACGCTCCGACGAGGTCACCGGCCTGTCGGCCGGTGGTTGGTGCCGACCATGGCCAAGGCCGACGACCAGCCAAAAGGAAGAAGAAAAGAAAGATAAGAAAAAAAAAAGAGAAGAGAGAAAATTTGTTTCCGAAATTGTTTCATAAACAAAAAACAACTTTTTCTAGTTCTTGTTTTTGTTCCAAAACTGTTCGAGAAAAAAAAAATAGCTTTTTTGTTCTCGGGAACAAAATTTTTACTAAACGCGTTTTTGTAATTTTTTTGTTTTTTTTTTTTTTTGGTAAAGGTAAGAATATATTGTTAAGCAAAGGACAATTGTACACAAACGGCACCAAAACTTACACTCTCAATGCGAACAAAAGAGTGGAAGGGAGCCGCGGAAAAGCCTCAAGAGGCAAGGACAGAAAGAGCACAAACAACAGACACAACACAACCACCAGATTCAGCCACTAGACCTCCATGGACGCCTGGGAATCCGTGAGCTAGAACATCCGCATTGGAGACGACCGAGCAAGATCAATTGATAAAAACCCAAAGGGTTACATGAAGATTATAGGGTCGAGATTCCAACCCCCCTGAAGACGCCGATTCCTTGGATTGTCAGGGACATCCTTGTAGGTAATTACTTTATCTTTAACCATCTTTATCAAATGGTTCTTTAAAGCGGGAATATCAAGAGATTCCCCTCGGAAAATCATAGCATTTCTCTTCTTCCAAATTAGATAGCAGAGAGCTCCAAAGGAATAGCGGGAAAGACTGTGAAATAAGTCCTTACCAGCAAGGAATTTCATAGCCCAAGAAAGGTTTTCCGCCCAAGTGCCGTTCCTCCACGGCAAATTGCACCTAGTTGCCCAAAAGTAGATAATGGTATTTGAAACATTGCAATCAAAGTACAAATGGTTGGTCGAGTCCGCTGAGTATTACAAAAAGTGCATACCGAGTAATCAATCCTTCCATATGAGAGGAGAAGTGATTTGCGTTGGCAAGCGGTTTTTAGTAATAAGCCACAAAAGAAATTGAAACCGAGGGGCAACATCCTTATCCCACACAAAAGAAGTCCAAGGTGCTTTGGCTTTAGAAGCTTTGATGACGTTCCAAGCAGAAGCTACGAAGAAGGCCCCCGAAGAATCTTGACGCCACACAAAACGATCGCTATCAACCGAAAGAGGAGGAAGCGAGAAACCACAATTCTCTATCCGGACTTTACGGTATCTACCAGCATAAGAATATAAAGAAGCCACAGTCGCCTTTGCAGGAACGTCGGGGTCCAACAAAAAGGTTTGAGGAACTTGTAGATGAAGAGGGCCACAAGGCAACCAGCTATTGAACCACAATGAAGTAGACCGGCCATTACCGACCTCCCAACCGAAGGATTGTCTACAACAGCCCCGAAGATGAAGGATCTTCTTCCAACTCCAGGCACAAACCGAAGGCTGAGGGCCAACCCAGAAGTTATGTTTCTTTAAAAAGTTGGAGTGTATCCAACGGCACCACAGAGATTCCTTATCCGTAAAGAGGATCCAAATAAATTTCATCATTAAGGCTTTGTTACAGTCCTTAATAGACCAAATACCAGACCCCCTTCCTCCTTAGGCAAACAAACATCTGCCCATGAGACTTTTGCACCTCCCTTATCCAATAAGGTGCCTTTCCAAAGAAATCTACGAAAAATGCTTTCAATCCCCAAGATAACCGAAGAGGGCAAAGTGAAGACACTAGCCCAAAACGATCGAATAGCGTGAAGCACGACCTTATGAGCTGAAGTCTTCCAGCAAAGAGAGAAACCTGTGGGACCGGGGAGCGGGCTCGCGCAGTAATGCGGTCAATTAACTAAGTACAGTCAGCCTTAGTCAACCTCTTTGAGATAATCGGCACTCCAAGGTACCGAATCGGAAGTTTACCTTCCTGAAAGCCAAATGCTAGGAGGATTCTATTGCACAAAGCAGGATCGCCTCCCGAAAGAAAGATGTCGCTCTTATTTTTGTTGGGGAGAAGACCACTCCATGAAGAGAAAATGTCGAGGCTTCTTTTAAGGATCACGTCGATTTCCAATCGCTTGGCAAAAAAGGAATACATCGTCGCAAAAACAGGTGAGTGAGCTTGGGAGACTTACATCTCCAATAGCATTTGAACTCCTTAGCCGAAGACCTTTGGTTCAAAATTCCTGAGAAGATTTCCATGATCAATGTAAATAGATAAGGTGACATTGGGTCGCCCTGCCTAAGGCCTCTGCCTCCTGGGAAGAAGCCATGAAGCTTCCCATTAATAGCAATAGAGAATCTAGGTGTGCGTACACAAGCCATAATCCGGCGAATAATCCACAGAGGAAACCGGAAGGCAGTAAGAGTAAGCTCTAGGAAATCCCAGTCCACAGTGTCATAGGCCTTGCGAAAATCCACTTTGACTGCACATCTTGGGAGGTATGGGTCTAAGTGGAAGCGCAAACAGCTCTTGAGCCAATAAGATATTATCCCTTATTCTTCTACCCTTCACAAACGCATTCTGGGACGGACTAACAATATCCTGAAGTACAGGCGCAATTCTATTGGCCAAGATCTTGGTGATAAGTTTATAGATAGTGTTGCAGCAAGCAATCGGTCTGAAGTCGTTTACTTCACAAGCATTCGGCACCTTGGGGATTAAAGTTAGGATAGTCGCATTAACTTCCTTTAGAAGACAACCTGCTGAGAAGAAATCTTTCACAGCCTCTATAACTAAAGAGCCCACGATATCCCAGTTACTTCTAAAGAGTTCTACTGTAAACCCATCTGGACCGGGGGCTTTTCCCTTAGCAAGCGAGAACAAGGTCTTCTTAACTTCCATATCAGAGACAGGCGAAGCTAGGGAGCATACCTGGCTATCGGATAGCGGCTTTCGAATGAGAGAAGTAAGTTCTTGAAGATCAGGCTTAGCTAAGCCAACTTGAGGAGCAAGTAGATCCGAAAAGAAAGATAGAAAAACTTGGGGCACCAAATCAGGATCCGAGATCACCGTACCTGCATTGTCTTTGACAGAGAGGATACGGTTATTAAGATGTCTAGCTTTAACACAGTTGTGGAAGAATCTCGTGTTGCAATCTCCTTCTTTCAGCCATCTAATCCTTGATTTTTGCTTATAGAACGATTCCTCTTGACCACGAAGGTCTATAAAAGCACGGCGCTGCCCTCTTTCAAGTTCGGCTAGTGGAATATTTTCAGGATCCAGGCGACGGAGGTCTTTGAGTAGAACGCAAGGCTTCTCTCGCTTCAAGAGTTCTTAGAGAAATATCCGAGAAAGCCTCCAGATTAAGATCCTTGAGGCGCGATTTCAACAATTTCAGCTTCGAGACTAATTTAAACATGGGAACTCCCCAAACTTGACTATCCCACACCGCAAAACCGTAGAATGGAAGTCCGGGTGATCAACCCGAAATCAAAGTACTTAAACGGCTTCCTCCTTGGACGCGGATCCACAACCCTGACAACCATAGGAGTATGGTCAGAAATTCCAGGATTGAGAAAAGACGCCTCCGAGTATGAAAAGTCCATTCTCCATTTAAAGTTGACAAGAACTCTGTCAATTTTTCGCATCTTCCTATTCGCACCCGCCGAAGTCGACCAGGTAAATCGAAGGCCAGAGTACCTGAGATCCTCAAGTTCCGTTTGGTCCAGACAAAGCTTGAATTCATCAAAACAGGGGATCCAGGCATTAGAGCTACCAACGCGATCAGAAGGGTCCTTGATTGCATTGAAATATCCCGCTACTATCCAGGCATAGTCTTGAAAAAGATCATCACAATGGATAAGATCAGACCAAAGAGGCCTCCGCCGCACAAAGGAATGCTCTCCATAAATAGCAGAAACACAGCAAGTAAAATTAGAAGATAACCCCTTCACGTACCCATGGATGGCTTGGTCATTTGAAGAGATCAACTCAAAACTGACGGTAGCTAGATCCCATCCAATCCAGACTCTACCGCGAGGAGCAAAATTATAGTTCGCAATCCAATTCCAGCCTCTCAAAATATTGGAAGAAATGGAACCAAACAGAGGCTCTGGGACTTTAGTTTCAAAAAGCCCCATAAGGCATATCTTATTTGCAACAGCAAACTTCCTAATCTCCGCCCTTCGATAGGGTTCATAATACCTCTAACATTCCAAAATCCAAAAAACATAGAAGCAAAAGGAATAAATTATTTCCGCTTGGCGTTCCTATGCCTACCTTTATTTGGTTTCGAGCCCTCTGCAGGCGAAGGTCCCGGCGGGTCAGGCAGCAAAAGGAGAAGCTGATCTTGGCTCGAACCAACCCCAGTAGGTTCCGAAGGACCACTCAAAGGAGCGGTTCTAGGCGTGTGGCTACCGTCTTCATTAGATGAATTGCTGGTATAATCTTCCTGGTCTCCAGACGGCCTTACGGAATCCGGTGCCAAGTCAGAAGCCTGAGTGGTTTTTCCAAGTGGTTTAGCAGGGACTTTAGGAGGCTTTTGGCCAGGCACAGCTTCCTTCAGGTTGCGAGACTGCCCCTCCTCCGAGTATGGTATCAGCAAAGCATTCAGATTATGCTCCTTCTCTTTGTCTTCAACCTGATTCCCATGCTGAGCAAGGTCACTTTGGTGCGCTGGAAGAGGTTCCTCCAGATCACAACCAGCTGAACGAGAGGAAAGGAACCACCAGAGGAGCTCCTGTTCTGTCCTGCATCAATTGGAGATTCCGGAAGAGGGATCAAAGCCATACCCGAAGCCATTCCCCTTTGATCCTCAAACGCCACCGAAGGTGGTCTGGTTTGCTGAGGGATGCTCCCGCTTGCGGCCTTGCTAAGAGGTTCAGGCTCCTCTGAAGGACGACCAGCATCAACGCGCTCTGTTCCAGGTCTACCAGGCCTAATAGCCGTTGCACAATTGTGGCCAAAAATGCCGCATCCAGCACAGGCAGTGGGTCGCCACTCAAACTCCACTCCTATTTCACACTTCGTACCGTTATGGGTTGTCTCAATCATTTTACAATCAGGTTGATCAGCAGTAATTTCGATGCAAACCCTAGCAAAGGTAAGGCTGTTCACCTGCTCAATTCTCTTATCCACATAAAGGGGTTTGTCGAGCGCACTTGCAACCCTTCCGATGAAGTGGGCGGACCAACACGAAAAGGGAATATTCGATAGACTAACCCAAACTGGAACCGTACGGTGGGTCTCCCTTCTCAGCTCAAGACCAGGGAACCATTGCTGTAGGACAAGTGGTATTCTAGCGACCGTCATCCGACCACTTTCAAGTACACTTCGGTGGAATTCCCTATCAGGAATGCGAAACATAAAAAGACCTTTGCCATTTGACATGACTTCAACAAGGTTCGGCCCCCACGCTTTCTTCATAGCCTCCTCAACTACCTTGAAAGGCATTCAGCGACCAATGAAGTAGCCCATTAAACATTCAAACATCTTGGGATCTGCAGCTTCCAGATCTTGATCAGTGATCTCAATCACAGGTCTATTGTTAACCATATTCTGTGGGGTATACACCAAATCGTAGCCCTTGGCCACGGTTCTTGCCACCGCAACCCACGATTTCCCTGAAGGATTCTTAGAGGCATTCCTGCCCTGAGGCCTAGCTGAGCGGGACCTTTCTCGCTGGACAGGTCGCGCCCCACCATTTGCGCAAGGAACTCGCGCTTCATTCGGACCAGCCAAGGTATCCGAACTCGAATTTCCTCCCATACCAGTCAACAACGAAGGTTCCTTAGCCAAAGTGGGAGGCCCACCATGGGAACTTGTCCCTTTCTCTTCATTTCGAGCCCTCATCGACTCCGATTCCATCTCAACTAACGAATCACAGCAGCAAGCAGGCGGGCGGAACCCTAGCCATAGATAGCCATGCGAAACGAGGAGAGGAGACGTACCGGGAGCCGATGCCGGGGGTTGAAAGAGAGGCAAGAGGCGCCCCTTTCCCCCAAAAAATTGGCCCAAACGAATGGGCAACACCCCGGAATCAGCAGCTCGGATTGCGAAGAACAAGTATCCAGTCGCCCAAGAAGAGAGAAGCGTGAACAGTAACCCGAGAAACCAAATGTCCTTTTTGTTGTAATTTTCTTGTTCCCAAAACAAAAGAAAATAAATTTTTGTTCTAGGGAACAGAAACAAAATTTGCCAAAAAGGCCCTTAGCTACGAATTAGTGACGCGTAGATGCTTGCCTAATCTAACAACCTTAGATAAAGTTATTCAAGTTATCTTTTCTACTGATTAACAAGGCCAGAACTAACATCAACTCGATAGTACAGGTTGTAGAGACATATATCAGGTTTATATGCAGGAACATTTAGATAACATCCATCTTAAGCATGCTTAAGATCATAAAATGATAAATAACATCATAGATCAAGATCCGAAGTATTACTTGAAAACAAATGTCTGCACTAGAAGTCGTGGAATTTTCAAAGGGTAAGTTACTTTAAATGAAAGGAATGCAGGAGTAAAAATAAGAAGTCGCAACCTAACTAGAACAGGTAATGGGAAGAGTCATTAGTTGCTTCAATAAAAAATACAAGAATGAAGAGAATTTTTCTAGTTCTCTTTGATCTATGAAATAAAAAACACTTGCATTAGCAATTAGTTGTGAATTCTAGTTCTCTTTGATCTATGAAATAAAAACACTTGCATCAACAACAAGCTGACAAATTTCTGTTAACCTATATTATGCTTCCTATATAACTTCTAAATGTCCATAAGAGGACTTTCTTCATCCGGCATATTTGCCTTCTCAAAGAATCAGGCTTAGACTCTTCTTTTACTAACAAAAGAACCAAAAGAAAAAAAAAAAAAAAAACAAATGAATCAAGCAGCAAAGTTTCAAAGTTTGGTCTCTATCATACATTGACCAAAGTAACTGAAATGGTTGGTATTAAGCCTAAAGAACGAAAAGGATCATTAAAACTAACAAAGCCCTTTTCTTGTGGATACGAAATTCTTTTCTCCAAAAGAGAATATTACTTCGCAGAAGTATCTTCAGGTGCTGCATTTTTTTTTCCGCCTTGCAAGACATGCTTCTAGTAACGCCAACCCAAGGCATGGGTCATTTTCAGTGAGTATCAAGTATTCTTGATGTTTTCTAAGCTTATCCAAGTTGTCTGAGATTAGGGACGTGGCAGCCTCAAGCAGAAGCTTTGCATTGTGCTGGCATGCAAAGGCATAGTAACTAATCGAGTTGTCCCAGTTTAATTTCGATACCAAGAACTTCTCACAATAAGCTTTGAGGTGCTCCACTTGATACTTTTGCTCACAAGCCATTTGCTCATTGAGGCATGCTTTGGCATAAAAGAGAGATGACAAATGCTCGGAGGACATCATACGACATGTCACTTATTTTAATGGTGCCACTTTGGCTTTCTTCCATCTCATTCTCGAGCATATCTTTAAATATCGGGGACTGACTAGCCTGATAGTAAATAGAAAATTGAAGAGCACTTAGAAAGTGCAATTCTTGCGATGTGAAAACTCAATAGTATTATAGGAGATATTTATGGATCTGCTCTATAAGAGTCAGAGTTTGCTAAATCGAAAAAACTCGTCCGCAAGACGAGTAATTTGAGGTTTTCTGGGTTCTGTCCGCAGACGAGTCTCCTAATCTATGGTGGAGTGCAAGAAAGCACACCAATGGAACCAAAAAAAAAACAAGAAATTTATGTTAAGAAGCAAGGACGAAAAAGTGAGATTGTACTTTTGTTGATAGGATACTCAATTTGGCATAAGGTAATTTTTGTCTACCCAGTTGTTAAAAATTGATGGATTTAAGTAAATTCTTGAAAGGTTTCTTTTAAACTCTGGGACGTAAAAATATGAGGTACTCTCTTGAGAGAGGTAAGAAAAATATTTCTCCATTTAGGGATTTCATACTGATTCTGTAATATTTGGGATTTTTTTTATTAGGTTAAAGAAAAGGTGGTGGGACCCACTTTAAATAAAGAAATAAAAAGAAAACAAAAAGGAGAAGAGATAAAAAGAAAAGGAAAGCCCACGTTCGGGCAGCAGAAGAAAAGAGGAAAGAAGAAGAAAGAAAGAAAGAAGAAGAAGAAGAAAGAAAGAAGAAAGAGAAGAAAGAAGAGAGAGGGCTCTGTGTGTTCACGCCGTAGGCAACTCACCAAGCTTATTTACAACGCCGGGTAAGTGATCACACCTTTTGTTCTTCCAATCGGAGTAGCTTCGGAGTTAGGGTTTGGAATTCGGAATTTGGGAAAATTGAGCGGCGAAGTCCGATTTTGGAGTCGTTGAGCCGTGTATTTTTGCAAGAATGATAGTTTAGGGTATTGTAAAGCCGTGGGATTTTACGGATCGTGATTTGAGCTTATGGTTTGTCCGAAACAAAATTTTGAAGTTTCCCGTGCGCAGTGACCAGTACACGAACAGCAGCTTTGGGCTCATATTTTGTCATTTTTCGGCTTGATTTTGGGACGGCCAAGTTGGGATTCTTGTAATATGTTTGAAGGGCTTTCTATTAATTATAAGTATGTTCGGATCGGGGTTCGGAGGAGAAAGTTAAGGCGCGATCAAGTTTTGCGCTTAAACTCCGTGTTGCAAATGGCTTGAATAATCGCTTTGGTTATGCGATTTATTAGCGCATAGGAATCGTTTTGTTAACGTTTAGACATATTATAGCTATTTCATGGTTGACGTAGTGTGTTACCCAAAATTAATGTTGTTTCTCGCTTATTTGATAGGACCGTGAAATCGAAGGATCAAATAACGTGTGTTATTTGATTTTGGGGCATCCCCAGGTGAGTAGTACTAGTGTCTTCTTTGGTTTTATGAAACTCATGTACTAAGGTAAGATTAATCGAATTATACTCGTGTAAGGAAGTGAAGACTATTTGTTGTATAATGATGGATATGGTGCTCGGTAATTTTGAGTTATTGTGGGATGATTCGACAAACCTCTCTTGAAGGGTTATGCATGTTGTTTTGGTGCAATTGGTTTATGTGGTTATGTGATGATTATTGAAACATGATATGTGTTGTGTTTAAGAAATCAAATGTGTTGTGAACAAGTAAAGGACTAAGTGCTACACGACAACGAAATTTCGTGTGAGTCACCTCTAGGGCCTTGTAGTCAAGGGCTAAGTGCTACATGGTGACTTGAGTCACATGGGAGCCACCTCTAGGGCCTTGCACTACTGACATGCATAGTAAAGGACTAAGTGCTACACGATAACGTAACTTCGTGGGAGCCACCTCTAGGGCCTTGTACTATTGCTATATGTGGTCAAGGGCTAAGTGCTACACGATAACGCAATTTCGTGGGAGTCACCTCTAGGGCCTTGAGTTTGGATACTGACCGGAAATGAACCATTGATATGAGATAGGATGAGCCCAATTATTGAACAAAATTGGTGATGCTGGTTTTGTTATTATGGACGAATGAGAAATTTTGCTATTTGATATAGCTAGGTTGAGGTAACTTATACGCATTTTGTTTATCATATTTTTGTTTGGCAATAATGAGTCATGTCTTGAGTTTTAAATATGAATGTGGAAGTTTGATATGCTTTTATGGTACGTACTACTCATTGAGCTTGTGGTTGCTCACCCCTCTATTTCCAAACCTTTTCAGGTCCTTTGGTTAGCAGCTAGTAGGTCAAAGAGTACTATTGATGGGGACCTTTGGAGGTAGACTTTTGGTATGGTTTGAGGCTGCGTTCTTCAGGTGGAAGGACGGCCGTGTTACCCCCATCCTTGCAGGATTTTGGGGTGTGACAGATTCCGAACAGAAAATATCTCATGGTGAAGTAGTCAACTATGTTATTCTAGTGCTGTCTACAGGAAGTACCGTAGATGCTAGTAAGCTAGAATGTAGATAAACTTTACCGGAATTTAATTAATGACAGAGTGAATACACCCAAAATAGAGATATTGTGCCAAAATTTAAGCAATGACAAAGCACCCAGGGAAGTGATTACACATTGGAATCTAATCCACGACACCAATTGGAAATAAAGTGTGATACAAAGCAACAATGAAATTTGCTTGATTTTTTATTTGGGGGGACGGCTAGGGGTATTTATATTTTATAGTGACTCAAGAAACAACCGCCTTCCGACGATTCGTGATGGTTGCAATCTCTTCGATCACGGATCTTCACGTTCCCTATTCTTCAACTTCTGCTTGCCTTTAAATTGACACTTTTAATCACACGTCTTTCACGTGACCATTTGTGCTCTAACTAAAATCACATGCTTTTCTGAGTCATCCACTGTGTTATTTTCATTTTTTAGTGTAAACATATACACTAAAGGATTTCGAATTCTTTTAAAATATCACCTCTATTGCACATATTCTTATTCTACAGGTGGCTCTAAAGATATACTTACATTCTTCTAACCTTTCGTACCTTATGCATAGTCGACCAGCTTGCAATATTCTATAACATTTAGACATGTCACCTTGATTACTTCTAATCTACTAATCGTCATCATTATGGGTCATATCGTTTCAAATCACTACTTTCCATGTGATCATTTACCTCGAGAGATGTACATAAGAAAAATCCAATCTTTACGTTCTAATCTTAAACCCTAAACCCTAACCCTTCGTAAGACTTCAAACCCTTGATCTTCTTTGCCACTACTCTCTATCGTCATGGCTCCCAAACCTAGTGAGTATTCCCTTGCGGATTATATTGCTTGATTCGATGATTCACAGGGAGACAAGTACTCTAATAATAGCTGCTTTCGCCTTTTATACTTAATCGAAGAATGACCTGAATGGCTTGTCCTTGGCCCCTGTTTTAAAGATCATCGAAGCCTTACTTCTCTCAAACCCTGTTTCCCCCGGAAAAAATGGGAACTACCCTCCATCGAGAGATCTTTCGTTGTTGATATATTGACTACCCAGCCCTCACGATTCAAAGGTTTTCCGTCTTTTGAAGTTGATTTGTACGAGTGGTATCTGCGGATGAATCCAATATTCGAATACAACTTGTTTGGAAAAGAGCCGGAATCCAGATGGCCTCAGCTTTACCTTCATGGCTGGTCATAAAGCCACTGAAACTACAGAAGCTCCTTCAAGTCCTGAAGATCAAGTTGTCTTCATCGACCAACCCTCTTCTGAAGACGACACTGGAGCAGATGCCGAATCGAGTTGCAATCCCCCATACCCTCTTTTTCAGTCTCCGGCTCGCATGGGCTTTGTTTTCCCACGGAGAGAGTGACATTGCCATTCAAACTCTAAATTCCTAGAAACACTTTAAGAGAATATTTGAAAAAGTAAGAGCAGCCCTCTTTTGACGAGAGCACTTCAGTCTCCGGATCGCATGGGCTTGTTCTTTTCAATGAGTAACGCCAAAAGATTCAAAAAATAAATATGTCGAATAAATCACCATTTGGAAGATGTAACCGTGCACCGCCAACGCAAAGACTTTGTCACGCGGAATTGTTATTGTGAATCGTCTCATGCATCATTGAGACTCTTCATCAATGATGCAGTCAATGTTGGCGGGCAATGACAAATCCTGATTAGACATTGTCGTACACAAGAGATTGTCAGGGAAACTGACCCATTGACTTGGCATTTACATGAAACTTTATAGTCGACTTACCTAATTTTCTGAAAAACAATTTTAGACTCCAAAAGTCCTTTTACTAAGCAAGGATTAGATCTTGGACCATATATGTGGTTTTACTCTGAATTGGTTTGAGGATTATGTTTTCTATCGTGCAAATTTGGACACCACGGATTTCGTTCTTTTGCTACGTATAGGTTGGTTTGTTTTTGTTCTTTTTAGATTTCAAATCGAAACCTGAACCAACCTGGATCAATGGTTTTTTGCTAGGATAGGTCAATTGGTTCGGGCCAAGTTAATTTGTCAATGGACAATCATGTTTGTTATATCTAATTGACGTTTTGCCACGCTGTATTAAAAGTTATTACATTCACTAATTCTATATATTCTATAACTAATCTATTGAAAAGAAACATTATTTCTTTATGTGTGTTATAATTGTTAGAGTACAAGGTAAGCTCCCCAATCAGGAACACAATATTGCCTTCAATTTTCCATTGGATAATTTGAAATAGACATCTTGCATGCGATGTGTAATTTCTTTGTATATGTAGTAATGCAACATATATGCAACTAAACAAAGTTCTAAATCAACAAACTTTGAAAGCCATCCAACGCGCCTGATTAGCCGCGCCAATAAGTAAAATTGCTAGAATATACAAAGAAGAGTTGACAGAACAATTAACGAGAAGAGCAGACCTTTTCTTTCCACTAAAGGAGAGGCTTTGACATAGTCCCCGTTTAATAAGGAGAACTTAATTATTATATTATGTTAAAATATTTTGTGAAAATTCAAGCCGACATCAATATTTAGAATAATATAATAATTATAGTCTTAGACCCATGTACACCAACATCTTACTAGTTCAGCCAATAGTCGGGGGCTGGGCAATTCATCGAGTATGAAGCTATTTCCAGCAAGTAAGCCATTTTAAGGAATTTGACGTCTTTAAATCTAGTAGAAAATGACACATGTAAATCAAAGTCTGTGGGAGATGTAAGTAAAGTTCTGCACAATGTTTTGAATAATTTTAGCAAAAAAGCCTTGAAAAACCATAATTATGACCAATGTAACACATTTACTTTAATTTTGTTTGTGACATTAAAAAAAATGAAACTATGTTTACTGTAACATATTTACTCTAAGCTTTTAATATAAACAAACCCCAAACTTGTATCTATATGATATATTTACTCTCTTTCAAGATTCTGTTAGATGATTTTCCAACCAAAATAACATCATTTTTATTTTGCCTAAGCCTTGTGGGCACCATTATCAGTACCGATTGCCTTTCCTCATTAATATAGGAAGATTTTTATGGAGCTCATTGATGAAACCTTAATGAAGGGTAAATGTGTTACTAGGTACAAATTTGTGGTTATTTATATCACAAAAAGTTATAGTAAATGTGTCATAGTAGGCATAATTTGGAGTTTTTTCATGGCTTTCGTCCATAATTTTAAATGCTTTCCTTCTGAGTTTTTTTTAAGTTATGCTAATTTCTATTAGACACAAAATTCTTAGAAAATTCAAAATATATCAATTTAATACCTAATGGTATGTATTTTTCATAATATTCTTAAAATTTGACAATTACTTTAACTTTATTAGAAAAGATAATATGTGAAGTTTTGTTCTATCTTAAGAAATCAAAACTCTCGTGCACTAAATAAAAAGCTTCCAGATGCTTGTGGTTGTGAGAATGGGAGTCCCAATTAATAAGTCAATGAGTTAAGACACAACAATTACCAATGCGTCATCCCACAACAAAGGTAGTTAGGGATTTTTTCGAAACGTCTATAAAGAAATTTAAGGATATTGTGAAGAGAAATTTCTAAGATTATCATTAGTTCTTGCTGTTCAACAGATGAAATTTGTTAAAAAAATAAAGAGATTTTCTTTTAACGATCGAGAGTTACTTTGCAATACTATGTTTCAGAATTGTTGTATTTTAGAGTTCACCAAGGAATCTCTTTCTTCGTGTAATTAAGTCCTAAAACTTGACACAAAAGTGCAATTAAGTCATAAAACTTTCAAAAAGTGTGATCAAGTCTTAAAACTTGTCCAATTGTTCAATCGAGTTCTTCTGTTAATACCGTCAATTTTTCTAAGAAAAATACTGATGTGGCATTTTTAAATTTAGTTTATTTTTCCTCTGTGGCATTTTTATTACTTTTTCTTCTTATTTCAATAACAATAAAAAAAATTTAAAAGCTAAAATAATTTAAAAACAAAATTGAAATAAAAGAAAGGAAAAAAAAAGTTAGGGATCGTGACTAGGCACGTCGCCTCCACCCATCGGCGGAGGGGGGATAGCCCTAGGGGAGCCTCACCAGGGCCGGTGAGGGCCAAACCCCCTCCGCAGCCTATGGCGCGAGGTTGCTGGCCCCTCCAACAATGGCAGCGATGGCAACGCCATGTGAAAATGCACATATCCATATTTTTAATGATTTTTACTATTTGTTTCCTCAGCCTTTTATCTTTTACAAGACTTTAATTAAACGCGAAATTCTTAAAATGTTCTCAAATATATTAAATTAATATAGGAATGAAAAAGTTGGCAGATGCTTGTGATGGAGTCTAAACCCTAGTTAATAAGTTAATGAGTTGGGACGCACATCGCACGTCCATGCATCATCCAATTTAGTCGGCAATTTGGATTTTCGAACAGTCAATGAAAAGAATTCCAAGAATATTATACAGAGAAATTTCTAAGATTGTTAGCTGATGAAATTTGTCAACAAGTTGGCTTTTTTCATCACTCATTGCCGTGTAACGACTAGCAGTTATGGTCCAATATTATGTTTTGGAAATGGTCAAACATAGAAAGCGTCTGGTCTTGTCCTTTCCCTATCAACTATTAGTTTTGGATTAATATGAACCCCCAAAAAAAAAAAAATTGCCATGCACAAAAGCAACATCCCCAATATACATTGTATCAAAAATCGATAGGGAAAGGACAAGACCAGACTTTTTCTTGTTCCCACGGTGGGAGAGACATTTTCTTGGAAAAGTACCCAAAATGTCCTAAATCTATTATATTGGTACCAATTAGTCATACAATTTTCAATTAGATCAGTTGAGTCATAAATATTTTCACATTGATACAAATTCAGTCCATTTGGCAATTTATACCAGAAATCGATGATGTGGATGCCGGTGATTCTATGTGGCATTTCAATGCGACATTGACATTTTAAAATGATTTTTTTACTAAATTTTCAATTTTTATTATCTTTTATTTTTTCCTTTTTTTTTTTTTTCCCTTTTTTAAACTTTCTTTGGACTATGGGATATTGGCCATTGGTGACCAGCCACAGGTGGGGGATAGCGAGGGCGTCGTGGCCTCGCCGGATCTAGCAAAGGTGAGACCCTTGTGGCTTGGGTGAGGGCGGCGAAGGTAGGAAAGGAAAAAAAAAAAGAAAATTAAGAAAATGATTTTAAAAAAATAATAAAAAGATTTAAAAAAATAGTAAAAAATTATTTTAAAAATCCATATCAATGCCGGTGATGCCACGTAGGATCACTGGGCACCCACGTTACCGGTTTCCAGCATAAATTAGCCAAATGGACTAAGTTGGTACCAATGTAAAATTGTTTATGATTAAATTAGTTTAATTAAAATGTTTAAGACTGAATTGGTACTAATGCAATAGATTTAATAGTTTTTTGGTACTTTTCTCAATATTTTCTTAGACTCTAGAATCACAAATTAATCTTTCAAAGATTATTAGAAAAGTAAGAGCAGCTCATTTTTTGACAAGAGTACTCCCGTCTCTGGCTCAGAATATAGCCTGTCTTCTTGATGAGTAGCGAAGAAAGATCCAGGAAAAGTATGTCAAATTTACGTTACGAAGTTTCGTCAAGAGACATGCACCGCATTGCTCAAGGCTTCGTCACAGGAGGAATTATCGTGGAATCTTCTCATGCAAGTGGCTATGACCACTTGATGTTGACTCCACGACTTGTACTTAGACAATAACTACAATTACTTGACCGGAAAAACAGCGAGAAAAGGAGAAAAAACCCATCTTACTTCTCCTTATATACCCCAAATCCATCAAATTAATTCATCGAAACAACAAAAATCGATGAAGAGAGTTGAAGGAAGAACCATGGTCATTCATAAGCTTCTCTTGAAAGTTGTGATGCTTGGGATCATCATATTGGGTCCATACCACAATCACATAGCAGAAGCTGAAGATTCAATGACCAAGCCCGGATGTCGAAGTTTTTGTGGAAACCTCGAAATTCCATACCCCTTCGGATCGAACGACAGTGATCCCAAATGCCGCATCGATCATCCCTCATTTAGAGTCGTTTGCGATGACTCTAACAGCCCTCCCGTACCTTACATGAATGAAAAAAGTAGTGGCTTCCAAATACTCAACATTTCTGTCCAGGATCACGAGCTACGCGTTAACGTTACGACTGGTCGAGACTGCTATAACTCTTCCGGGGAAGATGGGTCTTCAAGCATATATCCAGTTCTCACATTAGCAAAGTTCCCCATATCCAGCACCAAGAACAAGTTCACCGCAGTCGGTTGCGACACGTCGGCTAAATTCCTCGACGGCAATGGGAACTTCTCTTTCGGTTGTATGTCTTCGTGCGGTGACATTTCGGACGTCAGCAGTGGGTCGTGCTCCGGTATCGGTTGCTGTCAAACGAGCATCCCTAAGAACATCTTGGGCTACGAACTCTCTATTTGGAGCTATTCTAATCACTCCGATGTCCTAAAATTCAATCCTTGCAGCTATGCCTTTGTCGCCGAAAATGACTTCTACAACTTCTCGGCTGATGATCTTTCGGGGCTTAAATTTAATGAGTCTGCTCTAGTTCTCGACTGGGCGATAGGGAATCAAACGTGCGAGGAGGCCCAAAAGAACATCACAAGCTACATGTGCACCAAGAACACCATTTGCACCAATGCTGAAAATGGATTTGGTTACAAGTGCAATTGTTTAGAAGGTTACCAAGGCAATCCTTACCTTGAGAATGGTTGTCATGGTATGTTAATAACATTGACATTCTTTAACTTGTCATTTGTATTTATATGATCGGAGAATTAAATAATTTAATGTGTGTGTTTAATTTATGTAGATATTGATGAATGTAAGGATCCAGAGAAGTACCCATGTGAGGGAAAGTGCGATAATATTGAGGGGAGCTATACATGTTCATGCCCAAAGGGTTATCATGATAATAGCAAAATGGATGGTGAAAATGGACAAAGATGCATTGCTAATTCATCACATTTGATGAAAATTTTGGTTGGTAAGTTCTTTAATTTTATTCAGACTTCATGACTCCAATAAATACTATTATCCTAGCTGATTTCGAGAATATATAATTTAATTTGTCTGTGGTGTAGGCGAAAATTAACCATTCACATTTTTGCCCGATTTTTCTTCCCCGTTGCCCTTGCTTGAAAAAAAAAATCCAAAATGAAACTTTCTATGTCCTTCTCACTGAAGTTCTTTATTTAGAAGATAAATGAGATAATCTAATGCATTAAGTATATCACGTGTTACTAACTACATAACGATTGAACTCTCTGAAAATTCAAAAGTAGATTAATTTCACTCTTGTCAATGTTTGAACTCTTCGAGCATCTTTTGACTTGGTGCCCTTGGGCTCTGGGTAATTGAGAATACATATTTTATTTATTAAGAACAAGTGGCGAATGTTGATATTGGTACAGCATGACTGTAGTTGCATGATCTCCATTGCCGCTTATAGCGCGGAGTTGCAAGGTCGTGGGATTGAATTAGTCAAAATACTAATCTGGAAAACCACACAAGTCACAAAATTGCGGTTTTCTATATATATAGACTTGACGCATCTCAAAGATTTCGTCAGTAGGCTTTCTGTATCATATCGTATTTTAATAATGAGCAATGCTAACATAATGGCACTATTATTAAAATGACGGTGTAGTCTGATCCAATACCAGAATTTCAAGAAAAATCGGCCATCGAATCTTTACAGTCTATTCAACAGCTTTCTATAAAGAAATTAAGACAATTCCCTGAGAAAGAAATGAAAATTAAAACTTTTCTATGTTCTTCCTGACTACATCTCTTGAATCTCAATCTTCATCCCATCTTTCCTCTACGAACAATCTTGCAGATAATCTTTTTCTTTTTTTTTGTGCTCAATTTTGCATTTTGTTCACAACCTCATAAAATAAAAATGTTCACATTCTACAACATTTTACCCTTGGTAAATGCTGAAATTTCTGTACCTCATAAAATTAAATAAAAATGAAATTTATATCATCCACTTGATTAGAATTGTACATCAATAAAAAAAAAATTGACGTTTTATAAAGTTTCGCCCTCATGACGTGATGTTGTAAATCTTTTGTATACTATCATAATTGTAATTTCTGAAAATTCACATTTTTTAAATATTTTTATACTATGTTGCACTCACCTAGGATAAAATGTCATCAATGCTGGTCCAATATTTCAAAATCTAAAACATAATGCATTTAATTACATTCTGTGTACTTAATTACGATCAAATGTGATAAGTCTTTATAGAATGTTGTAAAATAAAGGAAAATATGTCTTATGTTGGCGTGCTGGTGTTAAAAAAAAAAAAGGAATAGAAAGCCATGAAAAAAGGAAGATGAAAAATAGGAATGTGCTCTCGAACTGGCTAAATCTTTCCTCAAGCTGGCTACACAAAACTCGAGGTGGAGAGAGAGGGCCGTCATCCTTGAGAGAACGACAAAACCCATCTAGAACTAAATCATGAAATATGTGTACCTTTAGAAAGGGGATGGCCCGGGCAGGAAGTTGGATGGCGAAAACTGGTGTAAATAGGGATTGCTCTTTTTACCAATCCAAGTAGTTACTTGCTTCCTGATCCCATCAACGGATTTTGGGGCAGGGATGTGATAAAATTCTTCTGCTCCACATCCAGGCTGGGGGATAGATGGACATGGCTCGCCCTCTTTTCCTCTTGCTCTTTCTTTATTCCCCCTACAAATTTTCTAGCTTTAGTGTTCTTACCAATATTCTTTTCGCATTTAACCGGGAAAGATTTATATAATAAACACAGCTTAATTCCGCACAAATTGTAGGGATTGATCAAATTCTGACTTGAACTTTCAAACTTGCCAATATAAAGCCCTCTTTTCCTCTTGCTCTTTCTTTATTCCCCCTACAAATTTTCTAGCTTTAGTGTTCTTACCAATATTCTTTATGCATTTAACTAGGAAAACTTTTATAATAAACACAGCTTAATTCCGTACGCACTGTAGGAATTGATCAAATTCTGACTCAAACTTTCAAACTTGCCAATATAAAGCACTAAGTTTGACAGTTATTTTAAATCTGTCACTCCGTTAGCTTGAAATATGTACAAAATTTTAGCACGTTGATGCTATCTCTTTGTTACCTATGGCACTTCTTCTGCTCCTTTACTCTCTGTCGTTTCTATCTTCTTACAATAATAGTTAACTCCACATATTTGCAATTGCATGGGCGATGATTGGGATAAAAGAACTTGCTCCACATGACTACATGAGGCATGAGGTGACTGATTGAAATGTGGATTTGCATGTATTTTTAATCTCATTAGAGAGTCCCAATCCTCCTTCTTCGTCTTCTTTTTTCAAGGTTCCTAAAAGTCAAACATGTTCCTTTGTCTATTTAGTTTTGATTAGCATGTAAGAACTGATTGAATTAGTTCAATGGCTATTTCATCTTTCTTTTATGTGTGACACAACTTACACAACTCTTTTAATTTCTTCATAAGCTATATTTATCACGATATCATATAGATAGCTGGTTGATTACTAATGACTTAACAACATCCATGAAAGGTGACGATACAAATAAATGAGGAAGATATAAGCATTTTTGGCACCGACTACTAATCTGTTTTAAAAAATTTCCTCAAGGGTCCTTGCCATTTTCATGTCATCAGAAGGGATCAAGCTGCATATAAAGAGGGACTTGTATTGAGTTATTTAAAATCATGCATGGTTCGACGGAAAGGTCTCTATAAGCGTATGCTTTACATGGCGTGAATTTGGTTGCGTAAGACCTAAGAAGCTGCAAGCAAATATACTGTGGGACCATAGGAAAAGATGAGTATCCTTGTAGTTAGTTTGAGTTTATACTTTTATGACTTCTTTCATGTTGAATTAAACCTGTTAAACTGAGGACATTTCTTGTAGACCGGGACGATTGCGATTTTCTTCCTCTTTTTGTAGATTAGCTTAACCAAATCCATTGTCCTATTTCAGCTCAAATTGTCGCAAAACTGTGAAGTTTTTCGAGGAAACTTCACGATATAATTCTACATAAAGTTAGAATGCGTGGCCGTTTTTACATGGTGCAATGATTTGTTGTGCAGATATTCATGTGGTTAATTATTTTGTAAAATCGGTGTTGTATACAGGTGTCGCCGTGGGAATAATAGTGCTACTTTTCAGCATAGGCTTTATGTATTTTGCATACAATCAAAGGAAGCTCATCAGGCTTAGAGAACAATACTTCAAGCAAAATGGTGGTTTGCTTTTGCAACAACAATTATATGAACATGATAGAACCACAAAAGCTGTGAAAATCTTCAGTGCAAAAGAGTTAGAGAAGGCTACTGACAATTATGATGAGACTAGAATAGTTGGGCAAGGTGGTTATGGTATTGTTTACAAAGGGTTGTTGCCGGATAATATGGTAGTCGCCATTAAGAAGTCCAAGCTCGTGGACCCTAGCCAAATCGAGCAGTTCATTAATGAAGTTGTTGTGCTTTCTCAAATTAATAATCGCAATGTGGTCAAG
The DNA here is from genome assembly GCA_014182575.1 of Eucalyptus decipiens. Lineage (NCBI taxonomy): Eukaryota > Viridiplantae > Streptophyta > Magnoliopsida > Myrtales > Myrtaceae > Eucalyptus > Eucalyptus decipiens. The sequence goes on from CM024614.1 coordinate 53,801,773, forward strand.
CTTTTGGGATGTTGTTTGGAAACCGAGGTGCCTTTATTGGTTTATGAGTTTGTCAATAATGGAACTCTCTTCGAACACATCCACAATACAAACAAGTCATCGAAGCTGACTTGGGAGACCCGGTTGAGAATCGCTTCGGAAACTGCTGGAGTCCTCTCATACTTGCACTCCACGGCTTCCACTCCTATTATCCATCGAGATGTCAAGTCAGCAAACATCCTTTTGGACGAACATTACACCACGAAAGTCTCCGACTTTGGAGCTTCAAGATTAGTCCCACTTGATCAAACACAATTGTCTACTATGGTTCAAGGAACATTGGGATACTTAGACCCCGAATACTTTCACACAAGCCAATTAACAGAAAAGAGTGATGTTTATAGCTTCGGGGTTGTGCTAGTTGAGCTATTGACAGGGAAGAAGGTGCTTTCTTTCGATCGACCAGAAGAAGAGCGGAGCTTGGTAGTGTACTTTCTTTCATCATTGAAAAATGACAAATTGTTTCAAATTGTTGAGGAGGTTATTGCAAATGAAGGAAACAATGAGCAGGTGAGGGAAGTTGCCATTCTTGCCAAGAGATGCTTAAAATTAAAAGGTGAGGAGAGGCCAACCATGAAGGAAGTAGCAATGGAATTGGAGGGACTTAGAGCAATGGCTAAGCACCCATGGGCCATTGGTATTGATGTGAATCCAGAAGAGACGGTTCATTTACTTGGAGAGAAGCCCAATGTGCACATGGATAGTATTGCGATCACAAGCACTGGATACATGGATAGCATGAAAAACCATGTCCTACCACTAGCTAGTAGTGGGAGATGACAATAATAGGTTATCAATATTGGTTTGGGTATGTAGTGTTGGATGTTGTGGGTGCACTAGGTCTCCATTGACTGCACTGGTTCATTTGGTTCTTTCACGTTCAAACTTCATAGGTAGGAGCATTTGGGTTGCTTCTTGTTCGTTAATAAGCATGTAATTTATCTTTAATAAGTGTCTTTCTCCATGCAGCATAATTTAGCTTTAGAATGCTTTTGGATTCAAATCAGTGTCATAATGTGAAAATGGTTTACCCCTACTGTTTGTTGGTGGAGCTTATCAGATTAGGGAGCTATATTGTCTTTGGGTGTACTGAAGTTAAAATGACATGGAAGTGCAGATTTCTGTTTGCTCGAGAATGTAGTACATCCAACTTAGATGAATTTTTTTTTTTTCTGGGCAATTCCATGATCTCACCTTACCAGTGATTCAATAAAACTTTCACGTGTCGATTAGGCACGTGATAAATGTTCAATTCCATACACCACCAACCAAAATGAATTTCACGTTTGATGTTTGATCGTGTGTTACTCATTTATATAATCAATGTAGTACAGTCATGTTTGCCTTATTGAGTTACAGTGACAAACGTCATCTTGTAGCCAAGTTTTTATGTAGTTAATGTCCATATTAATAATCAACAAATCGAAAACATTACCATCAACTAGTGAGGGAGGAAAATAAAGTCCGATAGAAGCACGTATTTCACAGGTGGAGGGTTCACTTACCTAAGGCTAAGGGGGGGTCTTTTCATCAGAAAAAATAAAGGGGTGCGCTTTCTCTTGGGCACAAGACAACAATAATCAATCGGTAAAAAGCTAATCAATTTAGGATATGCATCAACTAGCATCGAATGTGGCCATTTGCCATATATAAGACCTGAGAATTAGTGTTGACATCCGCCTAATTCTTTATGATTATGGGGGCGTAGCATATATGTAGATATCATAGTGTTATATCACATTAGAGCAAGTGCAACTGATTGGGTTGATCAACTGGCTGGTCATCTTGAATATATTGGTCAGTTATTCTCCTTACAATTGATTAATCGGAAATTCAAGAGATTATTCTCTTTGCAATTGATCCTTCTTTTATGTATATTGTCTTTGCTAAAGCTCAAATCAATTATTTGTTAATTTGACCAGTATAGCAACAACCGTCACAATAATTTACCAACGTTTTATCTTCGGTTTGAGAAATACCAACATTTCTTCACACTTCTAGGATGACTGATGTTTTAATAACATATCAACATTTATACTTGTGCTTACAAAGACCTTAGAATTTACTAATTTTCATTTGAAATTACCAACCTTAATTTGATTTACCAACATATGTCATATTGACACACCAAATTGCATTAAAGATGTCGATACCTAAAAGAATAGAAATTGGTAGATTATGAAAATAGTTGATAATTTTGGAAGTAGAAAGAAATGTTCATACTTCTCAAAACAATGCAAAATATAAAAAGTTGGTATATGACTGTAATTAGTTGGCACTTAATTGGATGAATGTTGGTTTTTTTAATCAAATTGAGGTTGGTGATTTCGAATAAAAGTCAATAACTTCAAAAGCGTTGGTAACCGCACTAATTGACACGTGATTGTGTAAGCAAGTTTCTAGTCACTTTTTTGTACCAGCAATATTTGACATTTGCTAGCCGCATTCAAATTTTCACTATATACCATCATGGAACAGAGTTACATATTTATGGCTACGAACGCTTGCAATCTTCTAAGCCTGTATTCGTTATATGATAAATGAACTCTCTACCAATGCTTATATTTGGATATATGGTGCTATCTATCATGTGGGCAAGGAAAAGAAGTAAAAGTGGGAATCTTTATAAGTACGCTACTTTGATTAATATTAAATCTTCGAATCCATTGTGGTAGAAAGCAAGTTAAAGTTTTCAATATCGGATATAAGAAAGTAAAGATAGTATTGTATATTATCGACAAGAGACTTTAGAGAAGCTATCTATGTATACTGATGACCATTCTCAACCAATTTTGGCATTAAATTTCCAAAAAAAAAAAGTGCTAAATCATAATGTTTTTCTTTCAAAGGTGGATCGTGTAGCATGTTTATCATCACTGAAAAAGCTTTCAGAAGATTCCATCGATGATGTTGGCTGACGCAACGGCATATAATTATCATGATGAGCCTATTCGTGACCTTAACCAGCTTTTTAATTAATGGAGGTGGTAAAATAATGTTATTCTCAAGGTTTGGCTTATGCAGACAAAAAATTCTGAGTAGTACAAATCTTCGCGACTTTCGATCCTGTGCCTTTCCTTGTTGAACTTAAGCGGCTCCATCGGTTGTCGTTTCATAACTATACAATTGGTGTCGAGTTTCTCTGTCTGCAGCCTCACTACTAGTTTTCTTAGATGCTCCAATCATCATCTCATCACTTTGCAAAGAAATTAAAGCGGTTTCATCCTCTTCCCTACTGGCAATATCTGTTCTCCACATGGCTAAAATGCAAAGCCCTAAATTCTGAAGTTCACGCTACCATTATCTTTATAAAAAAACGGAAACAGCTCGCTGGACGACCAGCAAGCTAGATAGGTTGTCCATGTCCTGTGCCAAAATAGCCTAGGTCCTATGGATGCAGTTTTCAAGAAATTAGTGGACCATACAAAGAAGTCCAGTGCATCCTCTGCGAATGCAATAGATCTGTTCCAAAATTCCTGTGGCCCAGTGCATATGAAAAGGAATGCTGAGGTTCTATTTCCAAGCACCATAAGGCCACTAGAGATGCAATCCACTAGGCTCTACAAGAACACGAGCATAATCAATCAGGGTCAATTTATTTCTCTCAAGGAAAACCCTTGAGACTTTGGATAGACATATATTTTATATAGATAGCACGTATCATATATACAGTGACTCATTCGAGAACCCTCATATAATTGTGCACCATGAACCTATCAATAAGTGGAATTTTGCCAGATTGTCAATGGGCGAGCTTTATGCTTTGAAATTATATGCAAAAATCTTTCTAGTTTATTGTGCTAATGTCACTTTAAAACTGTCCATCTTGTATAAGGCAATCTATTCTCATGATGCATTTTTGAAAATTGGTCATATGTGTTGGCCATTTAAGGCCTTATGCAGTTCATGTAATGCCGTTGCCTTCAGTTATAAAAGGCGATGAAGAGCTTTAATAAAATGGTGGTGAACTTCCGGAAAACCTTCATATTTTCGTCTATCATGCTATTGGAAACATGGTCGTCCCTTAGGCATGTTGTTATTTGAAGGATGGTAATAAATATTTGCTAAAGACACCAAGATTTTTGGTGAAGCATGTTTTCTCTACATTTGCAAGTCAAGGTGATCTCGTGGATCAAAAGCTAAACTATAATATTGAGACTTTCGAGTCTCAAGGTGACCATCTTAATGAGATTTGCGTACTAAAATCAGTCCTATTTTGATGGCTAAGGGAAGGACCAATATATTGTGATGGCATATTGATCTTAAATCTTCTTCTTCTTGGTACTTTATCCCCTAGGGATATGCAACAGGAATTGCCCGAACTAGATTGGACCAGCTAGTTTTAAGTGGCTCTCAACGGCATTGGTCCTATTCTAAAATAGGAACTGGTGATGGGAATCCGATTCCCGATTTCAGGGTGGGAAACGGACTGATATTGAATGTCCCCATTTAGCTCAATGCCCAAACGAGCCCAACAAGAATAGTAACCTGCTTGTAAGAGAAAATAAGTGAGCCTAGAGAGAGTAAAAGCCCACAACAAAAGGAAAGCCCATGCCATTGAAAATCTCTCTCTCTCTCTCTCTCTCTCTCTCTCTCTCTCTCTCTCTCTCATCTCTCATGTGCAATCATAAAGATAAAAAGAGCGTGTTAACGAAGCTGTTAGAGAAAACTTCATTACGTGTTTTGAAGGTGACAAAACGTTTTTATCAGTTTAGTATGAAGACTTGTAGACTCTTTCGTCAAAGTCTGAAGACCGCCGAACCTCCAGACACAAGATTCAAAGTCTATCCTCATTGATAATTTCTAAACCGTCGAAGAAGACTTATCCAGAATTGAGTATTTCTTTAAGGATTTGATTCTATCGACTAAAGAAGATCTCTTGGCTGGATATAACATCTCGCAATCCTTTATTTTGAGATTGATTCAGAAATTTTGGATCCGTTGATTGACGAAACATACTTGGAAGGTTTTATTTATGGAAACCTAGATCTTGATTGTATGGGTGAGCAGGATTGGTGGGCTATTGTCATATTCCTTACTCGAAATCTCCCTAATTGATTCTATCCAACAGGTAGATTGGAAGAGCTCCTTTGGTAAGTGCCAACGGTTATGATGGCATGGAGGAGTATATAAGGAAGACGTTCTAGTTATTCAAGTGTGTGCTCGATAGAGAAATTCCAAAGTTTGAAGCTCTTTGTTCTTTGTCAATTCAATTGTTGAGCGTGAACTTGTACTCAAAAGAGAATTTATACTTTTGTGAGATCTTGAGGAAGTGTAGCAGAATCTCTATACTATAAAATCAAGGAAGAGCTATACTGTAACAACTCTTTTAATTCTTAGTTAAATCCAGTCGGTGGGCTGTCAGTGCGGGAAAGTGGGCGTAGGCTTGGATTAAGCCAAACCACTATAAACCTTGTGTTCTTATTCTCTTCCCTAATCTCTGTTACTTTGATCGTAACTCTATCTAATTATTAGAGTCTAATTTCCTTTTCATAGTCTATTACTAATCAGAGTTGGTCTAAAAGCAAGAATTTATACTTTACTCTGCAAAATTTGGTTTCGCATCTATTCACTCCCCTCTAGGTGCTCGTACTAGCTTTCACATAAGCAAATTAAAGAGAATCAACGCACAAGGAGACGGTGCCATAACATAATCCACTCTCTCTCTAGTTTTTCTCTCCCATATATAAGCGTTTGTTTCGTTCAATTGGATGAAGAATTTTGGAGAGAATATACACTTTGCACAAAAAAAGGAAAAAATCCTCCTCTCTATCGGTTTTGCTAGCTCACCTGGGAACTGGATTGGATCGAGTTCAAGGCTAGGTGGTCCAATTCTTGATTTCCAAAAAACTAGGAAACAGTCCTCTAGGTCTGATTCATAGTTCTGAGTGGGATCGGACTAGACTTTGAATCGATCATCCCTGTTAGCTCCCATTAACTCTCGTTATTATCCATGTTATTTCTTGCTTTTCTTGAATTTAATGTTATATATTATTTTGAGAAACTGAACATAGCATATAGCATGAAATTTTGATGTATTCCAAAAGATGAATTTGTCATATGTCAAATCAAATTTAATCTATGTTAACATACATATAGTAGTATTGAGGCATTAACTATAATGTGGAAATTTATTTGCTTGGAACAAGGTTTAGTTGAGTTGAGTGGAATAATTGGTAATTGAGTCGCTGAATACTTCAGTGATTACGACTTTCTTTGACTGTGTTTGATTTAATCATTCCTGACCAACCAGATATGCATTTTGGCTGCTGCACTGTAATCTCATTGGAGTTATCAACTTGAAATTTACATAGACTTGAGGTTTGAAGTTTCTTGGCATAGGGGACTTATGAGCACAAAATAGTTTTCATAAGTTTGCTATTGATAACGTTAGCAAGGAGGCTAAGAAGCTTTGTTCACAGGCCTTGTAAAATTCATATCAGGTGTTTCTTTGATTTAGGAAACTCTTGATATTGATTAGATGCACAAACATCTCCTATCAAACTATTGAGATTTCTCACACCGCAGAAATTGCATTTTTGACTCCTCTTCTACTTTGTATTTACAGGCTAACTGGTCCCCAATTTTTCAAGCAATGCTTAAGAATGAGATGGAAGAAAGCCGAAGTGGCACAATTAAGATAAGTGACGTGTCCTATGATGCCCTCCGAGCATTGTCAACTATCTTTATTCTGTTGAAGCATTGCTCGATGAGCAAATGGCTTGTGAGCTTCTAGTATTGGCTGAAAAGTACTGGTATCCAAATTGAACTGGGACAACTCAATCGTAAACTATGCCTTTGCACACCAGCACAATGCGAAACTTCTCCTTGAGGCCGCCTTGTCATTATTCTTGGACAATATGGATAAACTCAGAAAACGTCAAGAATATTTGGAATTCGTGGAAAAGCACCCTGCCCTTCTGGTGGAGATATATGAAGCATATCTTGCAAAGCAGGAAAACAGTGCAGCACCAAAGGATACTACTGCAAAGTCGTAGTCTTGTCTTGTAAGGGTAACTGTTGACGAGAAAAAATCAGTTGGTAAAATGACTTTTCAATTCAATGGAATTTTGAAATTGAAGGAACAGGAGTGGGATGACTTTTCTGCATGGTTTTGTTAATAGATCTGATTGCCTTTGTGTTAATCAGGATACAACCTTTGTCATCGTCTTATTGGTATCATTTTACCGATTGAAGTTTTTGTCTTCAACACTGAACTTTTATTGATTCAAAGTGCTCATTCAATGTCATTACAAATTATCTATGCTAAAATTGCTCATCATATCCATTTGTACTATGATTTAGGGAAATTTGAACCTTGTCTAGGAAATTTTGGACGAACCAAATGATTGCCAATAACAGAGACTACATTTCAGTTCAGGGTTTTATATATTAGCGTCATCAAAATTTATTCTTATTTTCATCTTGTGTATATTCCTTTTTTCAACTTTTTTTTTTTCAATTATATCAGTAAACTTTGGCTTGGCTTTCAATTAGTTCATTGAACCTTGGATATTCCAGCCGACAACAACCCCAAAGCTTTCTTTGTCGTTAAATTTTGACGCAAGTAACGTCCAGGAGACATTCAACGAAAGTGAAGACAGAGGATACATCTCATTAGTCTAAGACCTGCAATTGACATTATTTGGGCAATTGACTGTTTGGAGGTTTGTTGGAAAATCAATGGCCTCTTTCATAAGTTTTTTTTGAAATTTCTTGAACGTTTGTTGCAAAGGACATGATGTTTGATGAGATGAATTTGACTTGCTCCAGGTCATCAACGTCGCTTAGAATTGAATATTCCATTTGAATCACGATTTGGCAATTTGCCAATCTTTCTTCTTCTTTTTTTCAACCCGAAGAATTTTTCTAGTTCTCTTTGATCTATGAAATGAAAAACACTTGCATCAGCAATTAGTTGCGAATTTCTTCTAGTTTTCTTTGATCTATGAAATAAAAAACACTTGCATCAACAAGAAGCTGACAAGTTTCTGTCAGCCTATATTATGCTTCCTATATAACTTCTAAATGTCCGTAAGAGGACTTTCTTCATCGGCATATTTGCTTTCTCAAAGAAGTAAGAGGCAGGTTTTCTCAGGCTTAGACACTTCTTTTACAATCAAAAGAACCAAAAAAAAAAAAAAAAAGACAAATGAATCAGGCGGCAAAGTTTCAAAGTTTGGTCTCTATCATAGATAGACCAAAGTAACTGAAATGGTTGGTATTGAGCCTAAAGAATGAAAAGGATCATTAAAACTAACAAAGCCCTTTTCTTGTGGATACGAAATTCTTTTCTCCAAAAGAGATTCGCAGAAGTATCTTCAGCTGCTTCATTTTTTACCCACCTTGCAAGACATGCGTCTAGTAACTCAAACCCAGGGCGTGGGTCCTTTTCAGTGAGTATAAAGTATACTTGATATTTTCTAAACTTATCCAAATTGTCTGAGGACGTGGCGGCCTCAAGCAGAAGCTTTGCACTATGCTGGTGCGCAAAGGCATAGTACCTGATCGAGTTGTCCCAATTTAATTTCGATACTAGGAACTTCTCACAATAAGCTTTGAGATGCTCCACCTAATACTTTTCGGCACTCACAAGCCATTTGCTCATTGAGGCATGCTTCGGCATAAAGAAAGATGACAAATGCTCGGAGGACATCATAAGACATGTCACTTATCTTAATGGTGCCACTTCGGCTTTCTTCCATCTCATTCTCGAGCATTGCTTTAAATACTGGGGACTGACTAGCCTGATAGTAAATAGAAAATATAATAAATAGCAAATTGTGAAAACTCAATAGTATTATAGGAGATATTTATGCATCTGCTCTAGAAGAATCAGAGTTTGCTAAATCGAAAAACTCATATAAATATTATGAGCATGCGAGCAAAGCTTTGAAGATGTCCTTGCTAAAGTTATCAATGACAGAAATTATGAAAACTATGTTATGCTCATAAGTGCGCTATGCCACAGGAAAGACCATAACTCAAGCTTTCGTGATGTTTGAGTCGATAACGCCAATGAAATCTTGTGAAAGGGTCATAATGAATGAAGTATCCAGCAACGCAATTACTAAATATGTCGCTTCATATAGAGGTTAATATTCCACCCTACTCAACCCTCATTTCAAGCAAATAAAAGGAAACAATTAGCTGCAAAAGAAAAAATTGTGAATCACTCTCATTTAGAAATCCGGTCCAAGCAAATAAATATGTACTTCTAATGCCTGAATAGATGAAAACTAATGTAAAAACTTCAAGATCAACCTAAGGGAGAGTTTAACAATTGACTAGGAAGTAAACAATATAATCCGTTAGTGGAAATGTCTTATGTAGGTGCATCTTTAGCAGAATGCAGTTCCAAATGTAAATGCAACCCGCATTTTCACCATATTTACCTCGCCACAAGCATGTACAATGGCAGAATTTTACAGTAAGCGACCTCACCAGCGGCGAGAGGATGAAGAAGAAGAAGAAAACAAAAAAGAAGAAAAGAAAAAGAAAAAAAAAAAAGAAAGAAAAGGTTTGGTTGTAGATGTGTCCCCAAAAACAAAGAATATATTTTTACTTCAAATCTATTCTTGAACAAAATCATTGCTAAACGGATTTTTTCTTTCAAGGAATTAAAAAATAGAAATAGATTACCAAATACACCCTAGTCCACTCAAAAAGTTAACTACAATGCTTATCCACCGGCACTCTCGCCTCTTTTGGAAATTCTCAAATTCAAACGGAGAAAAACTCAAAATTTAAACTGAGATCAGAGCAAGAACAGAGAAAGACCCGTAATTTAAAGGGAGATCAGAAAAGACACAAAATTTAAATCAAGGCAAAACCAGCCACGAACCGAGCAAAAACAGATGCTCACCAGAATGGTCCTGTGAGCCGGCACGGGCTTAGAGGGGCATCCGTTGGGACTGTCCCCGCGGCGACCAAGACCACGTCGATCTCTCGCTTGAGCTCTTCGTTGGTTTCCTCGGTCTGTTCGGCCTCCTCGGAGTACCCCTTGCACGTGCCGTCCTCGATCTATCGCTTGAGCTCTTCGTTGGTCTGTCTGGCCTCATCGGAGCACTCCTTCCACGCGACGGCATCGAGCGTGACGTGCTCCGCCTCGCAGGGGGTGCATGGCATGGAGTCGGTCTCCTCCTCCTCGCAGGGTCGCTGCATTTGCTGAGGGAGAGCTAGTTCGCTTGCAGATCCCAAGAGATTTTGCGTGGATAGGGGCTCAATGAGGCCTCCTTACTATTTAATCAGCAAAAGACAGAGTCAGGAAGTGAATCAAATAAAATCTAATTCGGAAATCTTTACAAGTAAAAAACGTCCGAAACCACCAAGGATATAATTATAATTATGAAAAGAAATCTCTCACGACAGCTCTGAAATCTCTATTTGGATTTGATTAATTTACCCTTATATCTCATCCCCAATTAATTTCCATCTAGAATCATCACATAATCCGATCTTCTTTGATTAAAAGCCGAAAACCATTTTCGATAAAAAGATATCTTGTCCGCAGCCAATTCCGGTGAAACAATATCTACCTAATAAGTCTTCAAATCAAAGCACAATTACTAGTATAAGACGTGGAATAACGATGATGGAGAGATGCATTACAAATACGAACAATTTTCCACCGAAAATTAAAAAGAGTAGATAATAGCATAAATCAGAAAAATTAAGAAAAGTTCCAATTTGAGAAATTTAACAAAAGCTCGCCACATGTAATTTTAGGTTTTCTAGGTTCTTTCCGCAAGACGAGTCTAGTAATGTACGGTGGAGTGCAAGAGAGCACACCAATGGAATAAAAAAATAAAAAGAATTTATGTTAAGAAGCAAGGACGAAAAAGTGAGTTTGTACTTTATTGATAGGATACTCGATCTGGCAAAAGGTAATTTTTGTCTTCCCACTTGTTAAAAATTGGTGGATCTAATTAAATTCTTAAAAAATTTCTTTTAAACTCCGGGGCATAAAAATATGAGGTACTCTACGGGGAGAGATAAGAAAAATATTTCTCTATTTAGGGATTTCTTAGTGATTCCGAACATAATATATTCATGGTAAAGGATTTTGAATTCTTTTAAAGTATCACCTCTATCGCACACATTCTTATTCTACAGGTAGCTCTAAAGATATATGTACATTCTTCTGACCTTTCGTACTCTGTGCATAGTTGACCAGCTTGCGCTAATCTATAACATTTAGACACGTCACCTTGACTACTTCTAATCTACTAATCGTCATCATTATGGGTCATATGGTTTCAAATCACTACTTTTCATGTGATCATTTACCTCGAGAGATATACATAAGAAAAATCCAATCTTTACGTTCTGGTCTTAAACCCTAACCCTTCGTGAGACTTCAAACCCTTGATCTTCTTTGCCGCTTCTCTCTATCGTCTTGGCTCCCTGTAGTACTTTAGCTAGTACGTCCATAATGGGGTACGATTGGACCGCACCATTTGGACTTGATATGCTACGATGAAAAGACACAAATAAAGGGATACGAAAAGAGACGTATAAAAGTCTCCCGAACACAACCGTTGGGTTGGTTTTGCAGATCATTTGTACCAAAGTTTCTCTCCATTTCCATCAAAGAGATAAGGCGTTCAATTTCATCTTTACAAGAACAATAGGCATTTACGCTGTAAAAATCGGGTGTTTTCCTTCTGATTGCATCCAGACTAACGTGACGAAGTGTCGTTCGTGATTTATTCGCAATTTAATGTTCGCTCCGGGACTATTTGCTGTTTGCGCATTGGAATCAAGTAAGTCGTCTTCCGCCAACTTGAATTCCAACATTGGTATCAGAGCCAGGTTGTGATTTATACCTTATTTTTCATCGAGTTTTCTCATTTACCATTTGATATTGAGACTAAGAGATTGTATTCTACACTATTTATGATATATATTGGTCGGAATTGCAACCCGAAAACTCAAATTCGAACCGAAGCGAAGAACGGGTTCGGGGTCGCATACATCCGTGAGGTTTTGGCCATTTTCGAAATGATTTTTGGCCAAAATTAATTTTTAAATATATTGTATGAAAAAGCTCACCGAGACGAGTCGGCGATTGGTCGAGCGTCACTGGAAGACGCCAGACATGCCCACATGCGTGGCCAGAAGCCGCTACGCGTGGGCGCCACACGCTTGAAGCGCTGGCAAAGCGAGCGCGTGCACCACACACGCCGATCGGCAAACCAGCACGTGCGCAACTCGCGCCAACCGGCGAACCGACGCGTGGTGACGTCATCCAACGATCGGTCGCCAGATGACATCATCGATGACGTCATCGCCGACGGCAGTTGGCCGGCCGGTCATCGGTCGGCGACCCGACCCGACCGACGACCCGTAACCCGAGATCCAACCCACTTGACCCGACCCGACCGTTGACCGATCAACCAGTCCGGCGGTCAAACCGGTCAGATCGGTTGGACCGGTCAAACCGGTCGGACCGGCCAGGAGCCGTTTGGCTCTCTGGCGCGTGCGCCACACACGCCACGCACTCAGGCGGCGCATGGGGGCTCATGCGGGCTCCGATTGGAGCGTGGTCAGCGGCGTTTGGTTCGTATGAATGTTTTCTACACAGTGGTATAATTATTTTTTTAATTTTGAATTTTATAAATGTATGAAAATGCGTAGGAAACCCTATGTACGCGTTTTTTTGGAGTTTAATGCATAGTTCATTCATTTGTAACTTGTATTTTCTTGTGATTTAGGAAATACAGTAGCTAGCTTGTGTACAAATGATGTCATATGTGCTGTGTAGAGCTTGGTTCGATGATATCATGTATATGGTTTAATATACTTGCAATTTTTAGTTGCTAGAAAATTCGAACAATGGTAGGAAATTCATTACATGTTGAATTGCGTTTTTTTATTATAGTTGAAGCATAATTATTGTTTATACGTTGGTTATTATCATGCTATGCTTTTTGTGTTAATGGAAAAATGTAGAAATTACATAAGATCATGTAATTATTTTTCCTAGTGGGAGTTAAATCAGAGGTTGGTAGAATTGAAAGGAGTTCTCACCTAGAACTTAAAATTTGCACAAATTAAATTAATTAATGATAATAGAACAATTATACATGGAAGTTGATTGGGAAAAATTTTTCTTTTGTGTCTTTTGTTGAATTATCATTAATTTAGTCTGTCTTTGTTGCAAATTAAATATGTGTGTTGCTCTGTAAAATGTGTTAGTATTGATCTGCGTTTATTATGTCAATGTGTTATAGCAATTGATTATGGCTTCGGCATCCAAGACAATTGATGCTGACTTCAATAAGGGTGAGAAGTTGAACGGTGACAATTACGATATTTGACACCGAAAGGTTCAGTACATCCTTGAGGAGCAAGAGGTTTTGGAAACCTTCAACCATACCATGGATGAACTTGAGCTTGGAACTTCAACTCAACACAGAAGAGATTTGGAAGCTTATCGAGTTTGGAAAAAGAAAAATAGCATTGCTCGCATCACATTGCTAAGCTGTATGCAAGATGATCTCATGTGTGAGTTTGAAAGTTATGATAAAGCTCAAGCTATGTGGGTTGCCTTGAATGACAAGTTTGAGGGTATATCTGCCACTAAGCTGAGGAGACTCACTATCAAGTTTGACACATTTCGAAAGTGCCCAAATATAACGATGAGGCAGCATCTTCGAGAGATGTCAAACATGATCCATGAGCTGAAGTCGGCAGGTCACTCCCTTACTGATGAACAACAAGTTCAGGCTGTTATAAGGTCTCTTCCTAACAATTGGGAGCATATGAAGATCAATATGACGCATAATGAGAATATTGTCACTTTTGATGATATTGCGCGTCATTTGAAATTAGAGGATGAGCGCCTAGAGGCTGCGAGATCCTCTACCCATGCTTATGTTGCTGAATCGAGTTTGCGCAAAGTTTCAGGCTTCAAGCACAAGAGGAATCTTCAGTTCAACAACAAAGGGAAGAGGACTGATCAGGCACCCAATAGGGCTAAGACCTTCCGACGCAAGAAACGTGATGGGAAGAAGGACAAGGCCAAGATGGAGTGTCACAATTATGGCAAGATTGGTCACTTTGCTCGTGAATGCACTGAGCCGAAAAAGGTACCCTATTACTTAATTACTTTGAGTAATGCTTTTATTTTTAGTACTGTAATACTTTCTGAATCTCATCCAATGTGGACTGTAGACTTAGGAGCAACAGATCATGTAGTTAGAGATCGAGAAGCATTTGTGGAGTATCGTCGGATACCGCCTAGAAGAAGATGGATATATGTTGGGAATAACTCAAGAGTTGAAGTGAAGGGAATCGGCACATGTAAATTAATCTTACATTGTAGTAGAAACCTATTCCTGCATGATGTCCTTTATGCTCCAGATATTCGATGAAACTTGGTTTCTGTAGTTGTTCTTCTTAGCTTATGTTATATATTGAATTTTCATGGTGATTGTATTGACATTTTGTATGAAACAGTTTATTATGATTCAGGTCATGTATCGACTGGTTTTTATGGTGTTAAACATTAACTATGATCAGTACAATGTTAATGTTGATGATTGTTTTTCTTTAATTGCGTCTTCTAATAACGTTGAGATTGATGCAAGTATTTGACATGCTAGATTAGGTCACATTGGATTGCAAAGAATGCAAAGATTAGCTAGAGAATGCTTTTTAGGGTCACTCGATAATGTTAGTCTATCCGTATGTGAACATTGTCTGGCGGGAAAAACAACTAGAAAACCATTCGGTAAAGGGACTAGAGCTAAATTTCCATTGCATCTCATACATTCTGATATTTGTGGTCCTTTGAATATGAGGGCAAGGCATGGAGCCTCATATTTCATCACTTTCATAGATGACTTCACACGTTTCGGTTATGTCTTTCTGATCTTCCATAAGTCAGAAGCATTAAACTGCTTTAGACGATACATAGCGATGGTAAAGAATCAGTTGAAGAAAACAATAAAGGCATTAAGAACCGATCGTGAACGTGAGTATCTATCGGAGCAATTCAAGGCTCTTTGTAATGAAAAGGGAATTGTACGACAATTAACTATTCCTGGTACTCTACAACAAAATGAGGTAGCTGAAAGAATGAATAGAACCCTATTAGAAATGGTTAGGTCTATGATGGCGCAAGCAAATTTATCTATCTCCTATTGAGGATATGCGTTATTGACTGCTGCCTATATACTTAACCGTGTGCCCTCAAAATTGGTCACTTCCACCCCTTATGAATTAGGGACTAGTAGAAAACTAGACTTGAGTAGTCTACGTCCATAGGGATGTACAGCTTATGTTCATGATTCTTCCCATAAACATGGCAAATCAGGTCCTAGAGGGAAGAAATGTATCTTTATAAGATATTCCAAACACTCCAAATGGTACGTGTTCATAGGTGAACAAACTGATGGAAGTGTGACCGAAAGAGAATCACGAGATGTCACGTTCTTGGAGAACGATTTTCCTAATAGAGGTAAAATTGATAAGGACTTCCAATTATATGAGATGGAAGATTCTGATAACACACCCACTGATGTTGTAGAGGGAAATGAAGATTTACCTCAACACACAAGACCTAGTGGGAGTGTTGTATCGCCTGATGAATTGAATTCAAAAGAAATTCAATTGCGTAAAAGTAATCGTAAAATATTCCCCGTCGTCGTTTTGAGATTGAAAGGGAAACATTTATGATTGTTCAAAAAGACGATGCCGAGCCTAAGATTGTTCAAGAGGCTCTCTTATCCTCTGATAAGGAAGAATGGAGAAAAGCTTTGGAAAATGAGATGGAGTCAATGAGGGCAAACCATGTCTGGAACTTGGTTGATCTACCACCCAATCGTAAGGCCATTGGAAACAAATGGGTCTTCAAGATTAAGCGTAGAGCGGATGGATCCATTGAAAAGTATAAGGCTCGCCTTGTGGCAAAGGTTATACTCAACAAGAGGGTATAGACTATGAGGAAACTTTTTCACCAGTTGTAAGGTTTGCCTCAATACGCCTTATTCTAGCCATCGTTGCACATTTGAACCTTGAATTACATCAAATGGATGTAAAGACGGCATTTTTCAATGAAAAATTAGATGAAGAAATTTATATGAAATAACAAATAGGTTTCATAACTAAAGGTCAAGAGCATAAAGTTTGCAAACTTCATCGCTCAATATATGACCTTAAGCAATCATCTAGACAGTGGTATCTTCGTTTTCATCGAGCCATAACCACTTTTGATTTCACGATGATCGAGGAAGATCACTGTGTATATGTCAAGCGGTCCGAAGATAAATTTGTGATTTTATCACTTTATGTGGACAATATTCTATTAGCTGGAAATGACAAGGTTTCGGTTATCACTATAAAAGAGTGGTTGTCCTCTAATTTTGAGATGAAGGACATGGGAGAAGCTACTTATATATTAGGAGTTAAGATCGAAAGAGATCGATCGAGGAAACTCCTTACTTTATCACAAGAGTCTTATATTATGAAGATTCTTGAGCGTTTCAATATGCAGCATTGTAATCCCATTGATACTCCTATCATGCAAGGTGAAGGCCTAAGTACTAAGCTGTGTCCTAAGATTCCAGAAGAAATTAAAATGATGGAAACTATTCCTTACGCTAGTACAGTCGGAAGTTTGATGTATGCTATGATGTGTACTCAACCCGACATATGTTATGCCGTGAGATTGGTGAGCCGATATCAATCAAATCCTGGTCAAGCACACTGGAAAGCAATGAAGAGGATCCTGAGATATTTGAAGGGCACCATGGACTATCGACTTTGTTACCAAGGGAATGATTTACGCCTATTTGGTTATTCAAATGCCAATTGGGGTGGAAACCTGGATGAGCGTAAATCGACTTCTTGATATGCGTTCTTACTCAATGGAGGTGCGATTTCTTGGAATAGCAAGAAACAAACATGCACGGCCTTGTCTACGATGGAGACAGAATTTATTGTATGTTCTGCCGCAGTGCAAGAAGCAGTATGGCTAAAACATCTCTTGGAAAATTTTATCACGCCCCGAACCCCGAGATACGCGTACATCCCACTGCGGTCGATCAAATATGCGACATCCCAGGATATGTCGCCGACCCATTCATTTATTTACGCATGCGGAAGCGAAACAAATCCCCTGACAACATTTAACTTGGGATAGGAAAGCAGGCAATCAATCACAATACCAAACAGTCATTTACAAACACATAGGTTTAAATACAACTCTGGACTGTCTACAAAATAGACCAGCTCGACAAAAGGGGAACCATCTTAAAACCAACTAGCAGGACACGTTCACCGATACTTCAGTCTCCACCTTTCCAGACTTAGGGCTTCGGGTACTCCACGACCGCCATCTAAGGACCTGAAATTTTAATCCCACAACCGGGATGAGACAATGTCTCAGCAAGTTCAACCCCCTAAACTCCTATTAGAAAGAAAATACGTCCCGGGTGGCCTAGCCACATCACACAGAAGACTTACCTCGCATTAGCCTTCATCTGCAGGTTAGCACCATTTATATAATTCAACCACGTGCAATTATGATAACCAAACAACCATGGCACACTCACAATATCTAAACAATTCAACCACTTGGATCGTCTCAGCGATCAATTGACTCGGCCGATTACATGTCATTCTAACAAATCAATCACTGCCTCCAATCACGACCATATACGAAGGTTTGACAACCAGTGGCAACCACGGCCCCACTCGACACGACCTTTAATTAGGTGGTCCATCACGGCCTCACTTGGCACGACCTCTAATAAGTGGTCAATCATGGCATCACTAGGCACGACCTCTCATAGGTGGTCCATCACGGCCTCACTGGGCACGACCTCTCATAGGTGGTTCATCACGGCCCTATTAGGCACGACCTCTCATAGGTGGTCCATCACGGCCTCACTGAGCACGACCTCTAATAGGTGGTCCATCACGGCCTCACCGGGCACGACCTCTAATAGGTGGTCAATCACGGCCAATCTCCCATCAATTTCCACACTTAGGATTTTATAAAGAATCTCTCTTTATCGCAATCACACTCAAATTGCCACAATCAATCATCGAATTCAAATAATAAATACACAACAGCGATCAGCACAAAATTTTGAGAGTATAAGGTCCCGACGAAATTTTCGAATTTTAAATAAATAATTAAATTTATTCCGAAAATTAATTAAATAATAATATCCATATTTTCCGCAATCCACACTCAATTTATAATATCCAACCATCAATTTCGAAATCCGAATACACAGCAGCGATCGGCACGAAAATTCGAGCAACCGGGGTCAATAATAATTTTTTCGTTTTTCTTTTATAAATAATAATATTTTAATAATTTCGGAATATAATATAATATTAAAATTTCCAGAATTTCGAAACAATTAGATAATTCAAAACTAAATCCTATTATGTCCCATCAAGGTTTATTATTAAATAAACTATCTTAGCCTTTAATTAAACACACTTTAAATTAAACAAACCTTTTAATCCAAATCACAATTAAATAAACTAAAATATCCACCTAAACTTGCTTAACTTAGGCTAAGCACACTTAGGGCATAATTAACCGTCTAATCAAGGTTTAGCGAGTTAAACTCACCGGATTAATGAGCCGAAAGCGAGACCAAAACAATGAGGACGACGCGAGGATCGACTTTCCTCAAGGCGGGCCGAGCATGCAGGCTCGGGCAGACAGTCAAAACGGGCCAAACATGGGTTGCCATACCCATTTTCTGCAGCTGTTGTTTGGGTCCGAAGGAGGGCAGATCCAAGCCTAATCGGGCGGAGGAACAGCGGGGGAGAGGGCGCGGCTCGGGCGGTGGTGGCGAGGACGTGCGGCGGCAACGGAGACTCCGGTGAAGTGCAGCGGCGTCAGCAGAGCCAGGACGCCGACGAGCGGACGAAGGCGTGGCCGAGGCAGCGGCGTGAGCCGCGAGCGAGCGAGCGGTAGAACGGCGGCGAGCTGCGACGGCGACAACTTCAGCTCCGGTTGTTTGCTGCGGCGCGAGCGGGACCTCTTGCTTCGGTTTGCTCTGATCTTCGCACAAGAAGGGCACCGAACAGCAGAAAGAGGACGAGAGGAGAGAAGCGGAGGTGCGCGCGGCTGAGTGACGGCGAGCGGGCGGAGGGGCGGCCGACGACGAGCGGCCGAACGGGTGGACGAAGGCTGGTCGGGCTGGCTGAACCGGATCTCTCCTGCTGTTGGCCACCGAAGAAGAAGAAGATGAAGATAGAGGAGTCGTATGGGAGAGAGGTAGAAGAGAGGGAGGAGAGAGAAGGGGCCATTTCTTTTTTTTTCTTTTTCTCTTTCTTTAATCCAACAAAGGGCCCACCATGACATCATGCATGACATCACACTCCACTATCTCCCACAACCTTAGTCCAATGGGTCCATTTTATTTTTCCGCCGGGGCATGAAACTTTGTACATCAATTCCTT
The DNA here is from genome assembly GCA_014182575.1 of Eucalyptus decipiens. Lineage (NCBI taxonomy): Eukaryota > Viridiplantae > Streptophyta > Magnoliopsida > Myrtales > Myrtaceae > Eucalyptus > Eucalyptus decipiens. The sequence goes on from CM024614.1 coordinate 53,821,249, forward strand.
CAATTCCAATCAATTATCTCCCAATTGAATCCAATTGAAGTCCATAAAATTAATCCAATGTCACCACACTTCAATTCACATATTCACTTATCCATAAAATCGACTTAAGTCTCAAAAGTACGACCAAAAGCGGACCTATTCATTTCTCGAGCTAAATTAGCCATTCTCTCGATTATTTTGCTGAAAAAAAAAGCTCGGCTTGCATGAAAAATTTCCAAAGATGAGTCAATATTCCTAAAATGATTTGTGACACACCCAGACTTCCAATTTCTGAATTCGATCTCAATTCCACGGTTAATTTCACTTTGGCACGATATTAGCGCGGCCCAACCTACCGGGTAGCCTTTTAGAAATTTTCATGCATTTGACATGTGGTTGATCATCTCAAGCCACAATGTACATCTTTGAAACATTGGCGACTTTTGGTTGTCGGGGTAATCTCAAGGTTTCAAATACGAACACAGGGTACCCAATCGATAGAAAAGTCGGTCCAGTGCCGATCGACAAGAATTGTGCGATCCGGTGGAATCACCCACACCTGATCACATGCCTCTGTCGAGTCGACCTATCTCCGATCTTTAATCGATTTTTAATTGTGTTGTAATGACCCTTGCAGATTAGCCCGGTCGAAATGTCGCTTCCTGGTCAAATTCTCGAGTCTGATGCATTAGAAACTCTTAACTGCTTCACCCGATAGACTAGTTTTCACATGAGTGGCCGACTCAAGGAAAAGAACTATATGCGTGCCAACGAAATGCCCGTCTCAATTTATTGAAAATATGATTGGAAAATCGGGATGTCACAAATTTAGCCACTGTCACTGAAGTTCCAAGACCGGTGACGAGTTTATTGCGATAGTCAAGCAGCCATTGCCTATGTGAAAGATCCCAAGTATCATGGAAGAACAAAGCACATTGATATAAAGAATAACTTCATCAGAGATATTATAGTGCAGAAAGAAGTGATCCTGCAATACATTTCAACCAATAAAATGGTTGCTGATCCATTTACGAAGGCTATTCCTAGAGACATATTCTTGACCCATAAGATGTCACTAGGATTGCGTAGAATGTGATATATATTATTGTAGAGGATCATTGGTTTATGTATTTGTGGACAAATGTATTGTACTTGTTTGTATATTAGTGATTTGATGTTTTATCAATAAGTACAAATCCACTATGAGACTAGCACAAACACACATATATTATTGAAAAGTATGTCAGCAGGCAATGATTGACTCACTCACGAGCAATCGCCTCAAGTGTTGTAGTTAGCATGTTGAGATGAGACATTATATACAAATAAATGCTAAAGAGCAAGTTTGGTACATAAAATATGTCGCCTTGATTGGAGTCAAGATGAGGTCTGTGATTTGTTTATAATAAGACCGAACATGATAGTCCCACAATCATGTATGCCTAAAAGATGCCGGATGCGAGTACTTAATTGGGCGCTATAGAAAGCGAGCTAATATAGCACTCGAGCTAAACATTAGTACGTGAGAAGCACGTGACTATGTTTAAGCTAAGATCTGTATGGTGGATATATTTGATAAATGACATACGTTCTTATAAAAAGAGTAATCCACTATAGCATGTAATTCATACTACATGTGCATTGTACGACCAATAAGGGAAGATGAGTAAAATTATCCCTATTTACTCATCGTGTGAGCCCTTGAGGTAATTTGTATTTTACCTCAATTTTGTGCCCTATGTTACTTCTGACTATGTTCTTGAAGTGAAAGATCAATGTTGCTACTTTAGCATGTTACGGGCGGTCATGAATGGATATGGCCTATGGGACGTGTCTAGGAAAGCAGTTATTCTGAAATTGAGAGAGATATGAATACGAAGGAAGACTATTGTTATATCACATGTATTTACTGGTCGACTAATTATATCGCCCTATGTGGTTGCGGATGTAATTGTAAATACATAGTGTTTTTGAGAATAGTCAAGTGTAGCCTTTAAGGGATAGGTATATTTGGACTGATGTAACAAAATATGTCTGGGGTATTGTGAAACATCGATTGTTTATTTCTTTTCAGGGTTGTAGCCATTATGTTATCCCTAACAAGTGCATAATTTGAACTCCCAAGTACAGGTGTATTCACTGGTCGCACGGCTTATTTGCCAATATGAATTGTTTTGTAAAGTTGATGAATGTTGAATGCCTTATATTCTTGATAGAGTGCTATCAAGCCTATCATGTCCGAGTGGGAGATGTAATACTTTAGCTGGTACGTCCATGATGGGGTGCGATTGGACCGCACCATTTGGACTTGATATGCTACGATAGAAAGACACAAATGGAGGGGTACAAAGGGAGACGTATAAAAGTCTCCCGAACACGACCGTTGGGTTGGTTTTGCAGATCATTTGTACCAAAGTTTCTCTCCATTTCCATCAAATAGATAAGGCGTTCCATTTCATCTTTACAAAAACAATAGGCATTTACACTGTGGAAATCGGGTGTTTTCCTTGTGATTGCATCCAGACTAACGTGAGGAAGTGTCGTTCGTGATTTATACGCAATTCAACGTTCGTTTCGGGGCTATTTTCTTTTTGCGCATCGGAATCAGGTAAGTCGTCTTCCGCCGACTTGAATTCCAACACTCCCAAACCTAGTGAGTATTCCCTTGCCGATTATATTGCTTGATTTGATGATTCACAGGGAGACAAGTACTCTAATAATTGCTGCTTTCGCCTTATATACTTAATCGAAGAATGACCTAAATGGCTTGTCCTTGGCCCCTGTTTTAAAGATCATCGAAGCCTTACTTCTCTCAAACCCTGCTTCCCCGGAAAAAAAAAAAAAAAAAAAAAAAAAAGGGAACCGCCCCCATCGAGAGATCTTTCGTTGTTGATATATTGACTACCCAGCCCTCACGATTCAGAGGTTTCCCGTCTTTGGAAGTTGATTTGTACGAGTGGTATCTGCGGATGAAATCCAATATTCGAATACAACTTGTTTGGAAAAGAGCCGGAATCCATATGGCCTCGGCTTTACCTTCATGGCTGGTCATAAAGCCACTGAAACTACAGAAGCTCCTTCAAGTCCGAAGATCAAGTTGTCTTCATCGACCAATCCTCTTCGAAGACGACACTTTGGAGCAGATGCCGAATCGAGTTGCAATCCCCCATACCCTCTTTTTCAAGCGCATCATTTACTCTTGTTCCAACTTGTCACGCCCCGAACCCCGAGCGCGCGCACATCCCACTGCAGTCGATCAAATATGCGACATCCCAGGATACGTCGCCGACCCATTCATTTTATTACGCATGCGGAAGTGAAACAAATCCCCGACAATAAAATACGGGATAGACAAGCGGGAAGCAAAACCATGATATAACACTTTCATAATTCGGAATTACAAACAGAGGTCTACGGCCAAAAGTCTACCAAAGACCGGCTCTTAAAAAGGAACTGTCCTACGACCTACAAGTCGGACACGTTCTCCAATCCTCATGACTTCACCTCCGCAACTCCTCAAGGCCAACCAAAGCTATCTAGCCGCTCCGACCACCAGGAACCTGAAATTTTAATCCCACAACCGGGATGAGACAATGTCTCAGCAAGTTCAACCCCCTAAACCCCTATTAGAAAGAAAATACACCTCGGGTGGCCTAGCCACATCACACAAAGACTTACCTCGCATTAATCTTCATCTGCAAGTTAGCACGGTTTATATAATTCAACCACGTGCAATTATGATAACCAAACAACCACGGCACGATCATATCATCAGAACAATTCAACCACTTGGATCGTCTCACGATCAATCGACTCGGCCAATTACATGTCATTCTAACAAATCAATCATTGCTCTCAATCACGGCCCTATAGGAAGGTTTAACAACCAGTGGCAATCACGGCCCCACTCGGCACAACCTTTAATTAGGTGGTCCATCACGGCCTTACTGGGCACGACCTCTAATAGGTGGTCAATCATGGCCTCACCGGGCACGACCTCTCATAGGTGGTCCATCACGGCCTCACTGGGCACAACCTCTCATAGGTGGTCCATCACAGCCAATCTCCCATCAATTTCCACACTTAGGATTTTATAAAGAATCCCTATTTATCGCAATCACACTCAATTTGCCACAACCAATCATCAATTTCAAATTCTAAATACACATCAGCGATCAGCACGAAATTCTAAGAGAATAAGGTCCCGATGAAATTTTCAAAATTTAATAAATGATTAAATTTATTCCGAAAATTAATTAAATAATAATATCCATATTTTTCACAATCCACAATCAATTTATAATATCCAACCATCAATTTCAAAATCCGAATACATAGCAGTGATCGGCACGAAATTCTGAGCAACCGGGGTCAAAAATAATTTTTCCCCTTTTTTTTTTTAATAATAATATTTTAATAATTTCGGAATATAATATAATATTATAAATTCATGAATTTCGAAAAATTTAAATAAATCAAAAATAAAACCTATTATGTCACATCAAGGCTTTATATCAAACTAAACACACTTAACTTTAAACTAAACACACTTTAACTTAATTAAACATCCTAATCTAATCCACAATCAAATAAATTAATCTAACCATCTAAACTTACTTAACTTAGACTAAGCACACTTAGGGCATCATTAACCGTCTAATCAAGATTTAGTGAGCTAAACTCACCAGATTAGCAAGTTGAGCGGACCAAACGACGAGAACGACACGAGGATTGACTTTCCTCAAGACGGGCCGAGCATCCGGGCTCGGGAAGGCGGTCGAAACGGGCCAAGAAGGGGCCGAGAAACCCATTTTCTGCAGCTGCTGATTTGGGGCCGAGAAGGGCGGATCCGGCGCGAGAATGGGCGGAGGAGGCGGCGGCGGCTCGTGTGGGTGAGGCGGCAACTCCGGCAACCCTTCGGCGGTGGGCGGCGGCTCGGGACGGCACAGTCGACGAGGGAGGCGCAGCCGAGCGTAAGCGGCCCGGCAGGCGGCGCACGGCCGCGCGGGACGCGCAGCGACGGCAACGACCGCGGCGGCTCCGGCGGCAAGCTGGCGGCAACGGGCGAACGACGAAGGGGGCGAACGGCTATGGCTGCTCCAGCTTCTTCTCTGCCATTTTTCTGATCTTCGCACAACAACAATGGAGGAGAGAGGGCGACGGTGAGCAGACGCGCGGCTGCGCGCACGAACGGCGGCGACAACGACGGCACCGGCGGCAAGCAACGAGCGGCGAAGGAGGTGGACGGCGAAGGACTGCTTCGGCTTCTTCCTCTGCAAATTTTCTGGTCTTTCCCACAAAGAAGATGGAGGAGAAACCAACGAAAGGGAGAGAGGAAGGAGACAGAAGGAGAGAGAAGGAGGGGGCCCTTTTCTTTTCTTTTTTTTTCCTTTTCTTTAATCCAACAAATGGCCCACCATGACATCACTTGATGATGTCATACTCCACCATCTCCCACAACCTTATTCCAATGGGTTCACTTACAATTTCCGCCGGTCCAATTCTTTGTACAATAACTTCTTCAATTTCACTCGATTCTCTTCTAATTGAATTAATTTAAAGCCCATAAAATTAATTCAATGTCACCATACTTCAATTCACATCTTCACTTGTCTATATAATAAACTTAAGTCCCAAAAGCGCGACCAAACGCGGCCTACTAATTTCTTGAGCTAAAATAGCCATTCTCGGATTTAATTTGCCAAAGAACTCTGATTGCATGAAAAATCTTCCAAAGATGAGTTAATATTCATAAAATGATTTGTGACACACCAGACTTCCAATTTCTGAATTCGATCTCAATTCCTCGGTTAATTTCACTTTGGCACGATACTAGTGCGGCCCAACCTACCGGATAGCCTTTAGAGATTTTCATGCATTTGACATGTGGTTGATCATCTCAAGCCACAATGTACATCTTTGAAACATTGGCGACTTTCGGTTGTTGGGGTAATCTCAAGGTTTCAAATACGGACACAGGGTACCCAATCGATAGAAAAGTCGGTCCAGTGCCGATCGACAAGAATTGTGCGATCTGGTGGAATCACCCACACCTGATCACATGCCTCTGTCGAGTCGACCTATCTCCGATCTTTAATCGATTTTTAATTGTGCCGTAATGACCCTTGCAGATTAACTCAGTCGAAAGATCGCTTCCTGGTCAAATTCTCGAGTCATATGCATTAGAATTTCTTAACTGCTTCTCCTGATAGACTAGTTTTCACATGAGTGGCCGACTCAAGGAAAAGAACTATATGCGTGCCAACGAAATGCCCGTCTCAATTTATTGAAAATAGAATTGGAAAATTGGGATGTCACACAACTCCTTTGGCAGGACGTGGTTATTACTCTTAACATGCTGCTCACTACTCTCTTTAAATGACCTTTTCCCAGGGTGAACGGAACTGACAAATGTACTTCCTGCTCCAATAATCAAACCTTGCTAGAGGAAAACCGACTCGGCTTCAAAACAGCCTAGTTCATTGAAACTTCCTCTTTTACTTCTTCCAGAACCAGAACACGGTATGCATTTGCAATCTCTTTGCCATACTTAATCCTGTTTTGTAGGCCAAACTAATTGGCAGCATATTTACTCTCATCAGGCAACGTAGAGCTCTCTTTATTAACCTGATCTTCACCTGCAAGTCAAGTCATAAGTTTGGAAATCTTCTCCGATCCTGACGTCTAACGACACCATTCTTGCTGCTGTCACTGCTCCTGATGTTCTTCTAGCCTCGGCTTCCACTGGAGGTTCATCTCCCCCTCCAGCAATGCCGCTGCCATCTTCTCCTTTGACTGAATAGTCAAATCAAAGCCGAAGCAGGAAACCCTTCCAACATTTTGGCCGGGGCCAAAGCTTATTTTGGAAAGAGTTACAAAGCTTTTAACTCAGCCGATGGTGGACTCCAAGGACCCAACTTCCGAAGGTTCCTCTTCTTAGGATGTCATCTTGATGAGATGGTGAAGGACAAACTGTTAAGAATTTCTTAGAACTCTCGAGTGGTGGCCTTCCAATGATTGTATATCATTCATCAGCTGTTCCGAGACTCGAATCTCTACTCAGTGAGGTATGCTGCAGTGGCCTCTCTTCTACCATACCTTCGGAGCCTCGGCAGCAGTTCTGATGAAGTGGAGGTTTACCGACGCAACCACGAGACAATTCTCATATTGACCGTTTCGGGAGGAGATCGTCCACGCCCCGATCATGCCATCGAAGAGGCCACCCAGCATTTGAAAGTCAATAAGACTGCTTCGCAAGTCATAGCAGATGACTTGGCCAATCTAAACGCGGAGGAGGATATGGATCTCGAAAAAAGATTTAGCTAAAGTGCGTGGCCAACAAAAACTCAAGCACCCTCAATGAGCCCTAGCAGAAGAAATTTCAAACCGAGGCATGAGCGACACCTCTCTCGAAAAGTTGAAAAAGAGAGAGGACCGTTTGGTGGGGCTGAAGGTTGAAAAGAGACGCCAAGAACCGATACCTTGGTGAAAACATCATTCCACTATCCATGTTTCCTTCCATTATGCACGTCTTGCTGTGAAACGTCGAGTCAGTTAATTGGAGCCAGCCTATTTTGTGTCAGGCCTTCGGGGTCGTCCCAGATATTTCCTTCTTCTCTATCTCTTCTTACATACACCGTTTCCTTTCTTCTACCATGGCAAGAACGACCAAGAATATAATAATAATTATGGAAAGTAATCTCTCACAACATCTCTGAAATCTCTATTTGGATTTGGTTAGTTTACCCCTAAGAACTCATTTCCAATTAATTTCTGTAAGGAATCTTAACAACTGTGAAGATGAAAAATTATCTTATGCCAGATTGAGCATGTTATCAAGAAAAGTACAATCTCACTTTTGTTTCCTTGCTTCTCCCCCCATAAATAAATGAATATATATATATATATATAATTAATAAATTTGCAATTCCAAGTATCTTCTCTTAACAAAATTTTCTTTTATTTTTGTTCCATTCGTGCGCTTTTTTGCACTCAAACCATTGGATAGTAGGCTCGTGTCGCGGAAAGAACGCAGATAACCTCTAATTATTTGTGGCTTGCTTTTGTTAATTTTCTCAAATTGGAACCTTTCTTAGTTATTCTGATATATTCTATTATCTACTCCTTTTTAACTCTATGCGAAAAATTATTTATAATTGAAATGTATCTCTCCATCATTGTTGTTCCTCGTTTTCAGCTGGTTGTTCCACGCGCAATAGAATGAAAATACTGATTTGCTGGGTTTTTATATCTTGGATGATCTAGGACTGAATTAGAATAGTCTTGGATGATCTAAGACAGGGCATCACGGCCCCTTAAGGATGAGACACACTCGAACCCAAATTCGTCTTAGGTCAATCGATGCCAGATTTTGACCAAAAAAAAAAAAAAATCGATGCTGGATTGAAAGAACGAATTGAACCACCTCGCAATTTCTCGGTCGCCACTCTCCAGAAAAATCCGACAAACTGAGAATCCCCTTTCTTCTCACCACCATCATCGTGAAAAAGTATAAGTGTCCGGAGAAGACAGTGGAGAACCAAGATGACTGAGAGAACTCGTCCAAGTCGAAGAAGAGTAAAGATTGAGCTTCGGAGAAGAGAGAAAAGAGCAATAGGAAGCGCAATGAACAATAAAAAGAGAAAAAGTTTAAGAAAAAATTTCAAATTGACATCGTTTTGAGTGGAGTTGTATACGTCGAATCATTGATTGTGCCACTTAGACATCCGACGCTGACTAAATCTCCACATTATAATTTTTTAGGCTAAATGTAATACATAGAAAAATCGTCAAAAGATTTAGAATTACATTGGTCAAATTAAAAGTTTAAAACTAAATTTAGTAATCGTACAATATGTTTAAAATTGATTGAGTGATTATCTATATGTATCTCTCTTTTTCTTTTTCTTTTTTTCCTTGTTTATACCTAGGGAAAGTTAACGTCCCCAGCTTCAAAGCAAAACATTTATGGTAGCACCAAATGTGTGCATCTGAGCTTGTTAACTGTGTGTGAGCAATTGAATCAATTGGCTACTCCCGTGGAGTTCTATCCAAACCTTACATAGGGAACGTTTGAAATTGATGTCCCCATTAATTTACTAAAATACCCTTAAAGCTCCATAATCATTATAATAATAAAATCTAAATTGGTCATCTTGTGCAAATTCTCTTCATCCTCAGTCACGCACGTAGGGCATGGGCAACAACTTGTTTAATACCCCGTATCTTGGCATTATCTTATTTTGAGAAAAATCTCTTGAAAATTAACTTCTCCCGCTCGAATTGAACATTTACCTCCAACTTCCACTTTAGAATTAAATCATCTCCTACCGAGGAAATGTCTAAAATGTGTAGAAAGTGAAATCAATTCATGTCCTTAATCATGTGATTAAAATGCGTAAGTAAAGATGAGGCATGCGTGTGCGTTAAGGACTAGTATTGTTAAATGAAAATATGTGTGGGTGGGACTCAGCCCCGCATCAGGCATATGTGTAATTACCATTGCATGTTTAAAGGTAGAATTAGCATTGACGGTAGGAACATAGAGATGGCCAAAATACTAGTTAGAAAGGAGAATAGTCCAAATAATCATAAACTTATTGCATTTTTACCAATTCAGTCATAAACCTTTTAATTCTCAATTTAGTCGTAAATATGTTAACAATTTGCCAATTGAATCCTAAACATTTTGACAATTTGTCATTTGAGTCAATCCGATCATTTTTTGTCGAAAATCACTAACATGGATGCCGGTTGTCCTACGTGACATTACTGGTTTTGATATGGATAATTTTAAAAAAATTCCGAATTATTTATTTATTATTATTTTATTTTTCCATTTTCTTTTACAACTCTTGCCCATGGCTGCGATGGTCTAGCGACGGCCGCAAGCAAGTGTCATGGCCCTTACCTACTCACCGGTCATGGTAAAAAAGAAAAACCAAAGAAAATAGAAGAAAAGGAAAAAAATGAAAAAGAAGAAAAAAGAATAAATAAATAATTCAAAAATTATTATGATATCATTCAAATTTGTCTATGTCAATTTGGTCGTACCACGTACAATGGCTAAGATCCATGTTAGCGATTTTCGTTTCAAAATTATTTATATCAATTAATAAAACGTAAAAAGGCTTCAAATTCAATTGACCAAATTTAAAAATTTAGAACTTAATTGGCAAAAGTACAACAAATTCATGAATTTTTGAATAATTTTCTCCAAACTAAAATAATAGCACGCTGAAGTAGGAAGGAGAGTAACAATAGAAGCTAAACAAAAGTATGGAGTCATAAAAGTACATAGAATCAGTGTGATGTATAAAAGCAAATCCGACCCAAGACATGCCACGTTCTTTAAGAAATCATCAAGAAATTGTAATCAACATCATGCTCTTGAATTCCTCAAAATCGAGTTTCCCGTCGTTGTTAGTATCATACGCACGAATCATGCTGTTACAGTCTCTCCCGCTTCTCTCGTCCCATAACTCTAGTTTTGAGAGGACGCTCTGGAGCTCGTCGCAGGAAATGAAGCCGTCGTCGTTCAAATCGAACACTTTGAACGCCTCGGCAAGGTCGGTCTCTTGATCGACATCTCCTTCGCTGCTCTCTCGGGATTCCACTCCATCGCTCCTCATGGTTTCTTCCGACGATATGGAGTCGTAAAAGAACAAAAACTCGTCAAAGTCGAGGCTCGGTTTCCCTATAGATAATTCCAGCTCTCCCAGGCTATGATGGATACCGATTTTCTCGAGCAGCCAATTGAGCTCCTCGAGGCTCACCTGGCCATCGCCGTTCTTGTCGAGGTTCTCGAAAATCCGATGTAAATCTCCAGTTCCGAGGGGAGACATAGTTATACAATGAATCGAAGATTGGTATGTATGTGCAAATTGGGGGAACTAATGAAGAAGTATGAGGAAATGCTGACGGCGCCGTGAGACGACAATTCGAATTCAAAGACTCCACCGGTCTATTTATACACGCACCGAGCCTCCGTGGTACGGTTGTGTGCGTACGTGCTATACACGCATCGAGCTTCCGTGGTACGGTTGTGTGCGTACGTGCACAGCAGGAACTTGGAAGAAGATTGTGGTTTCTAGGGTTTCACGGAAGTTAGCGAGAAGCTTCGTCGAAGAAGCGACCTTAAAAAGCTGAATTGATATTTTCTTGTTTTGGAATTTCATTGACTTTTAGATGGAGAAGATAAGAGCAACGCTTACATGCTTTTATCAACACGTATTATTTTTGTTCTCTCATTTATAGAATTATGCCATTGATCTTCCGAGATGATTCTTGGAAAGAAGAGTGGTCCATGATAAGACACGCTTTTGACGCTGAGAAAACGTGCCAACTCAACTTTGGCATGCTCCTTCTCGTTTTTCTTTTTTTTTTTAATCGGTATGACGGATCTCACTAACTTCTTTGTTGGGTTCGTTCACTAATTGGAATATTAATTAGCACTTTAATCAGGACAAAGTCGGAATCCAATTATGTAGTGATCGATGGATATTCTTGGGACTTGTTATGTACGAATATTGTAGGGGGTTTAGGGGGAATGTCTTTGTTTTGTACGTATGGCGTCATATTGGAGATGTGGAGAGACGAGATTTGCACACGTAACTATCAGACCAATGTGTTAGGGAGAGATTAATTGCGTTATGTTTCCGTGAAGGAGTTTAACGCTTTCCTTCACATTCTAATGTTTTGAAATCTCATCATTTTTTTGTGGTAATTTACAACCCCATGATACCAAACTTTAGCGATCCGATTTGCTCACAAATATCTTTAATTCAGTACAAATCGAGTCATCATTATTTAGTTTGTGTAAATTGCCACCCTCAAATTGTCTCATACATTGACTTATTAAATTTCCTATTTTTAGAATCTTCTTCACGTGGGCGATGTCAAATTCCCAACGTAATGAAATAACTAAGTACAGGTCATAGAAATGTTTTTTTTTTATCGGAATACCGAATCATGTCAGGAGGACCCCAGTTACATACACCAACTTATAAGGAAAGGAAAATGTAATGTAAATTAGATAAAAATTAAATGGTTCATTTCTCTTTCATTTTCATTTCGGTTAACTTTTGTATTCACATGCTTCTTTTACATTCTTTTTGCATTTTAAAATGTTAAACGGTTTCATCATTTAAATTTACTATATAAATCCTCCTCCACTGTGATAATTAGCCACGTTAGCCACTACGCCATTAATTTTAGTGCCATATATGATATGCCTATTACTCATTACTTGCCCTCCGATTATTTCCTTACTCTTTTATGTTGATTGCTTATATTCATGTGTAAAAACACAACTTTACTCGGGAGACGTAAGAAAAGACGACGAGCCATATGCTAGATAAATCTTGTGATTGTGAGTACGTTTTTTGACATCTTGAACTTCAATCTTTAAACATATGCATTCGACAGTCAATCTTTTCGGTGATTGGGCCTTCAAAAAGCAAGTTGGACCTTTTTCTTCTTTCGCTATGGTCTCAATAATTGCTTGGATTGGTCTTGGTCTTGTCTGTTCTGGAGCCTAAACTTTACCGTTTTATGTTTACTCCAGTTTTTCAAGATGTAATGCTAGGCAGATCAAATGGTTGCTGAGCATATAAAGTTTGCATTATCAAATCAATATGAGTTTCTGCATATATATTTATTTATTTTTTTGGTTAATGTAAGATATATATTGACTTGAAACCAAAAAAAGCTATGCAACAAGAGACCCGGCACCAAAAACTCGCACTCAATAAGACAAACAAGTCAAACCGTCTCTACATATTTATTAGAGACTTGTGGTAAAATTCTGCCACTGTACATGCCTCTAGCTCGATTAATATGGTGATAACGGGAGTTGAAATTACTTTTGAAACTGCATGTTCGTACAGATGCACCTCGATAGGGCATTCTCACTAAAAGATTACCTCTTGGTCTGATGTCAAACTCTCTCTGAGGTTGATCTTGGGGTTTTTGAATTAGCTTTAATCAATTTAGGCATTATAAGTACACATTTGTTTGGTTGGACTAGATTTCTAAATGAGAGAGATCCTCAATTTTCTAGTGCGTTTGATTCCTTTGATTTGCTCGAAATGAGACTTAGTTGAGTTGAGTGGAATATGAATCTCTATCTGAAGTGACTTGTTCAGAATCTGAAGTGGTCGATTCTATCTTCTTTAAAAGAATACTGAAATGCCATGAATCAAGGCTCTCATTTTGATTTAAAAGCACACTCACCTTCTTGATTCCTTTCTCGAGATGAGAATGCAAAGTCATTTAATAACCAGAAATATAGGAACTACAGGGCATATTTTAACCTGCAAGGCAAGTAGGCATGCTCCAGCGGTTTTTCTATGATCAGCTAGGAATAACTTGTGGCTGATTCTATCTTCTTTAATGACCCCGCAGCCAACTTGTGTCCCTGTACCAATATATTCCAAAGCTAAATATAAACTAAAGCTGTTCACAGAAATTCACAGGCACGCCAACAGCACAGCCTCTTCTAGAGAATACACCCTGATTTGCCACGCTCCATCTTTAAAGAAGACAGAACCAGCTCGCGAGGCAGTAAACTGCGATGCTGCACATCAATGCCATGCACGCGAGCCTGCATCTAGTCAAACGCAAGCGCACAAACGAGTTTTCAGGGCTAATATTTCCTCACATTTCACCCCCAAAACAGAGGAGGATATGCACAAGAATCGTACCCTTATTCTCCCATTCTTCTTCTTGAGCTCTGCTTCGTCAATCAAGCTTGAACTGGCCAAGCTTGCTTGGCCTAATTCCATTTTACAAGCTCAGATTACAGCTAGCACCAAACCGAGAACGAAAGCAACAGAGCGATTTTAGGAAGCGTCAACATCTGCACAGGAAATTATTATTAAAAAAACAGTTTTAATCATTTTAGTTTAATTGCCTTATTAACTTTAGTTATCTAGCTTTTACCCAAAAAAAAAAAAAAAACTTTAGTTATCTAGTGTAATCCTCGTAAAACAATTTATAGTAAGCCTTATTGCTGCCGAGTATCCATCGCATAACCATTTCACAAGAAAACTCCTTGGATTGCGATTGCGATTGAAAGTACTTGATATTTAGAGGCTCTAAGCGAAATAAGAATCTTCTTCACAACAGAGGCAATATCAAATATCCAACTTAATGAGATAACCGTATGCAAGTCTTAGAAAAGTTTTGATGACAATACCGAATCATGTTAGGAGGACTCCTACATACGAACTGACAAGGTAATGAAAATGCGATGCAGATAAGAAGAGCAAATTTAAATAGTTTCTTTCTCTTTAATTCTCATTTCAGTTACTTTTCACATCATCTGTTTTTCATTACATTTTTTCAATTTTAAAAATTAAACAGTTTCATTATTTAAATTTACTATATAAATCATCGAACAAGTGGTGTGCACTTTGATATGAGTTTCGAACTCAGGTTTAATGCAATTTCTCATCTAAACATGGTAGATAACACTCTAAACCAGTATCAATCACCGCAAATCAGGCTTGGTTCCGCAAGCTTTTATCCATTACCTCTTCGATTAAGCCCAGCACCCTCAAACTCAGTAAAGCATCGCAGAACAGAACACTTGAGACCGAAGGGTACCCGGCTTTTGAAGCGAGACGTAATCGACTATCTCCGTGAAGGCTTGAGCTGGACTCGTCCTTTCTCAGCGACTTGAGCCTGACTTCTGCGACGTTTTTTCGGTGATGAGGGAGCGTATGAACGGACAACAGGGGGAAGAGATTTGCCGGCGATCCTGGTAGAGGAACCGGAGCGCTCTCCTCTAAAACCCCCTCTTTCTCACGGCCAGTTCTCTCCCACCTTCTCTCTTTCTCCCCTTGGCTCCACTCAAGCTTCTCTCCTTCATCTTTTATTTTTTTCAAACGAGCGAGCCCCCTCGCCTTGAAGGGCAACCGCGCAAGCGCGCATGGCCTCTGCCATTGCCACCTTGCCTGGAGGCCTGACCCGACACGTGGATCACGCCGCTACCTGCCCCTCCTCACGATCCTCTGCCTCCTCTGACTTGTGCTTTGCTTTTCTTTTGCAGAAGCGTGAACAGCGTGGAGAGGAAGAAGAATACCAGCGCACGGGCCGGGCTGGAGGGTAAGCAGATGGGCCGGCCCGCGCGAGGAAAAAGGAAGAGGAAAAAGGGGTAGGCCGGGTCCACTGAGAAAAGAAAAGAAAAGAAATAGGGGGCGGGTCCACCCGGCCCGACTCCTCTTCTTCTTCTTTTTTCTTCTTCTTTATTCTTTTTAACAACTAATCTTTTAATACTTTTAATTTTTTTCTTACTAATATTTTAATTTTTTTCATTGATTTTTCTTCTTTTTTATAAATTTTTAATTTAACAAATTTTAATTAATGCTATCACTCTTAATGCAAAGGCTTCTAAAATCTATATGTTATATAATTTAATTGAATTTTTCTTTTCTTTTTAGGGGTTGAAATCAATCCCTAATTTTGGTGCAACCAAATTTTAAATAAATAGCCAAAATCTAGAAGTCAACATATTGCTACTTTAGGGACCAAACTTTAAAAATTTGCCATCTAAGCTCAGAGTTCATTTGTTTCTTTTCTTTTGGTTCTTTGTTAGTAAAAGAAGTTCTTAATCCTGAAAATCCTACATTCTACTTCTTGAAGAAGGCAATTATGCTAGTGAATAAATCCTCTAATGGACATTTAGGAGTCATAAGGAAGCATGATATATCAAAATTATTATCTTATCGTTAACGCATGTATTTTTTATTTCAAAGATCAAAGAGAACTAGTAAAAATTCTTCATTCTTGTATTTTTTTATTAAAACAACTTATAACTCTTTTCACTGTCTTTCCAACTTAGGGTTGCAACTTCTTATTTTTACTCTTGTTTTCCTTTCATTTAAAGTAACTTACCCACGAATTCTAGTACAGACATTTGTTTTCTAGTACTACTTTGGATCTTGATCATTGTAATGTTATTTTCATTTTTTTGATCCGAAGCATTTGTTAGGATGTATGTTATCTAAATTCAAAATGACAACATTAGGCAACACCTTTTTACCCTCCAAATTTTTTCCTTGTTCTTCCTAGCATTGTGAGGAATTTGGAAATGCCTAAATGGTAAACATAAAGCAACAAAAGTGTCCCGGCTAAGTGTAGTGGTCTTGAGGTTTCTTATGCATAACGAGCCATGTGTAACCAAGAAGACTGGACCAAGTTTCCTAGGGTTTCTGGAACATCTTAGAGATGGGCGATATGGTAAATGTGTCGAATTCTAGAGCATTCTCGACATAAATATGGGCAGTTGGTGAATAGGGTGATTTAATCTCCACCATTAGATCTATAGTGAATCAACGGTTGTAATTAGGAAATTTCTCATATAAATAAGAGAGCTATCGCCTCATTTGTATCCCTCCAAATATTTGAGTAATAGAAAGTATTATCTCTCTATGTGCCTCACTCTCTAGAAGAATACTCTCATATTTTCAAACCATCCATATCTACGATTAGTCCTAGCTTGTCAAAACATGCTTCATATAACCCCACCACAAGTTGTGCTTTAGCATCTTCCTGAATGCAATGGCTGGATTATCTCACCAAGTCTTTGATAGTCTGGATGGTTTCTCAATTCAGCCAAGTTGTTTCTGATTAAGGACTCAGCAGCCTCAAGGAGAAGCTTTGCATTGTGCATGTGCGCAATTGCATAACTAAATATCGAGTTCTCCCAATTTAGGTTGGAAAGCATGAACTTCTCACAGTCATTGTTCAACTGCATGACCCCATATTTCTCGGCTAACTTCAATATCTTCGAAGCCAGCTGGTAATCAAGGGATACTTCAGCTGAGTTAAGGTAGTGGACAAAAGCTTTGAGGAGTCGCTTAATCCCTTATATGAATCTCGCCACTCCGGTTCTCTTGCATTGGATGCTCTAACATTGCTCTCAAATTTGGGGACCAACCACCCTGATTTTAAATAGAGAACGGAAGAGAAATTTCAGGAAACTACAGTGGCAAAATAAACAATCACAGAAATTGATAATGCCAATGTACTCGACAACTATTCAATCCGCCTAAACTTGTAATAGAACTCGTTTGTGTGAGGAATAACTACTAAGCCATAGGTACCACTGTATTTAGACTCGAACAACGGGATTTCATAACACAATCCCTTTCAGATCATCCTTATCTACCAAAACAACTTGGAGCGCGAAAGAAAATTCGAATCCAACCACAAATACAATACAAACCTTAATTGTTGTGAACTAAACTTGATCGTCAGTTTCTCAAATTAAATCGAGCCAAATCAAAGAAAAATCCAAAATTTTAAATCAAAGCAAAATGCTAACGTGATGCTGACCAAAATGAGTCTGCAGGCTGGGATCCGCGTCAGCAAAGTCCTCTCAGAACCATCCTCGACGATCAAGTGGACATCGGCAGGGAGATGAACTTGGTCAGTCGACAAGGAGATGAACTTGGTCAGTCGAAGAGTGCTCAGATCGTTGAATGCATAGCTTATGGCGATTCAATATTTTGGGGCTTTACCGTACTAGGCACAAATTGCAAATCGGAATCTGGGCATTTGCCAACACAAATTGGATCGATGTTAGAATTGTCACAATGGATTCACAATAATGTTTTTGTAGTTAAAATTAAGACCCAAATCTTAAAAAAAATCATACCCAAATTTAGATTAAATTTTTCCTTACAACATTTAATCAACACAATTTTTGCATCCACGGAAAGCCTATCATTTGAACTTTTCAAAATATGATCCAATTGGACACTTTAGACACTTTTTTTTGGTGTCACTTTTAGTTATCTTTTAGCATTTTAAGCTCCATTTTATATAGGATGTTGTTCGCTACATGTTGGGCTGAATTTTTTTTTTCCGTTTGTTCTTTTCTACTTATTGTTAGAATATTTAAATAATAAATCACGCACTCATCTAATAGCTTAACTTTTAGAAGAGTTAGCAGTAATCTCACAAAAACTCTCATGGTATTATAGCCAAGCTTAAACTTTTCTCGAATAGCTAGTAATATTTTTTTTAATGTGGTTTATCTATATCTAAAGTTAGTTTTGTCTTCTTTCTTATTTCGTTGCCAAATGTAACCGGTGGCAAGATGCTGATTTGGTAGATAGGCTGTGATAATTTTTGTATGACTATGATTCACGTGTTACACGACAGATGTCCTTTGAGTTTGGTTTTAGTTTGAACCACTAATGCAACTCATCCTAATTAAAAAAACCTTCCACATACTCATCTTAATTTAAAAACATTCCACATCCACGTAATATACATGCAGTTTAGGAAGTTCATTCAACTATACGTTATTGAGGAAGTTGGTTTATTATAATACATGTTCTCATAAATTGTAAAATATTAATGGGGTGTTAATGGATCAAGCAGTCCCTTATTCATTTACCCATTTTAACAAGATGTTATTGCTATTTCTTTCTTATTTCGTTGCCAAATGTAACCGGTGGCAAGATGCTGATTTGGTAGATAGGCTGTGATAAATTTTTGTATGACTATGATTCACGTGTTACATGACAGATGTCCTTTGAGTTTGGTTTTAGTTTGAACCACTAATGCAATTCATCTTAATTAAAAAAACCTTCCACATACTCATCTTAATTTAAAAAACCTTCCACATCCACGTAATATACATGCAATTTAGGAAGTTCATTCAACTATACGTTATTGAGGAAGTTGGTTTATTATAGTACCTGTTCTCATAAATTGTGAAATATTAATGAGGTGTTAATGGATCAAGCAGTCCCTTATTCATTTACTCATTTTAACAAGATGTTATTGCTATTTCTTTCTTATTTCGTTGCCAAATGTAACCGGTGGCAAGATGCTGATTTGGTAGATAGGCTGTGATAAATTTTTGTATGACTATGATTCACGTGTTACATGACAGATGTCCTTTGAGTTTGGTTTTAGTTTGAACCACTAATGCAACTCATCTTAATTAAAAAAAACCTTCCACATACTCATCTTAATTTAAAAAACCTTCCACATCCACGTAATATACATGCAATTTAGGAAGTTCATTCAACTATACGTTATTGAGGAAGTTGGTTTATTATAGTACCTGTTCTCATAAATTGTGAAATATTAATGAGGTGTTAATGGATCAAGCAGTCCCTTATTCATTTACCCATTTTAACAAGATGTTATTGCTATTGCAATTGGACCGGACACAATTGCTCCAAAAAGACACCAAGTGCATGCATGGTGGGACACCACGCAAGTTGTTTGGTTTTGTTAGGAGTGCTATAACAAGTTTAGCAAGTCCGTGTAAGGGCTCAAGCAAGCAAGAGGTGGAAGACTTGGAGGTCAACAATCGTTTCTTATTTTGCTCTAATTTGAACTTTTAGTTTTTCTTTGCTTTCGTTGTGATCTCCGTTTGGGTATGACTTGGCTTCACCGAAATAGGCACAAATTGCAAACCACAATCTAGGAATATGCCAAAATAAATTGGACGCTAGAAGTGCGGATCACAGTAACATTTTTTTTTTGTTAAAATTAAGAACCAAAACTTAAAAAAAGTCATACCCAAATTTATATTGTTTTGCATAATTTTTCCTTGCAACATTCAATCAATGCGATTTTTGCATCTATGAAAAGCTTATCATTCGAACTTTTAAAAATATGATCCAAATAGAGAAAATTTAATTTCTCACACTGCGAGAATTTCTGAGTTCTCTTCAACTTTGAATTTACAGGCTAGCCGATCTGAAGTTTTTATAGTGATGCTCGAGAGTGAGATGCAAGAAAGCAAAGTGTGGTCAACATCAGTGACATGTCGCTTGATGTCCTTCAAGCATTTATGAAATATCTATACACCGCAGAGTGTGCTTGGATGAGCAGAATGTTTGGGAGCTTCTGGCTTTGGTTGACAAATACCAAGTGATGCCACTAAAAGGCCATTATGAAAATTTTGTGATGTCAAAATTAAATTGGGAGAACTCGATTGGGAGCTATGCCTTTGCACATCAACACAATGCAAAGGTTCTCATCGAGCTATGCCTTTGCACATCAACACAATGCAAAGGTTCTCCTTCAAGCGGCCTTGTCAGAACATGAATGACTATCGAGGACATCCTAAATATTTAGAAATCATTGAAGGGCAACCGAAACTTACGGTGGAGATATTTGAAGCTTACTTTGGGGATGCCTATAGCTACCAAGGATACTTGTAACCAAGCATGTTTTGAGAACCTGGAAATGCCTGCAGCGCCCAAGGATACTTCTGACCATGAATGAGTTTTAGATTTGTTTCTTTAGATACAATTACCTTTTCGGCACAGTTATGTTGTCTCCGTGAAGTGTTTTCAACTTCAACAACAAACTTTTATTCTAGTGTAAGTACGATGTCATTACAGCTGCTTGATCTTACAAAATGGATTTCGACAGATATAACCATGATTTTTACAGGTTGCCAAATGCTTGTGTTTCTTTCTCTTTCTGAAAAACAATCTATGCTATATTTTTGGTCATTGCATTCATCTGAACTATGATTTAGGTGAAATTTGAGTCTTGCACGGGAAATTTTGGACAAACCAAATTCTTGCGGATAAGAGAGATTATAATTCAGTTCAGGGTTTTACTTATAAGTGGGATTATCAAACTTTGTTTTTTTTCTCATCCAAGATACATTGCATTCCAAATTTCTTCAATTGTATCCCTAAATTTAGACTTCGCTTTCAATTGGTTCACCCAACCTTGGATATTCCGGCCAATGAGCCCCAAAAATTTATTTGGTCATTGGACTTTCATTCAAATAACGTGCAAAACAACCTCCGAAAATGTGAAGACATCGAGTCATTTCATTCGTTTAGAACCTATCCATTAAAATGCTTTGCGCAATTAAGGGTGCACATGGCAACGTTTCTACTCGGGAACAATTTCTGAGTAAAATATGATGTTTAGTAACTATAAAAAAAAATTATTCTTGGAATAGAAAAATAATAGAAATGCGTTTGGTAAAAATTTATAAATTTTTGTATTTATTTATTTTTCTTCTTACTCACGGACTGCCGATCGCCGCCCGTTGCCGTACGACCACCCCACGACCGCCACACGATCGCCACATGACTGTCGCACGACGTAGTCGGTGGCAACGGTCGGGCAGTCGTGCTACAGCAAGCGATGGTCATGCAGTGGTTAGTGATGGCAGGCTGCAGGCGAACGATAGCGGTTATCAGCTGGTGGGTTATGGGCGGCGACAACCATCGCTAGCAGTCGCCGACGGTCGGCTGCGACGGTGGCCACGGGCAACCGAAGTGGCCGACGATTGGCAAGCGGCCAGCAGTGGCGCAACAAGAAAGAAGAACAAAAGAAAAATAGAGCCAAAAAAAAAAAAAAAAAAAAACAACAACAACAACTCATTTCTAGAAATTGTTCTCAGAAATAGTAAGCTACTTTTTGTTTTTTTATTTATGACCCACCAGGGAAGGCCCGTACGCAGCGAAGTGAACCCTAGGGAGGCACGTAAGTCACCATCACCCCTTGTGCCCCAGGTAAGTCACCCTTGCGACGTCCGAGAATCGAACTCCTCCCCTTGCGTTAGGGGGAGAAGCTCACCGTCAGCAACGCCACCCGGGCGGGTGGTTAAGCTATTTTTTTTTTTTCTTGTTTCTATTCTAAATCTATTCCCAACAAGTTTTCTATTCCGAGAAATAGAAAAATAAGTTGGCGTTACCAAACAGATTTCTGTTCTTCTTTTGTTCCGAGGAACAAAAGAACAGAAATCGGGAGAAATAGAAACGTTACCATGCAGGCCTTAACTGCTTGGAGTTTCCTAGAATATTAACGCCCTCTTCCATGCATCTTTTAAAATTTCTTGACTATGTGGTGCGAAGGACCTATTGTTTGACTAAATAATTTTACTTGCTCCCGATTATCCCCATCGTATAGAATTTGGCAATCCATCAATCGTATAGAATTTGGCAATCCATCTTTGTAATTTTCAACGGGAAGGTGACATGCAAATTTCATAGAATCCGCGCACGCATGCTTAGTTCACGTTTTTAATGGAGCATTATGTTAAGATCATCTGTCGAATACCACAAAGGAAACATCAGCCGTTTTCATGTGCTAAAATGTTTGACTTTCAATAGTTAATGTGGTTATAGCAATCCGTTCAATTTTTTATGTGCATTCTCTAAACTTAAAATTGTCAGCATTTAAAATTCGATGATTAAATTATCAGTGCTTGTTTTTCAGTTTTAAAATTCGATGATTAAATTATCAGTGCTTGTTTTTCAGTTTTATTAAGCAAGGCCTAAGTGAAGTAGAAATTCTTATAGGATATTTAAAGAAGTTAATAATTCAATTCATGGATCCTACTTGTGCGACATTAGTTTGGTTTGGTTTGATGACCCAATTAAGGCTGAAAATTTTCAAGTTCAGCACTTTAATGAGATTAGATTTGTTCGATTATGATAATTAACATCAATTGAAAAGAGTCAATTAACTCAAAAACCACTTGCTGGGATAAGCAAGCAAGGGGTTACTTATGGCTTGTTTGACAAAACTTAATAACGAGATTTTAAAATATAAGTACGGAATATTGAAAAAGTTTCTTTCTTATCAATAGCGCACTAGAAGTTCTAAACTTTATATACATATAATGCAATAAATGCTAAACCTTTTAATCGGTTTAATTAAGTCATAAACATATTTTCAAAAATATAATCAAGTCCTTTTGATAAAGAATACTTAAAATGGCATAATTGTAACTTAAAAGTTGCCTATGTGGCACCCTTAAATTGCCCTTCTAAACATGAATTTTGGGATTTAATTACACTTTTTAGTAAATATTTAGGGTTCAACTTAATCACTAAAACTGTTAGATTCAATTGAACCTTTTAGTAAAAATTTAGGACTTGATTGAATCAATCGAAAGGATAAGAGCCTGCTTGCGTTTGGTACATAAGATTTAAGACTTGTGATGCAATCTTCTCTATAGAGTTTGAACAATATGAAATGTTGGGCTTAAGACAAAGATTTGTTAATTTCGTCAATCCACAAATGAAAACACGATACCTCATTATCATCATCGCACAAACGTAGTAGGCATTCTTTCCCACATGGAGATAGCTACTAGATTTAGGCTATACCTAACGTGATGGGGTGAACTAATCGAAGCCTATAAAATATGTGAAAGCTTTCAATCTTTAGTGAGATTTAATGTATATCCGACGGTTCCTTCGCACGCAATTAACATCGCCTATTAGCTTAACTATACTCAATACATTCTCCAAGTATCGGCCATGGTCAAAAACTATTGTTTGAAGATGTTGTAATCACAGATTAGCTGAAATCTTAACAATGTTAACATCCCCGGCACAAATTGGCTGAGAGCGACGTGTGTGTGAATCTCGACTTGCCACGTCTCCAATACGCTCGGCGTACATAGAAAGCAAAGAATACTCCAGAGATTTCCCCTAATTCCCCTGCAACATTTGTACATTATTAAGTCTCAAGACTTTCCATCCCTCGCTGTATGATTTGATTCCGACTTCGTCCTAATTAACGTATTCATTGATATTTCATTTAATGACGAACCCAAGAGACAAGTCAGGGAGACAAATAAGACCAATCGAAACAACCAGAAGGAGCATGACAATGGATATTGGTTTGGGTAACATTTCTCGGCGTCGAAAGTGTGGCTACGAAAGACAAGTCTTCTTTTCAAGAATTATCTGGGAAGATAAATGACACAATTAAGACAAGTCATTGAGATGGTTGTGGTCCGTCACAACTCAATCCAGGATCTCAACGATGAGTTCTTGGCCTTCAAGTCCCCGATCTATCACTTGAGCTCTTACGCAGCCTTACTGAACTTCTCGTCACACTCCATGCAAAACCAGGCTTCGCACTTGACGTGCTACACATTGCAAGACCTATGTCAAAATGAGTCTTAGACCCATATATTACTCATTTAAATCATAAATTGATCATATATTGATCACTTACTTTTAGAAGAGACTAATCAAATTGAAAACATGAGTCTTAAATAGGTTGGATTTAAAACTCATTTCCAACCCAAGCCTCACAATCTTTTTCTTCCCTCTCTAACTCTGTAAAAATCAAAATTATAATTATTTTTTATATTTCTTTTTTCTTTCCTTTTTTTTTTTTTTTTTTTTCTATTCTTCTTCCTCCTTCCTTGCCGGTGGCTGCCACGATGATGGCTAGCGACCGGCCAAGCGAGGCTCAAGCCTCGTCAATCTAGTGAGACTCGAGCTCACCGGTGTCGGGCAAGCTCGGCGAGTTCGAGGCTCACCTTTGGTTGGGCACCAACCGGAAAGAAGAAAAAAAAAGAGAAAGAGAAAAAGAAAAAGAAAATTATATTTTTAAAAGTAAAAATAAAAATAATTAAAATTTTGATTTTTTTAAAATATCAATAATTAAAATTTTGATTTTTAAAAAATTCATTAAATTATCCATTAAATTTGTAAAGCATAAAAGTATTTTAGCAATACCATTTTAAAAAAATCATGAGAAATAAATTTTCTTAGGTTTAGTTAAATGAGTCGATTAGGTACGAGTCAAAAAATTTGCACTATAAATAAGTTATAAACAAATTAAATGGGTTGACTTGAGTCGATCATTTATAATCCAATCCAAACCCATCCCGACCTGACCCCCTCTTTTGACAGATTTACCAACACTGCACAAACTCGCTCTATGACTCGATCTCCCTCGAGGGAAGTGTCTAGCGCTCATCACGGCATTTTGCCGAGTGAGCTAAGGTCGGTGACGGGTCAGTGGGGCTTCGAGAGAGCTACTTCGCTTGCAGAAAGCGCGGTCTCTCCACGTCTTCACGCAAATGCAGACATGCATAATGAATAAAATACAATAAAATAATCAGCAAATTGATATTTTTATAACTAAATCTTTATTTTTAATTGAATAAGTTTATCTTTGAAACTTATTCATAATTAATTTCCATAAAGATTCTTAACAATTACAAAGACAAAAGTACCCCCTACCAAATTAAATATCTTTAAAGGAAGGCCAGAACTAACTTCATACTCAATCATATAAGTTGTAGAGATGTATCAAGTTTATATGCATAAACATTCAAGATAACATCCATCTCAACCAATACTTCAAATAACAAAATGATAATATCATCACCCAGATCAAGATCCAAAGTATTGCTAGAAAACAAATGTCTGCACTAGAAGTTGCGGAATTGAGTTAGCTTTAATGAAAGGAAAACGGGAGTACAAATAAGAAGTTGCCGCCCCAAGTCAGAAAAGCAATGGAAGGCATCATAAGTTGTCTCAATCGAAAATGAAGAGAATTTTTACTGGTTCTATTTGATCTATGAAATGAAAAACACTTGCATCAATGAGATAATAAGTTTCCATCAGCCTATATCATGCTTCCTTACATAACTTTTACATGTCCATTATAGGATTTCTTCGCTATATCACAATTGCCTCCTCAACGAAGTAGAAGGCAGGATTTTCAGGCTTAAAACGCTTCTTTTAATGACAAAAGAACCTAAAGAAAAGAGACAAATAAACTCTGAGCTCAGATGGCAAAATTTCAAAGTTTGGTCCCTATCATACATCAACCAACGAAAGTCACATGCATGGTACCGAACATAAAGAATGGCTTTCACTAGTAAATCAAAAAATGCTCCACTGATTTCTGCCACTTCCGTTATTGCTGCTGGGTTAGCTGTCGGGCTTGCCTCTATTGGACCTGGAGTTGGTCAAGGTACTGCTGCGGGCCAAGCTGTAGAAGGTATTGCAAGACGCCCAAGGCGGAGGGAAAAATACGAGGTACTTTATTGCATCTGAGAATGTCCTATTCCTGTAGGAAAAAGATCATTAAAACTAAAAAGGCCCCCTTCTCGTGGATACGAAGTACCTTTCTCCAGACAAGACTATTGTTTCGCAGAAGTATCCTTAGGCGCTGCATTTTTTTTCTGCTTTGCAAGAATTGCTTCATATAACTCCACCACGAGGCATGGATCCTTTTCAACGAGTTCTAAGTATTCTTGATGATTTCTGAGTCCATCCAAGTTGTCCATGATTAAGGACAAGGCAGCCCCAAGCAGACGGTTCGCATTATGCTGGTGCGCAAAGGCATAGCATATGAGTGAGTTGTCCCAATTTAATTTGGATACCAGGAACTTCTCACAATAAGCTTTGAGGTGCTCCACCTGGTACTTTTCAGCCAATACCAGAAGCTCACACGCCATTTGCTCATCGAGGCATGTTTCGACATAGAGATAGCCAACAAATAATCGGAGGGCATCGTATGACACATCACTTATCTTGATGGTGCCATTTCGGCTTTCTTCCGTCTCATTCTCGAGCAGTGCTTTAAATACTGCAGACCGGCCAGCCTGATAGTAAAAAGAAAATTTAAGAGCACTTAGAAATGCAATTCTTGCAGGGTGAAACTAAGTAGATTGATAGGAGATATTTATGCATCTTATCAATGTGTGTCAGAGTGTGCTAAATTGAAGAAACTCCTGAAATGAATATTATGAGCATGCAAGCAAAGCTTTTGAACATGTCCTTGCTATCATTATTATCTACGAAAATTACATAAACTATGTTGGGCTCATGAGTCCTGTATGCCAAGCGAAAGACCATAACTCAAGCTTTTGTGATTTTTCAGTTGAGAAGTCCATTGAAATGCACCGAGCAGCAGGCAAAATGCATATCTGGTGGCTCAAGCATCAGTTAAATCAAATCTTGTGAAAGAGTCATAATCAATGAAGTATCCAGCAGCTCAGTTACTAAACATGTCACTTCATATTGGGATCAACATTCCACTCAACTCAACAAAGCCACATTCCAGGCAAATTTAAGGATCAACTGCAAAATAAAATTGAGAATCTCTCTGATCTAGAAAGCCAGTCCAAGAAAACAAATATGTACTTTTAATGCCTGAATAGATGAATAAAAACTTCAAGATCAACCTAAGAGAGAGTTTATCATCAGACTAGGAAGTAAAAGACAATCTGTTGGTGAAAATGTCCGATGTACGTGCATCTTTAGCAGAATGCTGTTCCAAATATAAATGCAACCCCCATTTTCACCATATATATCTGGCCACAAGCATGTACAGTGGCAGAATTTTACAGCAAGTCTCTAGATAAAGAGTCACCAAAATTCATATTGAGTTGATAATGCTGATTATACACGCTCAACAACTATTTACTCTGCCAACTTTGGCATTACATCTTGAAAACTCAAGTAAACACAAAAAAGTTAAGTTTATGTGAAGAAGAGAGAAGACCAAGACCAGTCCAAGCAATTCTTGAGGCCAGAAAAGAGAGAAGGAAGAGGTCCAACATCCTTTTTGAGGCCAGATCACCAAAAATATATATCATTGAATGCATATGTTTAGAACTCTTGATGATTTAGTCGAGACTTGTTTGTGGAGGAAAGAAGTGATCTAACAGAACTAGTTTGGTAGTGACCCACTATATAAAATTTAAAGTGGACAAAAGGCATAAATCTAAGATGAATAATTGCAGTTTCATATAAATTGGTTAGCTTCGCTCCAATACACAACAATGAGGATAGTAATTATGTAAATCTTTTATGTGACCCCCATCCAAGCATCTCCGAAGAGTAGCTTGCAGCAAGCATAGTCATTTCTGAAACGAAGTTTGTTACACTACAGTGTTGCCAATTCTAAAGTGGCTGCTTCTAATTGATATCCTCATGCACGAGAAATATGAAGGCTGGCTTAACTGACGGGCAGGAGATGGCTAGAGGATTTCATTCAGCTATTAATAACATAAGTAATGTTCTTCAAGAATATGACAGCATGAAAGTTCAAGATGGCGAGCTTGTTAAAGGGGTTGTCTAGACTTCCTCTGGCGTATCAGAAGCACTTAATCATGCGAGCCCTAACTCAATATTCTCAAGTAATATCACTTTTGGGGCACTCTTTGCTTTCAGACTGAAGCTACCACCCTGTTATGGATTTCCAAGTGGTGAGGGCAGAGAGTGACTGCTGTCGACTAGTAAGCCAAGGTACCACTGTGTGAGCAACATCCCATGTAACCAAATTCTCATGAACACATAAAAGTCCTCTTAAAAATCCAACAGCAAATACACCACAGGTTCCCCTTAAATCTATCATTACAAACCATCATTACTCGTTTGCAAGAATGCCCACGAGAGCCAAATGAAGACAAAACTTCTAAAGAAATCCTCTATGAGCATTGCTCTTTCCCTCTCTTATAACTCCTCTCTGCCTCAACTAAAATGAAAGATCTGAGAAACCTTAATAGCTCGACCTGGACAACTGAATTCATAACACTCTTCCTTCGCATTATTTCACAGTCAAGCCTGTACTTTGCAGAAATTAAAAATATCGAACAAAGATCCAGGATACCTCCGTTGGCTAATCACTAAGACGACTCATAAAGACAGCGTCCCCGCATCCTATCTTCCCCACTTTTACCAGGAATTATTCTAAAATTTCTTTGTGACGTAATTGAACCATTGATCACCTACGAGACACGCCGGCTATTGGAACTCGGACAAAGAAACAGAGCATAGGAACCCACCCAAAAATAAACTGCAAACTAATGGCGCTTTTTTCCGAAGTTCCAAAATTCAAACGGAAATCAGAGAAAGGCAGAAGAAAAAACCAAATTTAAATGGAGATAAGAGAAAAAACAAAGAAAAACCCAAAATTCAGATCAAAGCAAAATCAGCAATTCATGCTCACCAGAATAGCCCTATGAGCCGGCACCGGCGTGGACGGGTCTCCTGTGGGACCGTCCTTAGCAGCGACCAAGACTACGTCGGTGAACCCGGGGCCATAGGAGCCACCGCTGAGGTGGTGGTGGTGGCGGTCGGCCGGAGACCAGAAACTCAAGAAGGCGACTTCGGCCTTCAAATTCTCGATCTCTCGCTTGAGCTTTTCCTTAGTCTGTTTGGCCTTCTCGTGGCACTCCTCGCACGTGCTGCTGGAATCGAGAGTGACGCACTCATCCTTGCAGCACTCCTTGCAGGGTCGCCGCATTTGCTGAGGGAGAGAGCTCATTCGCTTGCGAAGCCACTCGACTTCTGCGACAGAAAGAGGTAAAATCTAAGGTCGGATATCTATAATAATGGGAAGTAAATCCTCGCAACAACGCTGAAATCTTTATTGTGATTTGATTAATTTTGCCCTTATAATTCATCCCCAATCAGTTTCCGTGAAGATTTTTAACAATTATGAAGCCCTCTTCCAAATTGAGTATGTTATTAAGGAAAGTACAATCTCACTTCTGTTTCCTTTACTTCTCCTATATATAAATATATATGTGTGTCTATATATATATATATATATATGTGTGTGTGTGTGTGTGTGTGTGTGTGTGTGTGTGTGTGTGTGTGTGTGAGATTCTCAGTTCCAAGTATCTTCTTCCTTTTTCTTTTTTTCTTGTTCTATTCGTGCTTTTTGCACTCAACTATGCGATGGTATGAGGCAAGCATGAAGTGATTACTGCCAAAATTTAAAGCAATCTATGTTATTAATAATACAATAAAATGAAAAGGCAACCAATAAAATACATATTGGTTATAAAAATATTGTTTGTTATAAAATATATGAATGAATATTCATTATGTTCATCTTATCTAATGTACTTATTATGATACATTTGTATCATATATTATAAGTACATATCCATATACAATTAATGTCCATCTCATTATCCAATACATATATTATTTGATACATTAATAATAATAATAAGTATATTATTGTTTTTCTATAAATAGAAGTTTACGCAATATTGAATTTGTTAAAGACATTTCGGCCAATTTCATGGGTGAACCTAGGAATTGGACTAGACCGATCCGATTCCTAATTGTTTCCACAGAATTAATGGGCGGTTTTCGGCCCAATTTTCAGAATCGATCCGTCGCGATCGGGAGCAGTATCCGATCACTCCTAATGAGCATTCGAGTAAAGCTTTTGAAACATGTCCTTGCTATCCTTATCAATAAATTTCCATAAGGCCAATTGTTAATTAATCATTAAAAAAATAGAGAAATGTATTTCGCTAGAGTAAATTGAAAATAAAACAAATTTAGAACTCACGTTATTACTAAAACGTTTATTCGTTGTTTTAAGCACGATTATTTGAGCATCGAACAAATCGTACTTAATATATCTATTCTTACCAATGAAGAATGCACAATTAAAAATAAATATAAGACCACTAAAATGACTCATTTCTTTTTTCAATTTAAATGGCAAAACGGAAAAACTATAGATGGTCGTACTGGTTAATAGTTGATTGGACTAAATTGCCCTTAAAACACACGAACGTCATCCATGAAGATTCTTGAAATTTATAAAGAAAAAATATCCTATACCAAATTGAGCCAATGGTCAAAAGAAGTATAAACTTAATTTTTTTCTACCATTTTTTATTGTACAGATTTTGCTTATTTAATCTCGTTGTAATATAAGAGTAATAATATTTTTCTCATCTAGATATTATTGTGAGAAGTTATTAAGGAAAAAAAAAAAGAAACCCATATTCTTCAATATCGATTTAATTTAACCATAAATTATTCAAATTAAAGGACAAACTATAAATAGATACGATAATTGTAAACGCCCGAATTCTTGTCGACATTTTAAAATATCCATTTATTTTGAAAAAAAAAAAATATAAATAATGATGATGAAAAAGAAGAAGAAGAAACCATTGGCCGTGGTGGCCATTTGGATAAGAGCTCTGTTGGTCATTGCCTAAAGGTGAGGGGTTTGAAACCCAATGGAGGTGCTTGGTGTCTTAAGTGTAACGTGTTGGGGTGGTGGGGTCCTCCGTTCTGTTACTCAAGGTTTATCCGCCACCCGCCGACTTTATGAGATTGCTCGAATATCAAAAAAAAAAAAAAAAAAAAAAAAAAAAAAAGAAGAAGAAGACTGGAGTGGGCCAACGGGCATGCCCGACCCACTTGGCATAACTTTCAGCCCTCCCCGTAAAATCCTTCTACTTCGGCCCATCCTTTCTATTATCCGAGTGGGCCGGCGGGCATGCTTAACCCACTTGGCATAACTGATAACTTTATAAAAATAGAGTTATTTTACCTATTTTAGGCAACAATTAATGCAATATTTATGGAAAAATATTTGGATTTTCTTTTGATTATTCGAATTTTCCTTGTTTATGTAGAATAATGAAATATAGAGAAGATAAGGAAAAAAATGGCAAATATCAGGAATTCAAATAAAAATAAAAATAAAAAAGCAGTGGAAGATGGATATCAAATCAGGAAATTCTTGATTTTGTTCCCTAATATTATCTGTAAGCGTTGGGAGATAGAGATCTGGGATATATCTTTTGAAGAGGAGAACATGGAGAGCCAGAGAGAGAAGCTAGGTTTATGTTAGATCGTTTTTCATTCTTCCGAGAGTTTTCAAGTATTTTGAAGAGAAAGTAAAAGTGGTAACAGAATTCTTGCTCTTTGATTCAAGATACTAAGTTTAATTTTTATTTTTATTTTTCTTCTATTATGTTATAATTTTCTTTTGTTAGGCTACGATGTAGCCTAATCATGATGATGTGAATTTCATGATTTTTATGTTTTACAATTGATTTCATTCATGTGAGTTATATATTATTGTGCATAATGCTTTTGAGTGACTGGCCACCACTTGAATGATTTGATGTGCATATTTGAGATTGAGAAGTGATAATATGTAATTGCTTATTGTAATATATAACCATGAATTAAACGTGAATAGAGATATACCGCGTTATTTGTGTAGCTTTCGGTGATAAGTTGATCCAAAAAACTCATTGTAAGCCGGGAATATTAAAAACGTAATTTTGTTTATTTTAATTCACAGAGAGATATAGTGGATTAATAAACTGAGTATGTTTGTTATACCTAGAGATAGGATAGTAAATAGATTAGGAAATTCCGCTATCACATGTTTGATATCGTTCTTGTACCCACAACAATCTGAAATTCATATCTAGTGGTTATGGTGAAATCGGATGCTTTAACATATTTATCTGATCATTTTACTTTATTTAGTCTACAAATCTTGTTTTTAATTTATTCTTAATTATATTTTGATTTGTTAGATAAATTTTAGAATTAATCTATTTTAGTATTTAATTAGTTTATTAATTATCAATCTCCGTGGGACAATACTTTTTCTCATTATTATGTTACTTGTTCGACACGTTCACTTGCGTTTAGAATTTTACGAACAATAAATTTCGGCCCATCCCTTCTTTTCTGTTTCTAACCCATTTTTTTTTTATATTTTCAAAGCCCGTGAGTTGGCACGACTCGCGTCTCTCTGTGATGCAAGAGGGGGATGATCCTCAACGTGCTCGAATGGAAGTCGCGAGCGAGAGAAGTGCCCGCGAGCGCGAGAGGAGCGACAGATAAGGGTGACGGGAACAAGTCCGAATCTTCTAGAATGGTGAGCTGGCAAGGCTAACAGAAAAATACTCCCTGTTGAGGCAAGGGGTGCGTGTCAATCAGGAGAGACATCACATTAAGGGAGGCTTCTTCTCTTCGTGGAAGCCATATCGCAGGAGTGGCTTGGTTGCTTGGCCACGCCTGAGCCCCGCTCATCGACAGCCAGCCGTTCCCAACCTCGCTACCCCCGTGCTCGAACGTCCGGTGAGTTTTGTTTCTCCGGTTCGAGCATTTTTTATTATGTACTCGCACGTATATTGCACGTATATAGCACGTATATGGCACGTATATGACACATATATGGCACATGTAAAACACTTATATTGCCCAGCTTTTCTCTAATTTCTACTAAAAAATGTGTCCCGACCTCTTCAGTGCGGTCAAATCCTAGGTGAAATCCACCGTCAACATGGAACCTTGATTCGGAAGATAGATGGTTGTATATCCTAATTAAGGAAAAAGAAACAAATCTAAAACTCATTCATGGTCAGAAGTATCCTTCGGCGTTGCAAGCATTTCCAGGTTCTTAGAACATGCTTGGTCAAAAGTATCCTTGGTAGCTGCAGATAGCCCCATCTTATCAAAGCAAGCTTCATAAATCTCCACCGCAAGTTTTGGTTGCCCTTCAATGATTTTTAAAAATTTAGGATGTCTTCGATAGTCATTCATGTTCTCCACAATTATTGACAAGGCTGCCTGAAGGAGAACCTTTGCATTGTGTTGATGTGCAAATAATGACCCTCCCAGTGGGTTCAGCGACATTGTCTTGGTTGCTGTCAAGGACGATCCTAAAGGAGTCCTTCGACACCAATCTCAGCTCACAGGGTGATACTGTGAGCATTGTTGCTGATTATGCTTTGATTGAATTGTGGGTTTTTCTTGCTTTCAGACGATAGGTTTAGTAAGCTTCTTTCCCCTTAGACAAGTCCCGACTGAATCACCATGAGTTATGCATTCAACAATCTAGCACTGGAAATATCCTTATCAAATTATTGAAATTTCTCACACTATGAAAATTTTTTAGTTCTCTTCAACTTTGAATTTACAAGCTAGCCGGTTTGAAGATTTTAAAGTGATCCTCGGGAGTGAGATGCAAGAAAGCCAAAAAGGTGTGGTCAACATCAGCAACACGTCACTTGATGTCCTTCAAGCATTCGTGAAATAACTATAGACCACAGAGGGGTGCTTGGATGAGTAGAATGCTTGGGAGCTTCTGGCTTTGGGTGAAAAATACCAGGTGATGCCATTAAAAGCCCATTGTGAAGATTTCGTGGTGTCAAAATTAAATTGGGAGAACTCGATTGGGAGATATTCCTTTGCACATCGACACAATGCAAAGGTTCTCATTCAGGCGACCTTATCAACAATTGTGGAGAACATGAATGACTATCAAAGACATCCTATATATTTAGAAATCATTGAAGGGCAACCAAAACTTGTGATGGAGATATATGAAGCTTGCTTTGATAAGATGGGGATGCCTGCAGCTACCAAGGATACTTCTGACCATGAATGAGTTTTAGATTTATTTCTTTTTCCTTAATCAAGAGTTATAATCACCTTTTCGGCACAGTTATGTTGTCTCAGTGAGCTTTCAACTTCAACAGAAACTTTTATTGTAGTGTAAGTACCTACATGATGTCATTACTACTGCTTGATCTTACAAATGTGACTACATAGACCCGGGGTAGTACGAAGGGACGAACTAAGATCGCCTCAGCAGTACGCGCAGTATGGAGAGACGGACTAAGATCGCCTCCGCAGTACATGGGCGAGGAGAGTGTGATGGCCCGAGCGACGGTGCGTGGGGAGGAGGGATGGCGGTGCGTTCGTGCCTCGGTCCCCAGACGTGCGCAAGGAAGGGGCCTCTCTCTTGTCCCACATCACCTAGGAAGGGAGTCCTGAGCTAATTTATAAGGCAATGGGCCCTCTAACTGTACATACGCGTTTTCTTGGAGTAGTATGGACTGCCCTAAGAAGAACAAAATCGTGAGGACTTAGTGTCCAAAGCGGACAATATGTGTACAGTGGACTTAGAATTAATCTATTTTAGTATTTAATTAGTTTATTAATTATCAATCTCCGTGGGACGATACTTTTTCTCATCATTATATTATTTGTTCGACATGTTCACTTGCATTTAGAATTTTAAGAACAATAACTTTCGCCCCTCCCCCCTCAAATCCTCCTTCGGCCCATCCCTTCTTTTCTGTTTCTATCCCAATTCTTTTATATTTTCAAAGCGCGTGAGTTGGCACGACTCGCATCTCTTTGTGATGCAAGAGGGGGGATGATCCTCGACTGTGCTCGAATGGAAGCCGCGAGCAAGAGAGGTGCCCGCGAGCACGAGAGGAGCGACAGATAATGGTGACAGGAACAAGTCCGAATCTTCTAGAAGGGTGAGCTGGCAAGGCTAACGGAAAAATATTCCTTGTTGAGGCAAGGTGTGTGTGTCGATTAGGAGAGACATCACATTAAGGGAGGCTTCTTCTCTTCGTGGAAGCCATATCGCAGGAGTGGCTCGGTTTCTTGGCCACGCCTGAGCCCCGCTTACCGACAGCCAGCCGTTCCCAACCTTGCTACCCCCGTGCTCGAATGTCCGATGAGTTTCATTTCTCCGGTTCGAGCCTTTTTTATTACGTACGCGCACGTATATTGCACATATATTGCACGTATGTGGCACGTATGTGGCACGTATGTGGCACATGTAAAACATTTATATTGCCCAGCTTTTCCCTAATTTCTACTCAAAAATGTGTCCCGACCTCTTGAGTGCGGTCAAATCCTAGGTGAAATCCACCGTCAACATGGAACCTTGATTCAGAAGATAGATGATTGTATCTCCTAATTAAGGAAAAAGAAACAAATCTAAAACTCATTCATGGTCAGAAGTATTCTTGAGCGTTGCAAGCATTTCCAAGTTCTTTGAACATGCTTGGTCAGAAGTATCCTTGGTAGTTGCAGGCATCCCCATCTTATCAAAGCAAGCTTCATAAATCTCCACCGCAAGTTTTGGTTGTCCTTCATTGATTTTTAGAAATTTAGGATGTCTTCGATAGTCATTCATGTTCTCCACAATTATTGACAAGGCTGCCTGAAGGAGAACCTTTGCATTGTGTTGATGTGCAAAT
Source organism: Eucalyptus decipiens (assembly GCA_014182575.1). Lineage (NCBI taxonomy): Eukaryota > Viridiplantae > Streptophyta > Magnoliopsida > Myrtales > Myrtaceae > Eucalyptus > Eucalyptus decipiens. Next base: position 53,856,791 of record CM024614.1, read on the forward strand.
AATGACCCTCCCAGTGGGTTCAGCGACATTGTTTTGGTTGATGTCAAGGACGATCCTAAAGGAGTCCTTCGACGCCAATCTTAGCTCACAGGGTGATACTGGTGAGCATTGTTGCTGATTATGCTTTGATTGAATTTTGGGTTTTTCTTGCTTTCAGACGATAGGTTTAGTAAGCTTCTTTCCCCTTAGACAAGTCCCGACTGAATCATCATGAGTTATGCATTCAACAATGCACCGGAAATATCCCTTATCAAATTATTGAAATTTCTCTCACTTTGAGAATTTTTTAGTTCTCTTTAACTTTGAATTTATAGGCTAGCTGATTTGAAGATTTTAAAGTGATCCTCGAGAGTGAGATGCAAGAAAGCCAAAAAGGTGTGGTCAACATCAGCAACACGTCACTTGATGTCCTTCAAGCATTCGTGAAATAACTATAGACAGCAGAGGTGTGCTTGGATGAGCAGAATACTTGGGAGCTTCTGGCTTTGGCTGAAAAATACCCAGTGATGCCATTAAAAGCCCATTGTGAAGATTTCGTGGTGTCAAAATTAAATTGGGAGAACTCGATTGGGAGATATTCCTTTGCACATCGACACAATGCAAAGGTTCTCATTCAGCGACCTTATCAATAATTGTGGAGAACATGAATGACTATCGAAGACATCCTATATATTTAGAAATCATTGAAGGGCAACCAAAACTTGCGATGGAAATATATGAAGCTTGCTTTGATAAGATGGGAATACCTGCAGCTACCAAGGATACTTCTGACCATGAATGAGTTTTAGATTTGTTTTTTTTTTTTCCTTAATCAGGAGATATAATCACCTTTTCGGCACAGTTATGTTGTCTCGGTGAGCTTTCAACTTCAATAGAAACTTTTATTGTAGTGTAAGTACCTACATGATGTCATTACTGCTGCTTGATCTTACAAATGTGACTACCCAGACCCGGGATAGTACGGAGGGACGAACTAAGATCGCATCAGCAGTACGCGCAATATGGAGGGACGGACTAAGATCGCCTCTGCAGTACGTGGGCGAGGAGAGTATGACGGCCCGAGCGACGGTGCGCGGGGAGGAGGGATGGCGATGTGTTCGTGCCTCGGTCCCTAGATGTGCGCCAGGAAGGGGTCTCTCTCTTGTCCCACATCACCTAGGAAGGGAGTCCTGAGCTAATTTATAAGGCAATGGGCCCTCTAACTGTACATACGCGTTTTCTTGGAGTAGTATGGACTGCCCTAAGAGGAACAAAATCGTGAGGACTTAGTGTCCAAAGCGGACAATATGTGTACAGTGGACTTAGAATTAATCTATTTTAGTATTTAGTTAGTTTATTAATTATCAATCTCCGTGGGACGATACTTTTTCTCATCATTATATTACTTGTTCGACATGTTCACTTGCATTTAGAATTTTAAGAACAATAACTTTCGGCCCTCCCCTCTCAAATCCTTCTCCTTCGGCCCATCCCTTCTTTTCTGTTTCTAGCCCATTTCTTTTATATTTTCAAAGCCCGTGAGTTGGCACGACTCGCATCTCTTTGTGATGCAAGAGGGGGGATGATCCTCGACTGTGCTCAAATAGAAGCCGCGAGCAAGAGAGGTGCCCGCGAGCACGAGAGGAGCGACAGATAATGGTGACGGGAACAAGTCCGAATCTTCTAGAATGGTGAGCTGGCAAGGCTAACGGAAAAATATTCCTTGTTGAGGCAAGGGGTGTGTGTCGATCAGGAGAGACATCACATTAAGGGAGGCTTCTTCTCTTCGCGGAAGCCATATCATAGGAGTGGCTCGGTTTCTTGGCCACGCCTGAGCCCCGCTTACCGACAGCCAGCCGTTCCCAACCTTGCTACCCCCGTGCTCGAATGTCCGATGAGTTTCGTTTCTCCGGTTCGAGCCTTTTTTATTACGTACGCGCACGTATATTGCACATATATTGCACGTATGTGGCACATGTAAAACATTTATATTGCCCAGCTTTTCCCTAATTTCTACTCAAAAATGTGTCCCGACCTCTTGAGTGCGGTCAAATCCTAGGTGAAATCCACCGTCAACATGGAACCTTGATTCGGAAGATAGATGATTGTATCTCCTAATTAAGGAAAAAGAAACAAATCTAAAACTCATTCATGGTCAGAAGTATTCTTGGGCGTTGCAAGCATTTCCAAGTTCTTTGAACATGCTTGGTCAGAAGTATCCTTGGTAGCTACAGGCATCCCCATCTTATCAAAGCAAGCTTCATAAATCTCCACCGCAAGTTTTGGTTGCCCTTCAATGATTTTTAAAAATTTAGGATGTCTTCGATAATCATTCATGTTCTCCACAATTATTGACAAGGCTGCCTCGAAGGAGAACCTTTGCATTGTGTTGATGTGCAAATAATGACCCTCCCAGTGGGTTCAGCGACATTGTTTTGGTTGATGTCAAGGACGATCCTAAAGGAGTCCTTCGACGCCAATCTTAGCTCACAGGGTGATACTGGTGAGCATTGTTGTTGATTATGCTTTGATTGAATTTTGGGTTTTTCTTGCTTTCAGACGATAGGTTTAGTAAGCTTCTTTCCCCTTAGACAAGTCTCGACTGAATCACCATGAGTTATGCATTCAACAATCTGGCACTGGAAATATCCCTTATCAAATTATTGAAATTTCTCTCACTTTGAGAATTTTTTAGTTCTCTTTAACTTTGAATTTATAGGCTAGCTGATTTGAAGATTTTAAAGTGATCCTCGAGAGTGAGATGCAAGAAAGCCAAAAAGGTGTGGTCAACATCAGCAACACGTCACTTGATGTCCTTCAAGCATTCGTGAAATAACTATAGACAGCGAGAGGTGTGCTTGGATGAGCAGAATGCTTGGGAGCTTCTGGCTTTGGCTGAAAAATACCCAGTGATGCCATTAAAAGCCCATTGTGAAGATTTCGTGGTGTCAAAATTAAATTGGGAGAACTCGATTGGGAGATATTCCTTTGCACATCGACACAATGCAAAGGTTCTCATTCAGGCGACCTTATCAATAATTGTGGAGAACATGAATGACTATCGAAGACATCCTATATATTTAGAAATCATTGAAGGGCAACCAAAACTTGCGATGGAAATATATGAAGCTTGCTTTGATAAGATGGGAATACCTGCAGCTACCAAGGATACTTCGACCATGAATGAGTTTTAGATTTTTTTTTTTTCCTTAATCGGGAGATATAATCACCTTTTCGGCACTTGATTATGTTGTCTCGATGAGCTTTCAACTTCAATAGAAACTTTTATTGTAGTGTAAGTACCTACATGATGTCATTACTCTTTGCTTGATCTTACAAATGTGACTACCCAGACCCGGGATAGTACAGAGGGACGAACTAAGATCGCCTCAGCAGTACGCGCAGTATGGAGGGACGGACTAAGATCGCCTCCGCAGTACGTGGGCGAGGAGAGTGTGACGGCCCGAGCGACGGTGCGCGGGGAGGAGGGATGGCGATGTGTTCGTGCCTCGGTCCCTAGACGTGCGCCAGGAAGGGGTCTCTCTCTTGTCCCACATCACCTAGGAAGGGAGTCCTGAGCTAACTTATAAGGCAATGGGCCCTCTAACTGTACATACGCGTTTTCTTGGAGTAGTATGGGCTGTCCTAAGAGGAACAAAATCATGAGGACTTAGTATCCAAAGCGAACAATATATGTACAGTGGAGACCCAGGGTCATTACAAGTGATATTAAAGCCGACTCCAGACCGCAAGTGGGGCCACAACGAGAATGCTGTGCTTCTAAGGGGTGAAGAGTGTGAATACCCAGACCCGATGCAGTGTGTGTACAGTGAAGACCCAGGGTCGTTACAAGTGGTATTCTAAGGGGTGGAGAGTGTGACTACCCAGACCTAAGGCAGTATGGAGAGACGGACTAAGATCGTCTCGGTAGTATGCACAATACGGAGGGATGGACTAAGATCGCCTCAACAGTACGCAGGCGAGGAGAGTGTGACGGCCCGAGCGGCGGTGCGCGAGGAGGAGGGATGGTGGTGCGTCCGTGCCTCGGTCCCCGAACATACACAAGGAAGGGGTCCATCTCTTGTCTCATATCGCCTAGGGAGGGAGTCCTGGGCTAGCTTATAAGGCAATGGACCTTCTAACTGTACATACATGTTTTCTTGGGGTAGTATAGGCTGTCCTGAGAGGAACAAAACCGTAAGAACTTAGTGTCCAAATCGAATAATATGTGTACAGTGGAAAGACCAGGGTGTTACAACAAAATGGATCAAGACGGATATAACCATGGTTTTTACAGGTTGTCAAATGCTTGTGTTTTTTTCTCTTTCTGAAAAAACAAACTATCTATGCCATATTTTTGGTCATTGCATTCATTTGAACTATGATTTAGGTGAAATTTGAGCCTTGCACAGGAAATTTTGGACAAACCAAATTCTTGCGGATAAGAGAGATTATAATTCAGTTCAGGGTTTTACTTAAAAGTGGGATTATCAAACTTTGTTCTTTTTCTCATCCAACATAGATTGCATTCTAATTTTCTTCAATTGTATCCCTAAATTTAGACTTCGTCTTCAATTGGTTCACCCAACCTTGGATATTCTGGCCAATGAGCCCTAAAAATTTATTTGGTCATTGGACTTTCATTCAAATAACGTGCAAAAAAACCTCCAAAAATGTGAATTCATGGAGTCATTTCATTCGTTTTGAACCTGTCCATTAAAATTCTTCGCGCAATTAACTACTTGGAGTTTCCCAGAAAATTAGCGCCCTCTTCCATGCATTTTTTAAAATTTCTTGACCATGTGGTGCGAAGGACCTGTTATTTGACTAAACAATTTTACTTGCTCCCGGTAATCCCCGTTGTATAGAATTTGGCAATCCATCTTTGTAATTTTCAACGGGAAGGTGACATGCAAATTTCATAGAATCCGCGCACGCATGCTTAGTTCACTTTTTTAATAGATCATTATGTTAAGATCATCTATCGCATACCACAAAGGAAACATCGGCCATTTTCATGGGCTAAAATGTTTGACTTTCAATAGTTAATTAGGGGTGAGCATGGTCCGGGTTGGGCCGGTCCACCCCCTAACCCTAGGACCAATCCACACAATACCGGTCCTTAATTTTTGGGACTGGGGACCGACCCTATTGAGCTTAGAACCGAGGACGGGTTGGTCCGATCCAAGGTCAACTCGGAACCAATTGATAATTTTTTTGTTTCATTTTTTGTACTCCTTAAAAAAGCGATTGAAAACTGGATTGATCCAATGGTTCGGTCTGATTTCAAGGTCAACCTAGGACTAACTAATAATTTTTTATTTCATTTTTTGTATTCCTTTAAAGGACAACCGAGGAACGTACCAACCCAATAGATTCGATGATGAGTGAGGTCAGTTAAGAAAGGCAAGCGGTGAGGGTCAAGTGGGGTGAGCGTCGAACAGAATGAGCATCGAATGTCGAGCGAAGAGCAACAAGCCAAGCGAGCATCGAGTGGCAAGTGGCACAAGTGACCCAAAGCGAGCGAGGCGAGTGTCAAGTGGCGAGCAGAGAAGTTGTTTCTTTCGATTTTGAAAAATCAAAGACTAAGAGGATAAATAAGACAAAAGAGAACGAATACTAGAAGAGGATGCCATAATAAGTTGTTTATACTTTTTGGACGCCGTGAGAACTCCTTACAAAAACATTTTCCTCCTTTATAAATTATAACTTTTGGCACCGTAAAAAACATTAAAAATCTAAGTTATTAAAGAACAATGTAAAATTATTTGAACTTCTCATTAAAAAGTTGTTTAATATTGCGACGCCATTTATTTTAAGATTTTTATATAAAAAAATTATAAATAATATTATATATATTTAGGGTTGATCCGGATTGAACCGACCCGGAACTCTCGGGACCAAGAACCAACCTACACAATGCTGGTCCAAGAATTCTAGGATCAAGGACCAACCCAGTCTTCCTGGGAATCAAACTAGGACTAACAGGGTTTGGCCAATCTAGGGTTGACCCTAGACCAATGCTCACCCCTAGTTAATGTGGTTATATCAATCCGTTTTTTTTTTTTTTTTTTCATAATGGAAAAAAAGAAGTAATTAATGGTAATTAAAATCTTGGTAAAACCTATTGATAACTTTTTATGTGCATTCTCTAAACTTAAAATTGTCGGCATTTAAAATTCGATGATTAAATTATCAGTGCTTATTTTTCAGTTTTATTAAGCAAGACCTAAGTGAAGTAGAAATTCTTATAGGATATTTAAAGAAGTTAATAATTCAATCCATGGGTCCTACTTGTGCGACATTAGTTAGGTTTGGTTTGATGACCCAATTAAGGCTGAAAATTCCAAAGTTCAGCACTTTAATGAGATTAAATTTGTTCGATTATGATAAGTAACATCAATTGAAAAGAGTCAATTGACTCAAAAACCACTTGCTGGGATAAGCAAGCAATGGGTTACTTATGGCTTGTTTGATAAAACTGAATAACGAGATTTTAAAATATAAGTACTGAATATTGAAAGAATATTGAAAAAGTTTTACTTTCTTATCAATAATGCACTAGAAGTTCTAAACTTTATATACATAATGCAATAAGTGTTAAACCTTTTAATCGGTTTAATTAAGTCATAAACATATTTTCAAAAAGTATACTCAAGTCCTTTTGATAAAGAATACTTAAAATGGCATAATTATAACTTAGAAGTTGCCTATGTGGCACCCTTAAATTGCCCTTCTAAACATGAATTTTGGGATTTAATTACACTTTTTAGTAAATATTTAGGATTCAACTGAACCACTAAAACTGTTAGAATTCGATTGAACCTTTTAGTGAAAATTTAGGACTTGATTGAGTCAATCGAAAGGATAAGAGCCTGCTTGCGTTCGGTACATAAGATTTAAGACTTGTGATGCAATCTTCTCCGTAGAGTTTGAATAATATGAAAAATGTTGGGCTTAAGACAAAGATTTGTTAATTTCGACAATCCACCAATGAAAAGACAATACCTCATTATCATCATCGCACAAATGTAGTAGGCATTCTTTTCCACATGGAGATAGCTACTAGATTTAGGTTATACCTAACGTGATGGGGGGAATTAATTGAAGCCTATAAACTATGTGAAAGCTTTCAATCTTTAGTGAGATTTAATATATATATATCCGACGGTTCCTTCGCACGCAATTAACATCGCCTATTAGCTTAACTTTACTCAATACATTCTCCAAGTATCGGCCATGGTCACAAACTATTGTTTGAGGATGTTGTAATCACAGATTAGCTGAAATCTTAACAATGTTAACATCCCCGGCACAAATTGGCTGAGAGCGACGTGTGTGTGAATCTCGACTTGCCACATCTCCAATACGCACGGCGTACAAACAAAGCAAAGAATACTCCAGAGATTTCCCATAATTCCCCTGCAACATTTGTACATTATTAAGTCTCAAGACTTTCCATCTCTGGCTGTATGATTTGATTCCGACTTCGTCCTAATTAACGTATTCATTGATATTTCATTTAATGACGAACCCAAGAGACAAGTCAGGGAGACAAATAAGACCAATCGAAACAACCAGAAGGAGCATGACAATGGATATTGGTTTGGGTAACATTTCTCGGCGTCGAAAGTGTGGCTACGAAAGACGAGTCTTCATTTCGAGAATTATCTGGGAAGATAAATGACACAATTAAGACAAGTCATTGAGATGGTTGTGGTCCGTCACAACTCACAATCCAGGATCTCAACGATGAGTTCTTGACCTTCAAGTCCCCGATCTCTCACTTGAGCTCTTATGCGGCCTTGCTGAACTTCTCGTCACACTCCTTGCAAAATCAGGCATCACACATGACGTGCTGCACACTACAGGACCTGTGTCAAAATGAGTTTTAAACCCATATATTACCCATTAATTGATCATATATGGATCACTTACTTTTAGAAGAGACTAATCAAATGGATTTAAAAATTAAAAACTTAACATAAATGGGTCTTAAATAGGTTGGATTTAAAACTCATTTCCAACCCAAGCCTCACAATCTCTTTCTTCCCTCTCTAACTTTATAAAAATATTTTTTATAAAAATCAAAATTATAATTATTTTTTATATTTCTTTTTCTTTCTTTCTTTTTTTTTTCTTTTTCATTTCCTTTTTTTTTTTCCTTTCTTCTTCCTCATTCCTTGCCAGTGGTTGCCACAACGATGGCTAGCACCAGCCTAGGCGAGGCTCGAGCCTCGTCAATCTAGTTAGACTCGAGCTCGCCGGTGTCGCAAACCCGGCAAGCTCAAGGATCACTTGTGGCTAGGCGCCAGCCAAAGAAGAAGAAAATAAAATAGAAAAAGAAAATTATAATTATAATTATATTTTTTTAAATATCAAATAATTAAATTTTTGATTTTTTAAAAATTCATAAAGGTATCCATTAAATTTGTATTGTGTAATATTATCTTAGCAATACCATTTAAATATATATATACACACATTTATAGCTCCATTATTTTATGTAGCTTTTACCGTACTCATCTCTTGCTAATTTAGCTCTCTCTCTCGTGCTATTCTTCTGGCTAGTATTTTGGCCATCTCTATATTCCTATTGTCAATTTTGTTTCTAGTTTGAAATATGCGAGGCTAATATTACATGAACCGGATACGGGTGAGTCCAATGCAAAATTTTCATTCAACAATGTTAGTCCTCGCGCACACACGTCCCTAATTTTACATTCTACACTTTTAAACATTTCCATGTAGTATTCAAGAGATGAACACGGCCAAATTTGGAAAGAGGAAGTGAGATGATAGTTTGACTTTTGTCTTAGATAGATATGCCTATCGTACATGCATCGCGTTTGTGCTTGAGAATGAAGAGAATCATATTATATTGCAGTGTTTCCAAGGAGTGATTTTAAAGAAAGTGGCTCACCAATAGGGTGAGCATGGTTTTAAAATAGAACTAGGAACTAGTTCCCATCGATCCAATTGTAGGGTATGCAAGATAGATTTCATGTTCTGAAAATTGGGGAACCGGTGTCGACGAGTAGGTTCCAAGTAATAAGTCTTTGTATTTTTCTTATTTTATATCTCCACACAATACTGTGGTATTCTATGACATTCAATGATATGTTTGTAATTTGGAAATACTAGTCTGAGTTTCTATCTCCAATGATATCCATAATTGAGTTTTTACTTTGTTGATGTTTCATATTTTTCGTTTATCTAAATATAATTTATGGTTAGTGGATTGTAGCAGCATATAGTAGTCATTAAAGATGATAATTCACTACAATCTTTCAATTAAAAATATAAATACAACTTGTGACAGATTAGATTCCAAATTCTATAATATGCATGGTAGGTTCCAAGGTCCATTTGGAACTTGGATTAATCCAGAAACCGCTAACTTCTACGACTATGGCCAACTAAACTACCCACTCAAATGAATAGAATGACCAACTTATATTTTTGTATTCAGAAAGGGTGTTTTAATGAACCTTTTTTTTTTTTTTTGGGTCATAAGGGTGTTTTAATGAACTTGATGGACGCCAAATCCAAAATTCTCTTTATATAGTATACATAAAGCTCCATGTGAGTATCAATTGACTCAATTGCTCACAAACAACAAATGAGCTCAAATGTATACCTTTGGTCCCAGCAATATTTGTTTGCTTTATAGCCAGGGCCTTAATTAATCCTAGGGGGACAAAAGAGACAAAATATGTTTCGTGCCGGTGCTACCTATTTGTGTAATGAAATGGCGACAGAATGTTGGAAGTGTCGTAAGTTTTAAGGTCATCAACCTTCAATTGAATTTCAGTTCAATCTGGCTCCAAGCAAGAATAATTGACGAGCTGCCATACACGCAAACAATCATTTACTTATCCATCTTTTCACCAAGAAAGGACAAAAATTCTAGGTAGGCCATTCAACATACATGAACTGGATATCATGTGATGAAAGTCCATCGGGTAGTTTTATAAATTAATATTGTAAATCAGTGTTAGTACATCTTTACTTAGCTCAGCCTAGTCTTGAGAACTCTCAAGCAATGCCCTTTAGCATCTTTGTAAAGTAAGCTTATCGTGGTTGAGGGTTTGCAAATGGACTTTTGGAATATGATTAACTTAATTACCATCTTAAATGGTGTCTAGAGAGCCAAATCATATAGACATTTAGGGGGAAAAAGGGGGAACAAGTCGCATCTCATTAGATAGAAAATGAGGGCACCATGTTTTCAAATATTTAAACAGACTCGATTAACCACCTGGGATTCGCTCCAGGTGGGCCACCCTTCCGATATGGAAGGGGAGGTGCGGGTTTAAATCCCCACCTCTCGGGGGGATGGGGGTGGGACGCGTAAGTTTCAAGTGGGTTTCGACTCCCACGCCTTGCAGAGAAGGCAGGACAAAAATGCGAGAGTGTGTGTAGAATAAGAATAGAATAGGACTGACAAAAAAAAAATAATAATAAACAGACTTGATTAATGATAGAGAGGTGTCTGGCAAATGAGATACTTTTTCGATACGTGACGGATGATCTTAACCCATTGATCCATTGAAAACGCAAACCAAGTGCGCATGTGCGGACCCTCTATTTGCATGTCAACTCACGTTGACAAATTTCAAAGATAGGCCAAATGCCTAACCATATTTCAAAAGGAAAAAACCAATTTTAGAAGACGATTATGAGACGATTACGACCCGGACAAGAGCAAATTAAGTGATCTCGTCAAACATCATGTTCTGTGCACAATTGTTCAAGAAATTATAAAAAATGAAACGGGCGTGGGCGTTAAGTATTATAAGACCCTCAAACAGTAGAGATGTAATATCCATCTACAATTTTTTCAAGTCTTCCGCATGTTAGTCACATCAAAGTTCAATGACCAAATATAATAAATTATTGGGTTGGTTAGTGGAAATCAAATAAACTGATTAGTCCAAATTTAGTGATATGTTTGTAAAAATCAAATTGCAATACACCCTACATGAAAATAAGAAAAAGTTTGATAACCCCAAATGTAAAAACCCTAAACTGCTGGTTTGTCTAAAAGTTCCTGAACAGTGCTCCAATTTCACCTAAATCATAATATAGATGAATATCATGACCAATTTCAGCATAGATAGTAAATTCTTATAAAAGAGAAAGCATATTAGAACCCATAAAAGCCATTATTACATCCGTCAAGCATTTATTGAGTAAGACCAAGCGGCTGTCGTGACATTGCATGCGCACTTTGCTTCACTAAAAGCTCACTTTGAATCTGACAACACTTCAAATTGCATCCCTGAATAAGAAAAAAGGCAATGAGATCTATCAACAAATCAGGCAAAAAAGTTATCTGAAACTCAAAATACCAGCAGTTAGGAACAAAAAAGTATAAACTCACCCACCAATTTTATTTGTCGAGCTTTCCAAAAAATGCTTCCCATATCTCTATCACAAGGCTTGCGTCCTTTTCAACGAGTTCTGAATATTTAGGGTGTTTTCTTAGTTTATCCATGTTGACCATGATTAAGGACAAGGCAGCCTCAAGGAGATGCTTCGCATTGTGCTGGTGCGCAAAGGCATAATTTATGATCGAGTTATCCCAATTTAATTTGGATATCAAGATCATCTCACAATAAGCTTTGAGGTGCTCCACTTGGTACTTTTCAGCCAATACTAAAAGCTCATAAGCCATTTGCTCATCAAGCAATGCTTCAACAGAGAGAAAGTGGACAAATGCTCGGAGGGCATCATACGATGCATCATTTATATTAATAACGCCGCTTCAGCTTTCTTTCATCTCATTCTCAAGCATTGCTTTAAATACTGGGGACTGGCTAGCCTGATTGTAAATAGAAAATCAAAAAGGACTCAGCAACGCAATTTTGCAGTGGGAAAACTCCATAGTTTGATAGGAAATGTTTATGCATCACATCAGTTTGCTCAATTAAAGTAACTCTGCATATGAATTTTGTAAGCATTCAAGCAAAGCTTCTGAAACATGTCCTTGCTATCATTATCAAACAACAATATGAAAACTATGTGTGCTCATAAGTCCCCTACGCCAAGGGAAAGACCATAACTCCAGCTTGTGTAATGTTTTGAGTTTATACTCCAATGAAATGTACATGGCAGCAGCAGGCAAAATGCATATCCGGTGGCTCAAGCATCGCTTAAACCAAATCTTGTGAAAGAGTCATGATGAATGAAGTATACAAAAACTCAATTATTAAACATATTAATTCAAATAGAGATTAGGGCGCATTTGGTAATCATTCTTTTCTCGAGAACAATTTTTCATCATAAATAGTTTTTTTATTCATTCCCGGAAACAATTTTTGAGTTTTTGAAGATGCTTAGTAACTATTTAAAACTTCTATTTTCAATATAGAAATGTGTATGGTAGAATTTTTAAATTTTTGTTTCTTTTAATTTTTTAATACTTTTATTATATTTTTTTCTTTTTTTTTTTTTTCCTTTTTTCCCTTTCCTCTCACTTCTTCTTTCTCCTTCGTCCAAATCTAGTGAGGCCGAGCTCGCCCAGCCACAGGCAAAGCTTGGCCTCATCGGGCCACCACAATGCTAACCTATCAATGGCTCAACAAAGGCCGAGCCTCACCAGTTGTAGTGGCCCAACAAGCTAGACCTCACCAAATTTGGATGAGGTAGACCTCGCCTAACCAAGGCAAGGCTGAGCCTCACCCAACCACAATGAGGCTCTCGGCCTCGCCGAAGGCGAGCGATGCTCCGACAAGGTTGCCAACCCTCATCTAACCGATCGCTAGCCATGGCCAAGGCGACGACCAGCCAAAAGGAAGAAGAAAAAGAAGAGGAGGAAAGAGAAGAAAAGAAAAAGGAAAAGGAAAAAAAAAAAACTTGTGACTTAATTCTAGGAAATATTCTTAGGAACAGGAAACAATTTTTTTCTATTTTTTAATTTTGTTCCAAATCTATTCCCGAGAACAAAAATTTTACCAAACGGCTTTCTGTTTTTTTTTTTGTTCCGGATAAAAAAAAAAAAATAATAGAATCAGTTGTTCCGATTGTTCCGGAGATGGTTACCAAATAGGGCCTAACATTCCACTCAACTCAACAAAGCCATGTTCCAGGCAAATAAAAGGAACACCTGCAAAATAAAATTGAGAATCTCTCTAATTTAGAAATCCAGTCCAAGCAAACAATCCGTACTTCTAATGCCTGAATAGATGAAGGCTAATAAAAAAGCTTCAAAATCAACCTAAGAAAGAGTTCAAAATCAGACTAGGAAGTAAAAGACATAATTTGTCAGTGGAAATGTCTTATATTGGTGCATCTTTAGTAGCATGCAGTACCAAAAGTAAATGCAACCCCCATCATCACCATATATATCCGACAACAAACATATAAAGTTGCAGAACTTTACAGCAAGTCTTTAGATTAACAGTCGCAGAAGTTCACATGAGTTCATAATGCTGATTATATACGCTCAACAACTATTTAATCCACATAAGCTTCAGCATTACATATTGTAAACTCAAGTAAACATAAGTTTAGGCTCAAGAAGAGAGAAGACAAAGACCACTCCAAGCAAATATTGAGGCCAGAAGCGAAATAAGAAAGCAGTCTAACATCGTTTGTTAAAGGCTGGATCACCAAAAGATTGATCATCAAATGCTTATGTCTAGAACTCATGGTGATTTAATCAGGACTTGTCTAAGGCAGAAACAAGCGATCTAACAGAACTTGTTTGGTAGCGGCCTGCTTGATAAAACTATAGTGGACAAAAAGGCATAAATCTGAGATGAATAATTGTTGTTTCTTTTTTACTTTGTTAGCTTTTCTCCGGTACACAACAATTAGGATGGTCATAGTGTGAATCATTTACGTGACCCCACACTCTATCCAAGCATATCTGAACTCTTGCAGCAAGCACGGTCATTTATGATAGGAAGTTTGTTATATTACAGGGTTGCCAATTCTAAAGCGGCTGCCCTCTACTTGATATCCTCATGCACAAGAAAATATGAAGGCTTTTAGTACGTTACTGACTCAATCTCACAAGCAGGAGATACCAGCAGGACTTCATTCAGCTATAAATAATACTTGTATGACAGCATGAAAGTTCAAGATGGTGAGCTAGTTAAAGTTGTCGTATAGGCCTCCTCTGAGGCATTGGAAGCATCAAATTACGCAAGCCCTAACTCATTATCATCAAGTCATATTACTTTGGGGGCACTCTTTGCTTTCAGACTGAAACTACTGCTTTGTCACAGACTTCAAGTGGCAAGGCAAAGAGTTATCGCTGTCAACTAGAAAGCCACGGCGCCACTGTGTCAGCACACCATGTCAATGTCAAGTTACCAAATTCTCATGAACACATAAAACTCATCTTAAAAGTCAAATTGCCAATTCTCCATAGGTCTCCGTTTCTTAGATCTATTTGCACAAGCTACCATTACAGTTGCCTTTTCTCAATGTTGTGTGTAGGCATGCCCAAAAGGGCCAAAGGAAGAAAAAACTTCTAAAGAAATCCTCTATGAGCATTGCTCTTTCCCCCTCTTATAACTCCTACTGCCTCAACTAAAATGAAAGATGTGAGAAACCTTAATAGCTCGAACCAGACAATTAAATTTTATAACACTCTGACCAACCCTATATTCAGACCATCCATGTCCACTATAAGCTCTCCCAAAAGAGTATCTTTGCTTCCATTTCTCGCATCACTCAGGCATCAATTTGCATACAAGTGCCTCAAATTTACATAAATAGAGACTACCGAACAAAAGTTCAGTAAACAGTGGTCTCCGCACCTGCATTGTCCAATGACTGAAAGAAAACTCATAAATGATGTGTTCCCGTATCTAATCTACCCATTTTCTAACCTAACTGAACACCTATTTACCATCAAGACACAATTTATCACCAACCTATGAGACACGCCGACTATTAGAACTGGGAGTACGGAACAGAACATTTGACTCCACCGACAAATTAACTACAAACAAATTAAAGCTTAATATCTCTTCTGAAATTCCCAAATTCAATCAAATCCAAAATTCAAACCAAAGAAAAACTAGCAACCAAATCAACGAACCAGGAAAAAAGCAATGCTCACCAGAATGGTCTTGTGAGCTGGCACCGGCATTGGCAGGCCTCCATTGGGACCATCCACGGCAGTGACCAAGATGACATCGGTGAACTCAAGGCCATGGGAGTGACCATTGAGGTGGAGGTGGTGGTGGTGGTCGGTCAGCGAGCATGATCTCAAGAAGGCGACCTCGGCCTTCAAATCCTGGATCTCTTGCTCGAGCTCTTCCACGGTCTTGCTCGCCTCCTCGTAGCACTCCTTGCACATGCTGGTGTCATGCATGACGTGCTCCTCTAATATGCATTGCATGGACTTGGTCTCCTCCTGGTGCTCCTACCTTGCGCTCAGTCACTGCATTTGTCGAGTGAGAGAGCTAATTCGTCAGCGAAACCTCTTCACTTCTATTTCTCATACTCGGGATCGGATGCATGTAAAAACGTGTAAATAATCATAACTTGGGAAATAATATTTACCTAGCTAAAAAGGATTCTCTATATTTTATTTGATTAATTTAGCTTTAAAACTCATCCACGAGGCAAGCACATAGTGATTAAAACATGTGGGTTATGGCAATCGATTTAATCTATAATATAATAGATAAAGGTTGTAAGAATATATCGTTTACTTATGTTTTACTTAATTTAAATAAATTTCAATAAGTATAATTATTAGTTAATCATTGAAAAAATAAGAGACATATATCTCACTAGAGAAATTGAAGATAAACAAATTTAGAATTCATCTTATTACTAAAACATTTATTGATAGATTTAATTGTGGCTTATTTGACTATTGAACAAGCCGTACTTAAATAAACTTATTCTTATTGATGAAGAAAGCAAAGGTTAAAAATAAATATAAGACCGTTAGAATGACTCTCGCTTTTTCTTTTTCTTTTTCAATAAGGAATTATCTTAAGCATATTGGGTGGAGGATGAGGAATGCTATGATTTTGTGAGAGTGCGCCACATGATGCAGCACATATTCAAAAGGGAATGACTGAAAAACTGCGAAAAATCACAGGGGAGCTAAAGAAATGGAGTAAGAAGTTTTCAAACGCTGCCCAACAAATAGATGCACTTAAGAATCACCTTATGGAGCCCACACACAGTAGAATAGAACCCAAAAACAGAGAAGAATTCCAAGCCATCACTGAAAAAATTTCAAAATTATGAAGACAAGAAGATATGTACCGGAGCATTAGATCAAGGATAAACAGGCTGAAATGGGGAGGACTTTCATGTGACAACCATCAAAGAAGGCAGAGAAATAAGATCACAATGTTAATGCCAGAAAATGGCATGTAGTGCTGTGCGCCTACTGTTTTCAAACAGAATGCAATGAATTTCTATCGGGCTTTATACACAACCAAGAGACATGGGAATTTCCAACCAGTGTTGGATCAATCTCTGCATATCTTTCAAGACACCACATATGAAGCACTCCCTGCCCCAGTTACATTGGAAGAGGTAAAACAAGCTGTTTCCCAAATTGCGCCTACGAAGGCTCCAGATCCAGGCAGACTAAATGGCCAACTTTTCCAGCATCACAAGGCCGAATTTCAGCAAGACATAGAAACTTTTTCGAGACAGGTAACCTAGACCTGGCCTTAAATATGACTCACATCTCCCTCATTCCAAAAGTTCCAAACCCTGAGAATATGAGTCAATTTAGACTGATTAGCCTTTGTAATGTCCACTACAAAATTATTGCTAAGGTCATAGCTAACCGTCTCAAACCCTGGCTTCCCAAATTGATTGCAACTGAACAGAGTGCCTTTTTTAGTGGATGTCAGATCCAAGACAACATTCTAATTGTTCAGGAGGTATTGCATCAGCTAAGGGTAAGGAAAAGGAACAAGAGATTTCAGGCTGCTTTCAAACTCAACATGCAAAAGCCTACGACAGAGGTTAAACAACCTCTTTAAGGAAACTACTGTTAGAGAGTTACTAGCCATTCCAATCACCTCGAACCCACGAAAGGATTAACCGATTTGGCTTGGTCATTAAACAGGCCATTACTCGGTCGAGAATGCCTATCACAGATCCCTCCCTCCAAACAAACCAGGCACACACCATAAACCAAGCATCCAGCTCATACCAGCCACCAAAAACCCTTCCTTTAAGGTGCAAACATACCCAAAAATCAGAACTTTCATGTGGAGCTTATGTCAGAAGGCACTCCCTACCCGTGACAATCTATTCAAGGCCTTACCTCAGCCACTAACCCAACGGAAAATTCGAAGAGAAAAGAGAAGGAAATCGAACCTGCCCGGCGGATACCGCCTAAAGATGCCGCCTTTAAGCTGAATGTCGGTGGGTCTGTCGTCGAGGGTGAGCCGGGAGGCGCAATTGCCGGTGCACTTCGGGATTCAAGAGGGATCGTTGTCGATGGGTTTTGCGAAATTGGTGATTTCTGCCACGGCCGAAGAGGCTGAAGCCCAGCTCTTCCCGAAGGACTCTTCTCTCTCCCTCTCTTTTGATGTTATAAAATTGAACATCTTTGTTTTAACAATGGCACTTAATGAATGAAGTATCCTTTTCGACTAAAAAAAAAATGGAAATTTGGATAGACTAAGTATATATTAGTCACAAATCACATTGCTTATAATTTAAAGAATGGGTCATTTAAACTAATAAATATCAAGCAACAAAGATATTTGATTGATTTTACAAATAAATTGAGTAAAAAAAGATACATGTTCGTATTGGTTAGTAGCTTGTATTTTGTTTTGAATTAATTGGAAGCGAAAATATATGGGGTTCTTTAAAAAAAAAAAAATCAGTTAATTTTAGGAACAAATATTACCTTTAGTTTACAGCAAGATTAGATAAACAGAAGAGGTGCAATGAAATATGGTAGAAACAAATAAATAAAAAAGTAAGTTTGGGCTTCTTTCACTATTTACTTGAGCTTCCCATAAGATCAAGAATCTTTTTGGTTTATCATCAAGAATCTTTTTGGTCAAGAATCTTTCATGAAGAAGGTGCACGAGTCTTAAGGGCAATTTAGACCCTGTGTAAAATTTTCAAGAATCTTTTTGGCTGTGAATATGTACTTTCCTAATTGACTACTATTAAATGCAAAACAAAATTCTTAAAGCAGAATAAGGTAAATCATTAGGCAGCTAAAGTTTACGATTATGTGACCGAATTATAACTTTAATATCTCGTCATACCATTCTATATTTTGCATTCATGCACCTCAATTGGAATCTTATCAATTTTATGAGTGATTAACTCATTTCACATACAAGCGGCAAATTTTTTGAACACATCGTTATGTGACACTTCACAGGGATACCACATTAATATTTTGCCTAAGAATTTAGACTCTAATCAAAGTACACTAATTGCAAAAAAGAAAAAAGAAAGTTTCCAAATATAAAGTGGCTGAAATTAATTATGAGTGACCTAATTGGAAAATCACTAAAAGTTTGATTCAACTATAAGAGTTTGCCTATTCATTGGTCTTTTATAGATTAAAAACTTATTTTTGCAGAAGTTTAAGGGGTTGTAAAATATGTGCACAATATATATCTTGCACATAGCTCAGCACCTCTCCTACATCTCCCGTGTAAATTTGCATTTTTACGCGAGTATAAGATATAGTCATAATAAAGTCAGATGATAATCAAAGGGCAAGTAATGATTGATAGACATATCACATACAACGATCAAATTACGACATAGTGGTCGACGTGACTAATTATTAAATTAAGTTAAGTTTGTTCTGGCCTCATTAATCAATAGAAAAGGATAACTTAAATAATTTTTACCAAAGGTTCCCAAATTAGATCAGCATCTACCCGTCACAGATTCACAACTAAATGAACAAGTTCCACATGTCCATAGCTCAGGCTGTAGGAGCGCAGGGTGTCCTGTGTTGGTTTTTATTAGGCTTAGCTGGGACCCCTTTGTTGCTTTATGCTTACCTTTAAGAAACTTCCAAATTCCTCTTTGCACAGTGGCTAGAAGGACAGGGAATTAGTCCAGAGGGTAAAAACGTGTTGCGTGATGTTGTCATTTCGAATTTTGCTTATGGACATACTTTTCTCCTGGTCTCATCTGCAGAGAAGTGTGAGGAAATAGTTCATGTGACTCGGTAAATAAATGCGGTCAAACGATCTGTGGCTTTGCCTGGTTAGAGCCTAATACCTGGAAAGAACTTAAGGCTGTAATTATGTGATACTCTCCCAGGGTAACATAGTGCTTATAGTCTCCTCTCATATGCTTATTTGCTTTATTGCAGATGTTGAGAGAACCGATAGTTGGAGCTTCAGATTTTCACGTGTCCGAGCGACTTCATGTTCTCCTGTGGTTCATCACGCTCTTGGAAAAGGTCGCAATGAGCACTCACCGAGCCATTGCAGTAGCATCGTGTTGGAGCACGACTTCCAGTGATTGAGTGATGAAGGCGTTATGTTATAGGACAGTACATCCAAAATACCCCGGCACTTCATCCCAGAGATATTGATGATACGAAAGTTAGGGTTTTTGTGCCATCAAATCTAGTCATTATGTATTGTCGCCTTACACCTAAATCCTACGATGCTTATACCATGTTTTCAAATGTGTGAGCTGTGTTTCCAGATGTGTAAACGAGTTCAACTGCAATTAATTATATTTGATGTGTCCTATGCATAAACGAGTGAAATGCATCATCTCTCTTGACTTTTTTGAATGTTTACTAAATGTTACTCACATCAAATTCCAATGACAGGATGAACTTTCCTAGGTTGGGTGTTTGGCCAAAATATCTAAGATCGAAATAGCCATAAAGCAAACAATTATTATTGGCACCAAATGTATGCATTCGAGCTCATTTGTTGTATGTGAGCAATTGAACTAATTGACTCTCACGTAGAGCTTTATAATAGACATAGGGAACTTTTGAATTTGGCGTCCACCATCAAGTTCATTAGAACACCCTTATAATTCCATGATCCTTATAATACTAAAATCCAAATCGGTCATTCTATGCATTTGAGGGGTGGTTAGTCACTTTTTCTAAAATCACTCCCTGAAAAAAATACAGTATAATCTGATTCTCTTCATTCTCAGGCACAAACGTAATGCCTGTACAACAGGCCTGTCTACCTAAGACAAAAGTCACTTTCATCTCACTTTCTCTTTCCAAATTTACACCATGTTGATCTATTGAATATTACTCGGAAATGTATAAAAGTGTAGACTTTAAAGCTAGGCACGTGTGTACGCGAGGACTAATATTGTTGAATGGAAAAATATGTGCTGGACTCGCCCGCATCCGGTGCATGTAATATTAGCCTTGAATATCTCAAAGTAGAAATTGTATTGAACAGCGACACTCTCCGGGAGCCTTCGTATTGTGTTCGACATTCCCACACGTGTTTGATCATAGTCAACAAGTGTCGAAAAATCCAACGTGTGGTCAACTCTTTCCAACACGTAAATCCGAAATTCCAATACACGATTTTGACATGCATTGAGTCAATTTTAAAAACTTCAATACTTAAGGGTCAAATGCAAATATACACAAAAAAAAAAAAAAAAAAAAAAGGAGGTAGGGCTGATGGTTGGGCGCCACTACGACTACCACCGTTGGAGGGTTCCAACGAGGTGGCGGAGGTGGGGGCGACCCTCGCCAACCAAGCAAGGGCCGGCAAGGCTCACCTAGATCTAGGTGATGCCTCAACTAAGGCCCGGGTGAGGCTCGCCGGATCTAGGCCACCACGCCCTCTCTTGAGCCTAGCGAGTGTTGCCGGCCCTTGCGTGGGGCCAGCAAGGCCTCACTTGGTTTGGAGAGGCTCGCCGGCCATGGGCAAGGGCCGGCATCACCCAAATCTAGGCGAGTCTCGCCCAAGCCTCATCTAGGCTGGCGAGGGTCGCCCCCCATCCACCACCTAGGGTCGACAAGGTCACCGGCACCGTCCAACGGTGGCTGGGCACGTCGCTAGCGGGGGCAACGGCAGCAACAGCGGCATCCGTAGCTAGACCCGTGCCTCTCTTCTTTTTTTTTTTTTTTCCTTTAAACAATGTTTTTTTTTTTCTCAGAGGTTTTATGTATTATTATAATGGAATGTAGTTAAATTTGTCAAATTAAAATAATTATTGATATTAACAAATATTGAATTAATATTTTTAGTATAAATTACTTCTATAAATTAACTTTATTATTTATTTATATATAAATATATTTAATGTATAACGTGTCGAAATTCTTTATTTTTGAGAAATGACGTGTTGACGAGTTATGTCAAATCGCATGTCATGTATCCGTGTCCATGCTACATATAGGAATATAGAGATGGCCGAAACACTGGCGAGAAGAATAGCACAAGAGAGAGCTAAATTAGCAAGAGAGAGAGATGGTAGAAGCAAATAAAAGAATGGATCCATAAATGTACATAGAACCAGTAAGACGTATGAAAGCAAATCTGAGTCAAGACTTATCATGTTCTCGAAGATACAATCAAGAAATTGTAATCAACATCATGCTCTTGAATTCCTCAAAATCCAGCCTCCCATCGCTATTAGTATCGTACGCGCGAATCATGCTATTGCAGTCTCTCCCGCTTCTCTCGTCCCACAACCCTAGTCTTGAGAGGACGCTCTGGAGCTCCTCGCAAGAAATGAAGCCGTCGTCGTTCAAATCGAACACTCTGAACGCCTCGGCAAGGTCTGTCTCTCGATCGCCATCTCCTTCATTGCCCTCTGGTGATTCTAATCCGCCGCTCCTCGCGGTTCCTTCCGATGAAATAGAGTCGTAAAAGTACAAGAACTCATCAAAGTCGAGGCTCGGTTTCCCTATAGACAATTCGAGCTCATCCATGCCGTAGTGGACACCGATTTTCTCGAGCAACCAATTGAGCTCCTCGAGGCTTACCTGGCCATCGCTGTTCTTGTCGAGGTTCTCGAAGATCCGACGCAAGTCTCTGGTTCCGAGGCGGGACATCATATGCAAATGCAATGGTGGATATTTACGTGCAGATTGGGGAAACTAATGAAGAGAAATGTGTGTAAATGCTAAAGGCGCCGGTGGGAGGAGGACAATTTGAATCTTGGGCCTTCTTGGTGGAGCTTCCTTCTATTTATATAATGCAGGGCGTGCGTAGCATGACTTTGAAGAAGCTTTTGTGGTTTTTAGGGTTTCATGGAAGTTGGGAAGAAGCTTCGTCGAAGAAGGACGTTACGAAAGCTGACTTGATTTTTTCTTGATCTGGAACGCTCTGACTTTAGATAGAGGATATAATAGTAACGTTGATATGTTTTTGGGTATTTTTCCTTCTTGGGTCTTCGCACGCTATCATTAATATGTACTACTTTTATTCTCTGATTTGATTAACACGTCACGGCATTTATCTTCCGAGATGATTCTCGGAAGGAAGGCTCGTCCTTCGTTGCCGCGCTTTTGACTCTGAAAAAACGTGATCCAAGTCACGGGTCGAAAGGTCTAGAACTAGTCCTAGTAAATGCTGCCGTGCTCCTTCCTGGCGTTTTGATTGGTTTCGTGGGTCTCGCTCGCGTCTTTGCCGGGTTCGTTCTTTCAATAGCTTGGAACTTTGATTGGCACGTTCGTACGGACGAAGCAGGAATCAAATTATGCAGGGAGGGATGGTCTTTGGGAATTGCTATGTACAGATCTGGTCGGGAAATTTTGGGAATCTCTATGTATTCTTAGTTTTGTACGTATGCCACGCTTATTTGAGACGCAGGAAGATGAGACTTGCACGGGCGCCGCTCCGGGCCGATTTGTGCGGTGGAGATTAATCGAGTTGACATTTCGGCCGATTTGTGATCGTGATATCCATAAACAACAATCTTTGACCACCGCGAATGCGTTGAGGATAACTACGTGAAGGAACGGTCAGCTGCCCACAGAATCTTCCATGTAGCCTAAATCAAATCTCTCTCTCCGTGTGTGTGAAAGAATATCTACCGCACCCACCCATAGATAGCCCACCCATAGATAGCCACAATGATTAGACTTTACTATCTCATCGCGACAAAGCCCCACCAGTGTTAGAATACCGGAGGGTCATGTGATTCTTAAAGGTAATCTCAAATTTGTCCATCGGTCATAAAAATATATATATAATTACCACAATTTATGTAATAATTATAGTGATTTTTCATGTTTTCATTGGTGGACTAAGGAAATTAACGAATGTTTTTTTTTTTTTTTTTTGGTAAAGAAAAAAATTAACGAATATTTGTTTGTCTTAAACCCAACAATTTTTATATTATTCAAATTCTATGGAGAAAATTATACCACAAGTCTTAACTCTTATATACCGAATATAAGTAGGTCCTAACATTTTCGACCGATTCAATTAAGTTCTATATTTTTACTAAAAATACAGTCAAATTCTAAAATTTTCAATAGTTCAATTGAATCCTAAACATTAGTTGGAAAATGAAATTAAGGCTCAAAATTTATGTTCAAGGTGCAATTTAAGGTCATCATTTACGCAACTTCTAAGTTACACCTAGTCCAATTGAAGTACGCTTCATAAAAGGACTTGATTACACCTTTTAAAAAGGTTGAGCACTTATTTGAGTCAATGAACAAGTTTAAAATCCGATTGTAATGCACATATAAAGTTAAGAACTTCGGATGCACTTGTGGTAAAGCATGTAAAACATTTTAATATTTGGTACTTACATTTTTAGCACTTGGTTTTATGTTTTATCAAACGAGCCCTAGGCAATTCCTTCCTTGCTTATCGTATCAAGTGATTATTGAGCTGAATTAATATTTCAAGTCAATATTTTATATTAATCAAAAAAGCTCATTCTCATCAAATGGATGAACTTCGAAATTTTCAACCTTGATCGGCTTGTCAAACAAGCCCTGATGATGTCCCTTAAGTAGGACCAAGGAATTGAATTACTGACTTCTTTAAATATCCAATAAGGATTTGTCACATTACTTAAAGTGTGTTTAATAAAATTGAAAATAAGCGCCGAAAATTTAAGCAAACTTTAATTGCTGACAATTTTAAGTTTCAAGAATAGAAATAATAGGTTATGACCGAAAAAAAAGAACAGAAATAATAGGTTGTTCGATATTGATTATTGGTAGGTTTTATCATTATAATCGGCAAGATTTTAGTTACTATCAATACTTTTTTAACTTAATAAAAAATGGCGTGTTTGATAATCATGCTAAGAGTAGAAAACTAAGCTTTTTAGCACTTGATGTGTGCATTTGAAAACCTCTAATTGCACATAACTTAATTGAGTTTTTAAGTCATAAGTCGCTAAATATGGTTATTGAAGGACTTAGTTGAGTGTCAAAATTTTGGGTAAAAGCACCAAAAATCTCAAATTACACATTCTATGACACATTTACCTTGACACTGGACCTGAGCCTAACCTTTTACACTAAACCTATTACCAAAGAATCGAAAAATGGTGTTAAGGTTCCCATGCCCAAGTACACAGTTTTCGCTCCAAGTGTCCATGTCCAATCATAAAAAATAAAAAATAAAATAAAGAAAAGGTTCCATTTAACTCATTGTCAGAGGGTAGATTCAACAGTACTACTTTAGTTAAGCCTAAACATCTTGGATAAGTCTGATCTTTTCTTCGAGGAAGTGACATGATTGGCAAGGTAAGGACAGAACCTCACTCCGTCGCTACATGATGACACAAAATTAAACCCACAATGCATGCAAAATCACTACTCCGAGAACGATTTTTTTTTTTTTTTTTATCTCCAATGAGCGCACTCTACATTTCAAATACGCCATTAAAGATAGCGTGAATTAATTTTGTAAGACAGGATAATAAGGAGAGGAATATGTGTTAAGATTTGTTGTATAGGGGAAGTAGAAACTTGTCATTCTTAATCATCTTCCGGTTAAACAGTAATTTGTCAAACATTAGCAAAAGGCAAAATGTTCGTGCTGCACTAATAGCACTTCCTTTTTTTCTTTCCCTTTGAGGCCGTATTCATTGAAATAGGGGGCAAAGGAAAGAGACCACCTTTTAACATGCCTTGCAACATAAAATTGCTAATTTCGGCCTAATAACATTTTTATACACATCATGGACATGAAAGTTTTTTTAAGTTGGGAAACATTTCATCATTTGTGAAGACGGATTTTTGAACAATGCAAATGTAAATAACACGTTCAAAGTACTTAAATATCTTTGTTATGGCGACCTTTGATACTTTGGCCTCAATAGAGAAAAGCTTACTCTTTATAAAGTTTGGCCCAAGAATTATAGAGAAAGAAGTTAAAAACAAGAGTGAAGGAATTCACGACTATGGGCCCATTTGGTTCGGCTTTTACAAATACCTTTGGGTGAATGAGGTTTTCCGAAATGCAAATAACGTTTGGTAAAATTTGCATTGAGAAACAACTTTGACCAAAATACCGTTTGGTAAAATTTACATTTATAAATTACTTTTATTAAATTAAAAAACAAAAAAATATATGTTTTTTTTTTTTTAAGTCCGACCACTGGATTGCTTGGGATCTAGCGGCGGATGGCCGGATCAGCCCTCGGACGGCCGCCGGGCTCTGGTGACCCAGGGCGACGGCCGCTTGGGTGGCGCGATTCGGGCCATCAATTGCCTGGGTCACGCGACCCAGGCGTTGCCTGAGGTCCGGCGACAGTCACTAGGGTCAAGCGACCCTCAGGCGGCGCCGGCATGTGCGACCCCTTGACCAGCAGTCGTCAACCTCCGATCGGCTTCCGTGCGGTGGTTTGGAGAAGATGAATAGTACCGAAAACTTGCATTCCTAAGTTGCAATTTCCCAAAGCACCTCCAGAACTACATTAGGCTAAAAGCCCTTAGAGTCCTTTGGGGATGCAATTGCATCTTGCCAAAGTCACCAAAAAAACGAACCAAACTCATTTGCATTTGGTCAAGGGACTTGAGAGTCCCAAAGCTCATTCCCAAAGCCGAACCAAACGGGCCTGTCTTCTTCTTTTTCCATCTAAAGATTTTTCAACTCTTAGGAAGCATGTAACAACCGCTTATATACTGCCAACTTCCAGCACTCGCCCTCGTTCTCCTTGGCCGTCGCAATGTGGCCTCACCTGGCCACCGGAGTATTGCCATCAACGGCCTGGCCAACCACCAGCAACACCGTGGAGCAAAGAATTAGTTTCACTTTGCTAGGATTTTGTCATTCCATCTATTATAGGCATAGCCCAAACTTCTCTAAGCTTGTGATATGATCGTCTGCGAGAATTTTATCTTCTATTTTGTAATAGTTCTGTTCATTAGGAATACAATGTACATCCATCATATGTCTCTATTTACTTGCTTTATGTACCCGTACCTCACATTCTTTATTTGCTTAGTAAAAATCGAGCCTTGGTCCAACTATGCCAGAGAATTAACTAAAAGAAAAAAATTAATGGAGAGTGGACTTGCCACCGAAAATTGAGGATTTAAATGATAGATTTTGAAAAGTGGAGGTCCTAAGTGCAGTAGCACATAACTAGATAATTCAATTATTTTCCCTTTTTGACCACAAACTTGCTTGAGAAAAATTACAAGCGGTATGCTTAATGCGGTCTCAATTCTAGCTTATATTTTTTTCCCTTTCCCAAAAAATACTTAATTTAGCTCGGATCTCAATTCCGGCTCAAATCTTTTTATCTCATAAAAAAGAAATACCATCTTTTGACTTAAATTTTGCGTTTGGTTGTGTTTCTTTTTGCATTTTTGAACAATTTTTCTGTTTTTGTTCAGGAACAAAAAGGAACAAACGCGTTTGGAGTACGTTTTGTTCCTTTTTTTGTTCTTTGTTCGAGGAACAAAAAAGCAAAAGTAAACAAGAAATGCAAATTTTGTGTTTTTATTTCGAAACACTTTCTTATTTTTCTTCTTATTTTCTTCTTCTTATTTTCTTTCATTTTTGTTTTGGTCGGTGGTAGGCCCGGCCATGGCCGACGCCGTGACCGGCCGACGAGGGCCGGCGGCCTCGCCTTGGTTTGGGCAAGCTCGAGCTCGCCCAGATCCGGCGAGGCCGAGCTCGCCCGGCCGACGCGAGGCTCGGCCTCGCCGGATCTGGCGAGATCAAGCTCGCCCGGCTGGCGCGAGCTCGGTCTCCCAGATTCGGCGAGGCCGAGCTCGCGCGCGGCCCGCGAGGCCGAGCCTCGCCGGATCGGGCGAGATCGAGCTCGGCGGGGCCGGGCGAGCTCGATCTCGCCCGCATTCGGCAAGGCCGAGCCTCGCCGTGGCTCGGCGAGGCCGGCCCTCGTTGGCCGGTCGCCGGTCGCCGGCCATGGCGAGGCCGCAACCAAGCCAAAAGAAGAAAAAGAAAAAGAAAAAGGAAAAATAAGAAAAATAAAAGAAATAAAAAATTATACAAATTTTACCAAACTTTTTTTATTTGTTCAAAATTGTTTACGAAACGAAACACTTTTTTCTATTTCGTTCCTAACGATTTTTAAAAGAAAAAGAAACAAACGCATACTTAGATTTCAGCTCTGATTAGTGATTCCAACATTTTCTTTTTTTCCTTTTAAGAAAAACATCAATTTCAATTTCCACAGCGACGCTGATCACGAAGCCGAAACGGCGAGCAAGGCCGTCGTTTTGGCTATTGTACTCTCCTTATTCTCGTCGACTCTCTCTCTCTCTCTCTCTCTCGCCGAGATTTGCTGTGCCACCGTATCTGCGGCGGTCGTCGGAGAACCTCGTCCGTCGCGGCCCTCACCCGCCCTCGCGTCACGCCGGCGGGACATCGCCCGAAGAAGCTCTTCGGTTCCGTACGGGGGGACACCCTTTTGCGTTCGCCCGTTCTTCTTCTTCTTCTTCTTGCATGCCGGCGAGGCGCCTCTTGTGCCGAGCAGAGGAATCGTACGGTTTCGGGTCAGGCGAGGAGGACCCTTCGGTGAGTCTTCCCCGTTTTTCGTCTTTCCCTTCGAAAACCCACTAAGAAAAGCGCTCCTGGATATTTCCTGATGGGCTGTTCTCTGTTTTTCTTTTTTTCTTTTTTTGGTAAGTACTGTTCTCTGTTTTTCTTTCGCTTGAATTTCTTATAAATCTTTTCGTAGCGACTCGCGAATCGGAACGTGTGTCTTTAGTTGACGCTCTGCGTAAGTTTTGATTTTGGACTGAAGGGGAATGATTAGATGGGAGAGATTTCTGGTGCCGCATTGTTGAAATCTCTGCGATGCTGTAGTTTTAGTGTTTTTGGTTTAACAAAGTTTTGTTCCTTTTTTTTGTTTTTTGGCCCAGCGCATCCCTAATTATCTAGAATCTGGTCTTGTTTTGGTCTTAATGTGGCAAATAAGCACGTCCATGTGCGTTCTTATGTAGCTCTCTTTCCTTTATTGGTGTTTTGGAAACAGGGCTTGTTATTGGGATTTACGGGGGGGACTGCCTCAATGAAGGAGATTCTTCGTGTATTGGTGAAGTGAAAAATTTTGGAGCTGTGGTTTGATAGTTAAGATGGGTGTGACGTGCATGGAGGTCGATACTGATAGAGAAAAGCAACTGGAAAGGCCATTAAAGAGAAGGTGCTTGCGTGACCCTATTGAAACGCGTACTTCTTTGCAGAATGGTGCTCTTGAGAGTGCTCCACAAAGAACTGATGGGGTTGACTCCTCTGAAGATGACGAATATTTGAATTTCTTGGAAACTTATCACGACAATTATGGTTCCGTGCCTTCCGAAGCTTATAGATATGGCAGCAGCAGTGGTAGCGATGATTTAGTGGATCCGCAGTATAAGATTTTCTTTGAAAGTCTAAGAGTAACCCGGAAGTCATATGAGCTTGAGGTGCAAGTGGACGTTGGAACCAGTATACTCCTCAAGTACGATATTGAAGACCAGCCACATGAAGGATTAAACTTAGAATATTTGAAGAGTCGAACATTGAAAAATACTGCAGAAATGATGAGAAGCTTGAGGAATGCTGTGGGAAGAGAAAAGGACAAAGTTGTTGCTGTGAGGAGAAAAGAAAATGATAAGGAAAAAAGAATTCCGAGAAATGTTTCTGGAAGGGAGGAGAGCCTGCAAACTATCAAAGCTGCTGCAACAAGCAAAGGAAATTGCAACTTGGATAAAAGAAATATAGAAGCACAACCTGCAGATCTTGGTTGTAATCAGGCAATTAAACGGTTCCCAGGGGTATTGTGTCCAAAGGTTCAACAAGCACCCGAGCATGAGGAGGAGACTTGCAATGAAAGCTACCCAGCTCTTCTGAATAGTGCAAAAGATGATGATAACATTCCTGAATTTATATCTGATAATGGTAAACAAACCACCAACGCTGCTACAACGAAAGGAAATTGCAACTTTGATAAAAGAAAGATGGAAGCCCGACCCGCAAATCTTGGTTCTAATCAGGCCATTAGACAGTCCCCTAGGGTATTGCGTCCAGAGTTTCAAAAAGCACCTGAGCATGAGGAGGACACATGCAACGAAAGCTATCTAGCCCTTCCGAATGGTGCAAAAAATGTCAGTTACATTCTTGAATCTAAATCTGATAATGGTAAACAAAATACCAAAGCTGCTGCAGCAAGCAAAAGAAATTGCAGCTTGGATAAAAGAACTATAGATGCTCAACCCGCCAATCTTGGTTCTACTTGGGCCACTAGATGGTCCCCTAAGGTATTGCATCCAGAGGTTCAACAAGCACCCGAGCATGAGGAGGAGACATGGGATGAAAGCTACCTAGCCGTTCTGCATTGTGCAAAAGAGGATGGTAGCATTATTGAATTTACATCTGCAAATGGTAAACAAACCACCAATGCTGCTACAACGAACAAAGGAAATTGCAACTTCGATAAAAGAAAGATGGAAGCCCGACCCGCAAATCTTGGTTCTAATCAGGCCATTAGACAGTCCCCTAGGGTATTGCATCCAGAGTTTCAAAAAGCAACCGAGCATGAGGAGGACACATGCAATGAAAGCTATCTAGCCTTTCTGAATGGTGCAAAAAATGTCGGTTACATTCTTGAATCTAAATCTGATAAGAGTAAACAAGATACCAAAGCTGCTGCAGCAAGCAAAAGAAATTGCAGCTTGGATAAAAGAACTATAGATGCCCAACCCGCCAATCTTGGTTCTACTTGGGCCACTAGATGGTCCCCTAAGGTATTGCGTCCAGAGGTTCAACAAGCACCCGAGCATGAGGAGGAGACATGGGATGAAAGCTACCTAGCCGTTCTGCATTGTGCAAAAGAGGATGGTAGCATTATTGAATTTACATCTGCAAATGGCAAACAAATTAGATATGAGGAAGATGATGAGGAAGATGATGAGGAAAGTTCGTGCGAAGTGGAAATGCTTGCTGGGGAAGATATTTCTAAATGTGAAGAATTTGTGACTAGGAAATTATCCAAAGATCCGGTATGTACTAGCTCTTTCCCTGCTATTATGTGATTAGTTTCATATGGCTTCTAAATCTCAATTTTGATATTTGCTGAATTTTTCTGCTCCCCACCCAAAAAAAAAAGATAACCGTTGACAGCAAGCACTTTGCTGATGATCCTGGGAGCAGCAGTGGTACTGTATTCAGGAAGAAACTCATGGGTGTACTCAAAATGCCCTATGATGTGAAGGAGCATGAAGACCTTTCCCGAAGAGTAAGATATAAAAGGCAAAAGACAGTCGAAAAAAGTCTGCGTCAAGGACGGGATTTCACTTCTTCATTGCGGCAGCGCTGCAAATCATATCTTGAGCTGCACAAGGGTAAGCTCACATATGCTACTCTCTTCCCCCATTAGTCTCTTTTTTTATCACGATACTGTTATTCAATACTAGTTCTTTTTCCTATGACCAAATGCTTCTTTAGTTAAGAATTTGGCAGAGATGCACAAATCCATGCACTGCCTTTCGACAGGTATAGAATTAAGTGAATCGTTGGTGTATCAAACCATGTAAAAATTAATGATGGTATCAACAAGATCTAAGACTTCTTATGTGTATCGTATCAAGATCTAATACTTCTTATGTGTATCGTATCTTTGCATTATTGCAAAGTACAGAACCATGTAGGGAGAGAGCATGACTCTCTCCATTGAGAAGTTCTCCATGTATTTCCTCCCTCCAAAACTACCACATGCATGAACAGTGTACAGGGAAGTGGTGGCACTAGGCGGCAGAAATATCTTATAATCAACATCACATGCTACCTGTTTTCTTTTTTGCCTTTTCTGATCATGATTACCTTCTGTTAGCCAAAAGAGCAATTCTTGTGGGTACTACTCCTACCACCATTCATAATGGAGAATCTTACGAGATATTGCACCACTTTTCCCACATGACTATTTGTTTTGCTATTTTTATTCTTATGTTGTCGTACAGCTGTAATCTGGTGAATAAGTACGGTCAAGTTGTCTCTCTTTTGCTTTTACAATGGATCTCTTCTGAGATAAAAAATCAGCATGTTTCAGTCTTGATTTTCTTCCCGTTATCTCTACTGCCAATTCAATTATACATATTGGCTGGCTGGAATTCTTCATGTCTATATTTTTCGAGTTTTTTTCTCACATATTATCTAGGGAGGTTTATTTAGGTTTTCTTACAACAAAACTTTAGTAGTTGGTCTTTTGTTTTACTTGAGGTCATTCTTTAAATCATTTGACATATATGAAATTATCTGCTCCCTTTTTTCTTTTTGTTTTAATTTTGTGAGAGAAGATTAAAGAAGGTTGGATGTTTTCTCTATACGTGTGAGGCAGCAAAATGAGAAAACAAGAAGAGAAAAGTCGAATATAATTTGATACTCAGTGGCCTTAAATTTATTATCATTTTTGTGCAGATCTTGCTACAGAACTCAAGTTGGTTCGAGCTGATCGTCCTCGGAATT
This sequence comes from Eucalyptus decipiens, assembly GCA_014182575.1. NCBI lineage: Eukaryota > Viridiplantae > Streptophyta > Magnoliopsida > Myrtales > Myrtaceae > Eucalyptus > Eucalyptus decipiens. Next base: position 53,888,593 of record CM024614.1, read on the forward strand.
TGAATCTCTTGCGTGGATTTTTCTTTTGGTTGGAGGTGAGTTTCATATGTCGACATGGCCTTTTTGGTCCAATATGTTCCAAATCTAATTCTAATTCACTTTATAGCTTGCTTGCTCATTATATGCGGATGGCATATTGTTATTCTCAGAGAGAGAACATATGTTGATGTAATTCATAGATAGTCATACTGAGAGAGTCACACTGTCGCTGGGAATTTTTCAAATGGTCCATGGAGGAGGGAAGGAGGGTGGGAGGGAGGGAGGGAGATGTTGATGTAATTCATAGATAAGTCACACTGTCGCTGGGTATATATGAAATGGTCCATGGAGGCATATACGCCACCTTCAATGCTCATTAGGAGGCTGCCACATTACTCAGTCTACCATATTTGTAAACCAGTCCATTATTCCTTACACGTTGTTTGATTGTGCATAGACCATCTGGGATCAGTTTGTAGTACAGATACATATTTGGTCATGTTGCTCAGAGAGTGTTTGTAAACAGAACCTTAGCACACTGATTCCTTAGTTTTGCAGTCTCTTGTTTGGAATTAGCTGAGATGGTAATTCCTTATCGTAATCCTTCCGGTCTCCTTTCTTAACCTTCCATTCTCCTTTCTTAACAGAACGTACCGCAGGAAGGAGCATTTAAGCCTTGGTTGGATCCAAGTTGTTTGAAAGTGTTGCCCGCACAGGCAGTTAGGAGGGTCTAATGTAAATATTTCTCTGGCCCTGACAAGAAAGCATGCAAAACCTGGAACTGCTGCTGCAATGTTTATTCAGAACGTCGGTGTCCTAATTCTGGTCGAGATTTTGGTTATTCACAGATAGTGAATCTGATGGTTGTGCATCATTCCTCCTCTCCAAGGTGGAATTTGGGGACCACATCGAGGAAAATGCTTTTCTGTAGTTCAGTCACTTGCAAATGCAAGTGGATCTTTTTGTGATGTAAAAATCAGGTTTATGGAAATGTGCAGCTCTCTATGCTTGAATCAGACCAAATTTAGCTTATCTAGCACATTTTAATGCTTTTACCAAGAACTTGCGAGGTTTCGCATGACGAGCATGGGGCAAGCAATGAGTGCGGCAAGTAAGGAAGAGGTGCAACGACCCTTGAGTAAAAAGTTGTTCTAAGCCTGCCTCTTTCTGCGTCGACACGGGAAAGCGGGTTCGAAGCAACACCATTCGTGTTTGGCTATTGGTTCAACAATCTCAAGAGACCACGGAAGTCATACACTTTTGACCGAATTGTGCGGCGCACATAAGTTTAAGGAGATGCCGTCAATAAGTCGGACACGACCAACCTGTCCGATCGCACGTTTTTACTTTGAAGTCTTCTGTTTATCCAAAAAAAAATTTGTCTTCTCTCAGTCAAAGAAATGGAGAATCGGCCTTCATGTCATTCAGGATGTCAAAGTCTTATTCCACGCGCAAGGAAAAGCATGTTCTTTTCATGTTCTTTTCTTGTTCTTCACTGTGTAATTGAAGGTAATTTTTTTATATACAGAAGTAAAGAAAATTGTATAAAGAATCGTGTTTTTAAGGTATTTCTCCGTGTTTATTTAGAATAATTTAACTTTAAATTATTAATCACGAAAATAAATAACCCAATTACTGCAATGAGAACTGCTTAATTTCGACGACTGATTACTTGAATGGCCCTAAAATATTTGTCAACAAAACCAATGAATTATTATAGGCTATAGATAGATAAGGACGGGCAATGCACTTTGTCAGAAACATATAGACATCAGTTGCTCCTATGAGGCTGTTAGGATTCTCAGAGTCAAATGATAAAATACTCATGAGAATCTACAGCATGACGTTCACATCTACATCTTGACAGTGGCTTAAGAATCACAAGGCATTATCAAGCGTAGAACTCTAATCTGAATCAATGTTGATGAGATGACTCTGATACCACTGAGAGATTATGGTAAGGACTAATGATAATCCAAGATAAGTATACTATTCCAAAAACACGGCCTTCTCTCAGGCTTCAAAGGGGACCGCCTTTGAGTCGCCTAAGTATCAATAATCTATATTATGAGACACTCATGCCTCAGAAACCTTTTCAATCCACGGGATGCACAGAGTAGCAAGTAGAGTGTACTTGTGGAATTAACACTTCTTGGGCTGAAAAGACAATTCTAACCAGTGGGAATTCACATTGTTTTGCTACAAATAATTTAAGTCCACTCTGTTCCTGGAAAGCTGACTGGGTAAGCAGAATTCATAATAGGGAAAACAAAATCACAAGAGATAAAACAAATTCGCCAACTTCTATATCACTAGGCACCAAAAATGGGCCACTTGCTACAACAATTTCACTGTTCTGTTGCCACTTTCTACAACAATTTCACTGTTCTGTTAACATAATATTATTTTCTTGTATACACACATGTACACTTACCATATAATCCCAGAAGCAATCAGAAAATTTCTATAGGAAGGGAAATGGGGCAAAAAGAAGAAAACAAAAGCTTCAAATCCTAGGAGGAGAAGACGAGTAAAAGTCATCCTCTGCTTTAATCATCAGATCTGTGCTCACTCAAAGATGAAATTCCCAGATCAGCATAGAAGTCTCACCACGAGCAAGAAATTGTCTGAAAAATCATTCCCCGCCACCATGGATATTACTCAAAGTGAGAAGTTGGGAAGATGAGTAAACTTGCTCAAACACTTGATCCAGGGATTAGGGGTAAGAGAGAGCTACTCAGTCTGGAGGGAAGGGATTACATTGTCGGCATCTTGTCCATAATGCGTAATGGCTTAATTAGCTCATCCAGATTATCCAATCGTACATCCAAAGGATCAATTTCATCATATATCATGGGGTCATCACTTTCTCTCGCTTCGTCATCACTAACGTCAAGACTGATATAATCAGAAAAGACAGAATTGTCATCATCTTCCACACGGACCCTTTCAGGAGCTGCTGTTCCTTGCTTAGAAAATCTCATCATCATGGACCCAAAGTAACGACCTAAACTGCTCTTTTCACCTGATCGTTTTCTTTTCTTTCCCTTACTACGTCCTTTCGGGTGGTGAAGCTTGCATTTGGATCCGTGCTGACATCTGCCAGTTGCTTCAAAGGTTGGGCATATGTAGCTGTGCTTGTTCCGACACTGGGAGAGCAGATGGATGCATTTCATTTTCTTCATGCTACCATTTTGAGAATTTACGTTCGGAGAAGGGAAAATTTCTTTATCATCTTTTTTCCTCTCCTTGTCTAACAGAGAGGAGGGAGGAAGATTTTGGCTTGTTTATAAAAGGCGGTGGTTCTTAAGATTAATGCAATACCATTACGCTGTTCATGAACTTAAAGAAGAAAGGGAAAGTAATCACAAGAGACAAAGTCTAATAATCACTGAAGCAACCAACAAGAATCAGAAATCATGAATTGGCTCCAAAAAGCTCCAAACTATCAGTTGGTTTGCAAAGCCCAAATTAAAAGTCAAATGAACTTATTTAACTTTCTGCCACGAAATCACATCATGTATCCATTACACATGAAGCAAACATTCAAGAATGGCATGCAGAAAGTGCTGTTATCTCAGCTAACTTTTGCAGATGGGAATGTTTTTCTCTAGCACAAAGTAGCGAGTCCAACTATCAAGCGAACGATTTTTTTTTTGGCTTAAAAGAAGAGTGCAACGTAGAAGGAAACGATGCATGCATGGGCATATGCACAGAAAGGTGCATGTGCATGATGTGTGCTGTTGAAAATATGTGAAAATTTCACAATCATAAGGCTGAGGAATAGAAGCTCCCAGAAAGAAAAGCAGTACCTCATTCCCGTCAGGACAATAGCCCCTAAGAAAAGCTTCACATGTAGGGTAATTCTGATTGACATTCACATGCCTATAAGGACAACTTTTGTTTGTGCACAAACCTGCCAGTTGTCATAAAGTGTTTGTTTAATCTATAAGCAAGAATTACTCAACCCGCTAATTTTAAAAATGGAGACAAATCTGGAAATACCTTGCAGAAAATAAGAACAATCTGGCATTCTTTCAGGAATGATCTGCATAAGAAAAGGGTAAATTAGTGAGAAATCAAGCATGGGACTCTTAATGTTGGAACACCAACTTTTCAGTAAACAGGATAATAGTGAACCTCATGAGTCAACTTGCAATCCTTATTTGAACATGACCCGTTTATAAATTTAGTGCAGACTGCAATTTTGGAGGGATCATGAATATAGGGACATTTTCCATCATCCTTGTTGCATTTCCCAAATCTGGTGAAAAACTGACAGTATTTTCGTTTTTTAGTCAACCGCAATCTGGCAGTATGCAAACTCCACCGCACTTTCTCACTTGCTAAAAGCCGAGTTCGTTTCTTTGGATCTCGAATTAGCTGATTCCCATTTCCAATCCTTACATACCTGCAAACAATCATAAGCATCTACAAAATACCTCGGGCACTAAAGCAAATCAACTTAGCAATTACGGCATTGTGCAACCAAAAGAAAGCACAAAAAGAAGGGGTAACATACTCATCATTGCCAATCACTAATCTCCGCGGAACATATGATTTCCTAGTATCATCTTTTGCTTGGGAAACAGAAGAGTAAGCCGATTCATCATCTACAATAAGAAGAGAAATCAATGCATAAATAGATAACAAACTCCTGCTTTAATGATATTACTTCACATTAGACAGAATAAGGCAAATGGAAAACAAAACAAGGCTGCCCCTAATGTGTCGCTCAACTTGGCACCCACCTTTGAACTAATGGAATAAACAAAGAACTAAAAAGGCGTGAGATCTTTATCTCTGATGAATGCTCAAGCCAGGTTGCAACCATGACATGAGAGAATAATAAAAATAAAAATAAACAGAAAGAAACTATAATTCTACACGTTCTGGACGAAGACTCTGGGCTTCCAACAAGCTACTACTACATTGATTTCATTAGGGATTGTTGATCTTTTGATGACAGCACGACAAAGGGATCAATGGCATGAAGAAACATGATCCATCCACTACAATAGAAGTACCTCAATGCTGAAATTTGGAGATAGAAGCAAGATAAAATATCTGCTATCCAGAAGTAGATGATGACACAAGAGATTCACATTTTCTTCTGCATCTTTTCAAGCATAAGCTCAAGCCATAATTATCTTTGCTCTGCTTTATCAGACAGGTGAAATACATAGAGCACTGAAGACTACATAATAATATCATGCTCAGCTTTAAGAAAGTTTGTCCTCTTCTTCCTAAGACATGAATCCAAGAAAATCAGTCTGCTAGGTTCACTATATAACTATGGTTAATTTATCCAATCATTTCCTCAAATCCAGATCTTGTGCTTGGTTTCTTTATCCTACTCACTGCTATGGCTTCCAGACGCAATCCAAAAAACAGTTACATCAGAAAGGCATTTCATATACTGAACTGACATAGATTCTAACATTATTTCAAATGGTTAACACTAGTGGAAGTAATTGGTGAAGTCCTGACTTCTTTTAACTTCCAATACAGATGCTCCTGCAACGTATTTCCTTTCTAATGAAGTCCGGACAGAAGAACGTTACATGGTTTTCCTAATAGAAAGGAAAAACCCACTAAGACATTCAAAAATTAAGGACGCTAAGGTCTCTGACCATCCAAGCACTGCATCATAACCAACTTTGAGTATTGATATTACGGGGAAGAAATCCATAATCTGCTAGCAGCAACTGTTTCCCTCAAGAGGGATGCCATTACCATAGCATTTCTAAATGCAGAAAGCAATTGATAGAATCTGAGGCACCTAAGTATCAACAGAGCTATCTAAACCCAGAAAGTCAAAAGATATACCATATGAGTCAGTCTGTCAAAAGATATCAAAATTCAAGACATTTCAGTCAAGCCTCTTTCCAAAAGCATGTTTCCCATAATGGGTATAAAAGTAGATTAATTCCCTGTAAAACGGACTTAGGCTCGGTTTCACTACTGGTGTCTATTTCGTCAAATGAGGTTCTCACTTAAAACTTACCCAAAAGAACAAAGGACTTATGGTCACATTTCCAACTCAATAAAATGAAACATGTTCAACAGGTACTGAGAACAGATCATTATAGAAATAAAGCAAAAAAAATGGGAACCTGAAATTCTCTGTAGTGTCCTCCTGGAAGCATCCATTTTGTATCGAAAAGAACCAATCCGGAATATGCGCTCTCCCGCTCCTGCAATATCATCTATTCTACATCAGAACATAAATAAGGAAATTTCGGCCAACTAACATCCATTATTGTATCTGGAACCAGGAAATCATCTTTGCATGAGGATTACAAATTGGGCTAATCAATTTCATCTTATAATTTGACTTACGTGATGAACGAAATTTGCTTTTCGTTCTGGAGGACACCGGGAAACTACCATTCTGTTCTTTTTTCTCCCTCTCAGCCGCAACAACAGCTCGCGTTGCATCCTGTGGCAAGAGACGACAGATTGTGTTATAACCTCACAATTCTAGAGGAGACTGAACAAACTGCAATATGAAAGGAACATAACTGACCTCATTAGCTTTCTTTGATTGCCTTTCAATGGACTTCGACCACTTTAAACTTGTCCCACCAACACTTAGCACCTTAGATTTTCTAAGTGATAAACCATGAGCTGACCTAACATAGACAGTATCCCTCTTCCTCACCAGCATTAATCTTCTACTGAAAGAACCATTAATGAGTGCAGTTGTAATCATATTTATCACTAAACTGGAGCTAAAGCAGTATAACAAAACATCGAATGCTAGTTAAACCTGATTGCAGATGAAGATTTATCAGCCAGACTGCAAGTTGTCTGCATGTATCTACGCCAGTATGTTGCTCTTTTCCAAGGGAACAGCTGAGGAAGGACCTTTTGGTAACATTTTTGATGATGCAATGGATGTCTGTAACTTTTTGACAGCTTTGAACCCCACAGAGTCCACACTACAGAAAATTTTGAAGGTTCAAATGACTCAAATATAGCTGCACTTTATATTTACACCTCCATATAAATGTACATATGTGTTGATTCTAGCTTGAATTGAACACTACATACTCTGCAATAGTAGCTAAAACAGCTAGTGATACCATAAGCACCTTCTAAGGTGATTTTAATAGCTAGGGTCAAGTATTCCTGATAAATATCGGCCAAGGTCAAGTTCGAAGAACCACTCCATCAATTAAAATGAAAACAAAAGATTAAGAATCAAGGTAAATGAAAGAGAAAGCCAAAAAAAAAAAGATATTGTTGAAGAAAAGCAAAATGCAACAAAAGCATGCATCCACGGGGAAGCAACCACATCTAAATGCAACTTTAGATCTTCCACATAAATGATAGCCAGAAGACATGTAATGAGGGAAAATGTAGCAACGACCGTGGCACATCATCCAGCACCTCCTTCAAATAATAATGAAGAAATTTTACAAGCATAATGCACAATTAAGATAGTAAAACTGTACGTAAAATAATATAATAATATTATGCCCTAATAGCCAAATCCATTTAGAACAAAGGAGTTTGTCTATGAATGCTCCAATCTTTCAGCCAATGCATCATTTCAGATAGGTAAATAGTAAAAGTGTAGGTAAAATAATATAATAATACTGTGCCCTAATAGCCAAATCCATTTAGAACAAAGGAATTTGTCTATGAATGCTCCAATCTTTCAGCCAATGCATCATTTCAGATGGGTAAACCGATGCTCTCAAGAGCTTATTAATAGAATTTAGTAGGAACCATGCCTAAGAGCCTTAATCAGAGAATAAGAATTGCTGAATATCTTAACATTTCCAAAAAGAGAATAAGCCCCACTAACTGAAATAAATCGAGCCTCTAAAATGCCAGCACTTTACCATAGATATGCCTTCGAAGGCAAAAAATTGGGGGTCTAAAGCAGATCAAGAGTGGCGCAATTGGGGAAGCATCGATACTATGAACAAGGCACGTTGAGATAAGAACACACTGAACATACCTTTAGAAGATAGCCCCCTGTTAAGAATTCTTCCACATGAAACTGCCGGAGTCCCCTGATCTTCTGAATTTCGACTGTGTTCAGGCAGGGCAGACATCTGCTTCATTAAATTGCCAATTGAAGTCCTTATAAGCTGATTTTTATTCCGTTTGAAGTAGCCATCAGAGGATAAGACTTGGGTCTTATGAACAATCTGGGTGGGCAGATCACATGATTTTGTTGTTGCGACCAACTGATTTGATTTGCGCTTCACATATGTTATCCTCTTCAAAGCAGATGCCGTCAAACTTTCATTGGGCAGTTCTTTCAGACCTTCCAACTTATTTGCTGAACAAAGTTGGTCTTCACAAGTTTCGGAAATCTTCAATGCATCCTTGCTGGTGTTTAGTTGATCACTGCTTGATGTACAATCCACAGAATCTAATCTATTACCAAAGTAACCATCAAGTGAAGGTCCAGCTGAGTTTAAAATTGTGCGGCTGTCTGAAGACATGGCAGTGTGATTGGGCAGATTATGTACACTTGGAAATAGGGATGTATTTGCCTTCTCAAGAGGAGCACTCATTCCTCCCGTTTTTAACAGATCTACATTGTGATTAAGATTATTGATTTTTCCAGTTCCTATGCTCCTCTTTAAGTCATCTTCACCTGATGAATTTATTCTGTGTGCAGCTGAGCTTGTGACATGATGGATCTGGGATTGGCAAGTATCTACACCTGGTTTTCTGACCAGACTGTTACCTTTTCGGATATAAAGTTCCCCAGTATCTACTGTAAACCGCCTTTTGCCAGCTAGAATGCTAGAAACCGGCTTCTTTCCTGAGAGAGAAACTGATGAATTGCTAGGTCGATGCCATGTATTTGATTTTGTGGCACCATTAGCAGAGATCACCTTTGAAGTCTTGGAACCAAAGGACGAACGAGCTGGGAATGACCTCTGCATAATACGATTTGGTTGGTTCCGCATACCATATGGTTCTGGTTTCTTCAGACTGTATTCAGTCCTTTTCAAAGCTTCTGATGACAATATTACATCCTTCTCAGGGCTAATGCAATCAATTTCCATTCCATGATCTGATATCTGATCAACTTTGGTACTATGCGCAGACAGAGTAAGGACAGATATCTCTGAACCTCCACCAACCATGACGTTCTCTTTTTCTTGAGCATCCTTACCACCTAACCTTCCAGGAGGAATTTCGTCTATAGATAATTTCCACCTGGGAATCTGCATTATTAAGAAATTAGATATATTTTCTGGAGAACTCATATCAGATATTGGATGAAGCACAGAATCTACCCCTTCGTCATTGGAGTTAGAATTGTAGATTCCATCACCATCAGCAGACGATGGCACGTAAGTTGACACGGACGGTGATTCTTCCAATTCATGAATGTCACTATCAGTTTTCCTAACCGCACTGGATGATCCTGATTCCCGAGTCAATACATGGGTTCCTAAAGATCTGCAGTCAGCCGTCTCACCAGCCCCCATCACTTGTGCTTCTACAGAATGTAAACCCACTTTCTTTCCCTTATTCTTTTCTATATTGAGAACCTTATCAGGATGATCACTTGTGGCCTTAACTGGAAAGTTATCTTTCTGGTTTTCCTCCATTATCAACTGACTGACTGAATATTTGTTTCGGATGCTTGATGCCCTGACACCTAGCAATCCAGAATCAAAAACTGAGCGCCGAAGTTGGAGTGTGTCATCAAAGGACCTATTTGCAGCAGAACTGACAGCATCCGCAGATTTCATCAAAGAAGCATCCTTTGCTTTCCAGCTTGGTGATGAATTAGAATCATGCGGAGTATTCACAGGAGGTGTTGCAGCCTCTATGCCAGATTTTTTGAAACTCTCACAAGCAGTTAATTGCATCTCTGAGCAAGATGCATGGCTATCAGCCAGCAGACCCGCATCATTGCTCTGGTACATTCCCAAATTAGAGAAAACAGGATGAGAAGGAGTAGTTCCTCTCTTTTTATAAGTAGATGGATTTTCATATTCATCAGCATCAATCCCCTTCTTATTTAAATCCTTTGCATCAGAAAGTTCATCTATTGATTTATTTCCATGCGAAACGTCATGCCTATGTGAACCAGAGGGTAAGCCAGAGTCCACACATCTAACACAAGAGGCTGTAGCTATTTGAAGTCCAAAATCCTTGACAGGCATATTTTTGCAGGTGTCTAAAGCATCTGAAGGGCAGCAGCATGAAATATTTACAGTCTCCCTACAAGTTCCTGCTGTGTTTGAACTCAGCATATCTAGTTTAGAGATCCCAACTTGTCTACTGTCTATAACATATGTGGTAAGTTCTTTTACTTCAACGGGAGACGCAGCTATTGATAAATTCCCTTTACTATCATGAATCTCGAGTGATGCAGGGAGATCTACTGAAGATGATTGCCTCAAATCATGAAGAATGGTGCTATCCTTAAAGGTCATGTTTTCATCTAAATTAGCAGAAGTGAAAGCATTGCAGCCAGTACTGCTTCCTGAAAATTTTGAAGAATAGCCTCCAGCTTTTCGCATATCCGATGCACTAACTTGATTAAGATAAGAGTTACTGTAAGAACCATCAAGAACTCTCAGACCTGAAGCAGCACTTGGATCTTGAGATCTAACTAGGACTTTATCAGAACTTGAGACAGGAATTTTCCTCCCAAAAGGGACAGTATTACCTGTAGAAACCCCATGAATGTTCATGTCCTCCAAAGTTGAGGAATCAGGAATGTCACAGCCCGGCATATAAGATAGTCTGCCCACATCATTCTCTTGCATCAAACTTAACTTCTCTATACCAGTCTCAAAAGTCCTTTTAAATGGCGGTGCAGGAAGATTCTCAAAGAATCTTGAATTGGTATGCAGGCACCCCAAAGAACTGTCAGAATTGGTATGACATGCCTTTTTATCTTCAACCACAGCAGAATGGATAGGACAAGATGCACCACAATTCTCTCCAACATCTTGAGGTAGAGGTGTTTCCAAAATATCAGGGTCACTACCACATTCCTGCAATGGAAAACCTTGCAATGTTCCTTTCACATCATTTGACTGGAGCAGATCAGACACTCCATCAGAAGCATCATTTGCTCCTATATTACAGAACATTTGAATTGCAGTACAAGTAGTATCCTCTTTTGAAGGATTTGCACCCTTGTCAAACCCTGTCACACCAGAACTATCTATTCTTATATGATCATCATTTCCATGCAGATGCTTCGAAGTCATCATCTCTGAATGAGGTTTATTTTTTTTCACTACTCTCACTCTCTTAACTGCTTTCTTCATGACCTTTTTCTTCTTTTCAATCTTTATGGTAGGTGACTTATTGGCAAGAATGTTATCACTTTCTATGCCTCGAATGTTACCACTATCAGATCCAGAAGCTATACCAGTCTCCAAAGAAATTTCCTTGCCATCACTCATGCTCGTACCAACTTTATCTGAATCTATATGCATCTTAGAATGTGTCTCATTAACTTTTCCATCAGAATCTGCCATAATTCCAGATCGAAAGGGAAGACGACCATCTTGATCTAAAACTGGAGGGCAGAAAGACTGATACACCTTACTCTTACCAACTGAGCTAGAGGTTCCTTTGGAAAAGGGTTGATTGTTAATCTTACTCCCTGTATTAGATGCTGCAACAACTCTCTCCTTTGATGGTTTTGAATCCGTCAGAGTACAACTGGCAATCTCGGGAGGTCTGGTCGGATTTACCATGCTCTTGTCAGGTTTGTTGATGAGTGTATTGGTAAAACCCCCACTTGATGCAGCCAAACTCTTCAACCTCTTAGTCCTTGGAGTCAATTGTTTGCCTGGAACAGTCAATGAATTTGTAGGTGCAACGACTGCTTTGGCTACCAAAGAATTAGATTTGAAAGAAACATCGAGCTCCACTGATCTTCCTTCTCTCTTTTCTTTCATACCATGATCAGGAAACACAAGCGGCCCTTTCCCTCTCAAGGAACCAGAACTGTTCTCGTCACGATGAATAAAATTGTGCAACCTCTCATCGTCCCCGATCCTTCGATCGACTCTTGGCTCTTGAAGCCTCAAAAAAGCACTCTTTTTCTGCACCTGTCTCCTTGGCGTGACATTATATTCATTGCTACCTACCCTACTTCTTCTAGTACTACTGCTATATCTTCCCCAGTCAGACTCATGAACCTGTGATTCTCTAGAAACAAATGGCATACCATCCACAAGATTAATCTCACGATCCCTAGTCTCAAAAACTAAGTCAGGAAAACCTAAAGATGGAACCTGCCTATTATGACTATACCTCCTGCGTTTTTCACTCAACAGTTCACTATCCTCAATCAGGCCATGAATTTTAGAAGAACTTGATACAGAGCTCCTGAAAGAGTCATCATAAAGGACAGACCGCGCCCGCGAGAAATCATCTTGCCGACGGGATTCAAACCCATCCACACCGTCGTCCCTAAATCTAGAAATCGCATCCGCATCGCGCTTGACGTGGTAACGAGAGTCCCGACCCAAATCAAGTTGCACGTACGGACGCGGGACGTGATTATCGGCCACAAGCGCCAATTTCGGGTGGCAGACACCGCCGAGGCGATTGTCGTTGTGGTGACAAACCGGTCGGCGATGGCGATCGTCGTCGATCCGATCGATGCTCTGAAAAGATTGCACCGGCGGGGGAGGTAGGGTTTGAGGAGGAGGATGCGGAGGAGCAGGAAGAGGGCGATAGGACTGCGACGGCGGATGCGGCTGCAGCGGCGGCGGGGGCGGCGGCGGCGTTTGTGGGGGAGCAGCAGCTGGTGGCTCTTGTGGAGATCGTCGTGGTGGTGGTGGAGGTGGTGGAGGTGGCGGTGGTGCGGGGTATAAACGTTGGGGTCTTCGTGGAAGCCAGGATGGTAAGGAGTAGGAGGAGGAAGATGGGGAGGGGGCGGAGGAAGGTACCTCGGCGGCGGCGGCTCGCGGCGGCGGTGGTGGTGGCGGTGGTGGTCGGCGTAGAGAGGAGCCTCCATGGGTGGCGGACGAGAACTCATCGATGATCCTGCGTGTAATGTTTTGGGGACGACGATGTTTTAGGTCGTGGATCGAGAAGCCGATCGACATTAATCGCCCAATCAGAAAGTCCAATTGCCTTATTATTATAATAAAATAAAATCATTTTTTTCTAATATTTTTCTTTATTTATTTTGAATAAAAGAAAGCATACATATCCTAACCGTTCGCTCGTGAATGCCTCGTCGTTTAGTCAATCAGACAACACATATGTACTTATGATTATTTTTATCTCGATGATCTTAATATACCGAATTAACAACAAAAATGTTTATCCACATAGAAAAACAAATAATTATAAAATTATCGCCTTTTCTCATTTTAGTCGTGCTTAATTTCATTCATTAAACCTCTTACATCATTAGTACAAAAATGTAAGAATTGTCCTGTAACTAGTCATAATATTATTACACGGTGAGCTAATCCATCACAAAATTCATGATAAAACATCATAAATGACTGAACTTGAACGAAGTGAGGTATCAAAATATTAAAAATAGGTATAACGCAACTTTCTTATCATGTAAAAAGATGAAAAGTGTGATGTGTATGATTGAAAAGAATGAGAATAAAGATGTAAATAAAGTTAAAGTTCTTATGGGGTGGCGTCCCAATTACATCAATCATCTTTTTACCTTTATTAGTTACTCAAGCTATATATTTGTTCTTGAAAATGGCCACGTCAAAAGAGAGAGCATCACCAATTGTATACTTCCAATGTGATATGAAATTACAAGAGGGAAAAAGTTAACCCATAAAGTCACGCCACCATATGCTAACCAGACTTCTTTTCTAATAAAATGATACTTTACTTTCTCCTTTTCCAATTGGAAATGAAAAATCAACTCATGATTCTAAGAAGACGACTCCAACAAAATGCAATTCATACTCCTCATTTGTCTATATCAACATTATTTTCATAAAATACATGTCGGGAATGGAAACTTTATGTTGTGAATGGTAAGGCAATAATAAACACATTAATTAAAGAGTATAATATAGGAAAGAAATCAAAAGGTAAGATAACCTTTGCATTATTCACATTCATCTAATATATACATTTTCTTTTAATAAACAACGAATTGAGAAGAACAAATCATTGTAAATTCCTCGAGAAGCCAGATTCACACCCCTTTCATCTTATTGTTTAGAATGATGGTTGGACCAATCTAAAATTATATTTGTCATATCATTTAAATATTTGTGTCAAAGGAAATTTTTTAAAATAGATATAATCATATGCATAAAATTACAAAAATAAAAATAAATACTCACATCAATCACAAATTCTGCTAATATTTACATAGAGCTTTTTTTTTAAAAAAAATCACCATGAAAGTTCATTCTCTGATTGAGAAAAATTGAGACATAAAATTGTAATGTTATCTAAAACACGCAATATTTCAATGACATAAAAAAATAATACGAATGACTAAATAACGAGTTTGGCAATGAGATATACATATCATATTTTGACTCAATTAATGATTAAATCAATATAACGCTGACACGCCCAAACGGGAGTCACCATGCTAGTGGCATGCAACCACCTCACAACGGATGCTTAGGGGCGACCCCCGAGCGGTAGCGATCGCTTCTAGATCTAAGTTCAGAGGTCTATGAGAGAGGGAAGAGGTGGCTCGTGAGACAAGCTCCCGAGGCAACCATGACAATTACGACTATGGTACATCACCATACACTTTTCAGTCCCGCACCATGTCCTGCCCTGCCATCAGTAGGCACATCACCAATACATAGACTCGAAAACGAGCCTGACCCGTCTTTGATCATGCCGATCTCTGCCCAAATCGAGCAACCCATTTCCTGCTGCGAGTTCGTGATTTGACAGAAAGTGGATGTTCAGATGCAAAAGTAGGAAATTGGGTAGCTATAGCCTATGGCTGCGACACAGATTCACGGCATTGCAGCAATAATTCAACCGTGAAAAAGAAGAGGAGAAGATTTTCCTAAGCGTCGGTGGGCGGTAGGGTCGTTGAATTTGTCGAAGACAAAGACTCTCGCCAAAAAAAAGGAGAAAAGAAAAAAAGACAAAAAAAAAAGAGAAGTGGCTGCACTACTGTAGTCTTTTGTGGTTCAAAAGTGGCGCACTCGAGGACTTTGAAAACGACGGGATTTGCACAGAAAGCGAGGACCTCGAAAGTTAGGCCAAGAAGAGTCAATTCACGGCTCTGAAAGAGAATAATTTACGAAGAAGAAAAGCGTTCTTCACCGGTTCCGTGCTGCCAGAATTTGACCACACCCAGTTCATCATCCACCGGACCAAACAATCTGAATTCAGGAAGAGGGCTGTGGTAATACCGGGCGGTCGACGAATCAAGATCGATGGGGACATGACGAGATGGAACGGGTCAAAAACTGATTTTATTGGCATTTTCCGGCAGATACAGATGGATGTATAGTGAACTTATCTCACTTCACACAGTCACATACAATACAAAAATGGTAAAAGAACATGGTGTTTTTGGCTAACAGACTGAGGAGCATTTCGTCTCCTCAAGAGAACGAACCATCATCCCCACCTTGATTGAGGTGGGGAATGCGTTATGACTAATTGCCTAATGTAAGGGGTGGGAGGAGGGCTAACCCACAAACTACCTCTCATCCGACACCCAACCTAATGAGTAAAAAAACCCAAAGGAAGAAGAGCTGAAAAACCAATGGGAATTTATGATCATGGATCCGAAAGCATATACAAGGAGAGAAGGAAGAAACGCAGATCATGCTTGCGCTCTGCGTGGAGTGATTTGATCAGTCAAAGCTTGATGAACGGCTCCATCGGCCTTTCAGATAGTCCTCCAGTGAGACGTTGGAATCGATGATGCTCACGGATGACGAATCATCCTCCACGTCATGCAGCGCAAGGTTCAGGTGGGACTGGATGTTAGGGTAAGCGCAAGCTTCGTCATCCGCCGCATCGGATTGGTCACAGGAGACTTGTAGCCGTGCTGACTTCACTACGTCGACGTCGCCATGGAGGAGCTTCACCACCTGTACTTACCCAAAACGAAAACGAAAAACCAGGATCCGTCATAAGGAGAAGCTATAACATGAAGCGAAAAATTCACAATTGCTGCAATAATTTCGACACATGATATGATGTTCCAATAGTCTGTAATGACAACCTTGATTTTCAGCAATAAATATGTACGAGCGTCTTTTCAAGCAGACAAAGACATGTGAAGACATTATTTCTTTATCAATCTCTAATGCTTGAAGCAGTCACCAGAAAATTTGAAGGTAACACCACCAGACCATAATACCAGAGGCAAATTACAAAGAAGAACAGATAAATGCCATGTGGAAAAATCAAATCGACTCACATGGCTCATTTGGGGCCTAGCTCGAGGCGCACGTCGGACACAAAGTGTGGCAGCTAAAACCATTCGCTCCAACTGCTGATGATCATAATTTTCACCCAAGGTCGGATCTAATAGTTCGGATATTTTCCCACCATGAAGAATAGGTCTTGCCTGGAGAAACATATGTATCTTCTTTTAGTATCTAACAAGTAAAATATAAGAGCCAAAGTCAATATTTACATAAAGCAAATGACAGAAGACATACCCACATAACCAGGCTCTCTCGGCCTTTTGGAAAGTCATTGCTTATGGGCTTTCTACCAGAAAGAAGCTCAAGCAGTACAACGCCGAATGCATAGACATCAACCTTGTCATTGACTTTGCCATACATGAAATATTCAGGAGCCAGATAACTGCAGCAGCTCAAAAACATGACGATGTGAGTTTCTGGCTTAAATAAATGATTATTGCTGGGAGACAATAGCTACAATGCCGAGATTACCGACCCAAAGGTTCCTGCAACATCTGTGCATGTTATATATGTAGAGGAGGTTGATGCCCATTTAGCAAGCCCAAAATCACATAACTGAGAAAATGAGGCCGAACAATTTATGAGCATACCATCCAAAACAGATAAAATAAAAATAGCCAAAGAGGTGAGACAGTTCTGCGATACATCACCTGTGGTTCAAAATCTTCAGATAACAGAATATTTGATGATTTGACATCCCTATGTATTACTGGTTGAGCACTTCTTTCATGGAGGTACTCCAAGGCCTCAGCTACCCCAAGAGCCACCCTGTATCTTTCTCTCCAACCAAATGCATTTGGATTTTTCTTGATTCCTGCCATATATGAACAAACAGATCAAATAAATAATCTAAACCTGATGAATGACTGTAAAATCATTAAACTTCTGGTGAAATTATATGCAACAGAAGATTGTAGAAGTCATGCACCATAAAGGTTGTCTTCAAGACTTCCTCTTGATAGGAAATCGTAAACCAACAGAAGATGGCTGTCTTCAAAGCAGAAACCAATAAGAGAAACAATGTTCTTGTGATGCAATGTCGTAATAATCTCTATTTCCAGAATAAATTCCTTGAGCACATCTTCAGATGGCTTTAGAATCTTCACGGCAAGCTCCTTTCCATCAGGAAGGCAACCCTTGTAAACTTGACTACTGCCTCCTTTCCCTATCAGATTCTCTGAAACAGAATGGACAGACAACCTCTTACCAAAAGCTTCCTAGTTAAAAAGGACCGATGTAAATCAATGCTTCTTCAAAAGATGAGGTTAAGTAGAAAAACCCACCTGCCAGGAAAAAGGATGTTGCTGCCAGTAATTCCTCGTAAGTAAACAATCTGCATGTCGATGAGTATTTTTCATGAAAACCCTCCAACTCTTTCGGCAAACTTATTGGACTCTCATCAGGAGGATGTGTTCTCTGAGCCTCATCACCTACGAGAACAAGCGCTCCGCTTTCTCCATCTAAACTCGAGGCTTCTTGTTCACCCTTGGTCGAATCCCCTTGTTTCCGCTCTGAAGTAATGGATGGAAATAGAAGATGCCTGCTAGGTAATCGCATGGCCCACTGAACCACTGAGATCTCCCTTCCTGAAGAATGGTCAGGAGTCTGCCCGTCTGCTGAAATTGCACGATGAAGCAGTGGCCAACCTGGCTGCAGTGCAGGCATTTCTCTACTCTGTGGAGAAATTGACCCTGATGTTGCTTCATCTGTCTGCAATGGTACGATAGCTAAAGAATTTTCTTCATCATGGTTACTGGAAGTATCCTCAGAAGCATTGTCGCAATAATTATCAGCCTGTCGTGTGGTGGAAGCACAAACAGAGCAGTCGTGCTTCGCAATAGCCTCTTTAGCATCAGCAGAGGCTTTAAGCAAAGCCTGCTCCAAGGTTTCTGCCCCACCCACATTATCCGTGGATTTTGGAGATGCCGTGAAATCACTATCGTTGAGAACTTTAGAGTTCTTACTCATTGATCGATGAAATACATTAAGCAAGCTGTTTGGCCGAAGATTATCGGATTTCCCTGCAACTAGACATTTGACCATCCATTCAGTCGCCGTAAAATGCTAGTCTCGCTAGTATCGATATTTGACATATATCAGACTTCGAATTACCTGGTGAGACGTGGAAAGCCGCAGGAGAGCCCTCTCTCTGGAAGACAACTTTCCCATTATTGACAGCAAGAACCCAACAGTCTTTGGGCAGTTTTTTGGCACAGTATTTGGCCACGGAGGTCGATGACCGGATCGAGTGGTGATTCTTCGCAGTTCCAACAATGACCCTGGTCGCGAAGTACGATTTCGCCTCGCGAACAAGAATCTTCCGAATCGATGTGCCCCTGCAGATCTTGAGCTTAAGATCAACCTGCAAAATCCACAGTCGAAATTACACACCCAAAGATAAAACTTTGAAAAGTAAATTTCTACTCAAGCAGGAAATGCTCGCGCTCCATGAGCACGCGCCACAAACAAAGATGCGCACAACAAGATGACCGAGTTAACGGTGAAAATTCACAAGCTAAATCCCCTGAACCATTTAAAGTTCATCAGGAATCAAAGTAAGTCATAATCAAAGCTTGATTTCATTTTGTTGTCCCAGTGCTCTGTTTCCTCTGCGGACAAATCTCGAGGGCAGTTAAAACAATGAAACAGAAGGAGAGCTCAAAAAACCTGCTTCAAGTTGCAGAAACCTTCGTAGACGGCGAGGACGGAGTCGAACGCTCTGACCAGCGAGAGCAACGACGACTTCCCATCCCGGTCCACAATCTCTGCATTGCAAACAAGAAAAGGCTCATCAATCATACCCAACCTCGAAAAAACAACACCGAGCCTTCCTCTCTCTCTCTCTCTCTCACCGTTGTTCCCGAGGACGTGAAGCGCGAGGACGCGGTCGCCGGGCTCGGCGACCTTGACCAGAGCCCACGTCAGCAGCTCCCTGCTCTGCGGATCCAGCTTGACCCCGACCACCACCGTCCGGTCTCCGGGAGCTCCGGCCGGGAGCTCGGCGTCGGCGGCTCCGCTCCGCTGCGTCTTCATCGTTCGCCGGCGGCGGCGCGCGTGAGGTTCAAAGTCCGGGGGCGGCGTGGCGGCGGGCTCGTGGAGGCTGGAGAAGGGGTGAGCTCATTGCTCTGTGAAAAGGGCTTGCGTAGCAGAGCCCGTCCGGTATATATGGCTCCACGCAGAGGGAGAGAGAGGGAGAGAGAGAAGGGAGTTGCTTGGTTTGAGCTATCGCTTAACCGCCGGATGGTTTGCTTTCCAAGCTCTCTCTCTCTCTCTACCGCACGCCCACCACCAAGCTAGAGAGAGAAAGCGAGCGGGGAGAGGGAGAGGGAGAGAAGGCGTCTCAGTCGCAGGGTCTTCTGCTGCTTTTCGTACGTTTCGTGGATTGACGAAATATAGAAATCGGAGGAGGTAGCTGTGTCTTTCCGTGGAAAAGAAACTACTGCTGCGACTGCTGCGCTGCTTTGGGACCTTAAAACGGGCACGGATTTTTTTCCATGATTTTGACTTGAAGCGCTGTTTGTAATTACGAAAAAATGAATACTTTAAAAAGACAAATTTTCTAAAGTAAACGGTCGGAATACTTAATTAATAAAAATTATTTCATTATTAATAATAATTTGTGTATAAATTATTTTATGGAATTTTCTCTACCCCTTCTCAACCCCGAAAAGGAATGGAAATATTTTTTATTTACTCATTTTTTAAGAGATAAATGTTCAATTGAATAATCCTTTTTTGACAATTTAGGTTTAGTTTGAAATATGAAGAAAAATATAAAGTACTTTTGATTTTAGTTCCAAAATTGTATCGAACTAAGCAGAAATTTTTAATTTTAGATAAGTCTTATTTAAAGGAAAATGATTAACTCTAAAAATCACTCTTGTTTTAAACTCCAAACTATATCTAATGTCAAATGATAAACTCCATTCGCTTCGGTTAAGATCATAATTCAAATCACTTCATAAATCGATGTCGTAAGATCATTCGTTAGCACCATGCGTAACTTTATTTTCGTAAAGTCAACATTCATTTTGTTTTTTTCTATTGAATAATCGTAACTCCACGAAAGCTATGTTTGTTCAAAAGACAATGCTTCCCCCCTTTTTGGTTTTTTTAAGTGTTGCGAAAGCGACCACAATCGTCTTCCTAATCGCTTGTGATGACAATGTGATTTGCTTTGTGATTAACTAAAACGCTTTCGTATAATTTAAGGCCTCGGAAGCATTGTGCAATGGTGCATGATCACGTAGGATTGATAGGCTTAGTCCCACCGGTACGGTGGAACACAACTACAAGTCACCTCGCACTTAATCTTGATTAATGCGTCTTGCCCATCTTTTAATTTGTATTTTAATAACTTTAGCGTTTGATATTATGGTGGCGTGCTTGGGCCCAGGTCTAAGGGATATGATGACGATTTTTTTTGTTATATAAATGAGATGCTCGAGTATTGTAAGTAATATCATCAATTAAGTTGTGATTTACAAAGATAAATGGGAAAGAAGTGGGGAATGTTGTCTCGCATTCATCATCTCCCAAATGTTTTTCTTCTAAAAAAATACCGAAAGCATGCCTCGCTTTTGCTCCAATTATCACTTATGTACATCTATTACTAAAGGTGTCACCCAAATCATAAAGGCATGGCATAACAAATAAACGTGGGTACTCTAATAAATACAAGCAGAATGAAATGATCTTCCATTATTGATCCAAACATAGGAAAGTATAATCACTGTCCTTGATAGTGACTTTCTTCCACAAACTATTTTTGACAACATCAAAATCTTCACTAAAACAAATTAACCTAATTTCTAATTAATCGAGCATAAACAAAAGAAATTGAAACAAAGAGAGCTTCTTTTTTTTTTCTGCAAATGGAAAATAGAATGCGATTACCACAAAGATTATCATATGCTAAAACACTTGACATTGTTTACTGGCGTGATTTATAATGATTCCACGTATGTATATCAAATTAATTATTTTAATAAAATAATGTAGTCCAGTTTCAAGATTATTTCACATAGTTCGAATTTGGGATTTATACCTAAAATACTTAGGAGGAATTTTCCAAAGTACTTATAATATTGAGATCACAACATGCTTTTACCATAAGCCTCTAATCTATTCTTTTTTTATGTTTCTTGATAAGTACAAGTTCCCCTTTTTCCTGGCCAACCCACGTGTAATGGAAATTACACCGCATAAAGCTATGTAGGGTCATGGTCATAGCGCCCAAATCTTGACTCTCTATTCGTATTCCTTTAATCTTTCTCGACAACGCATGGGCCAGGAATGTGAAACTCATTGTGGTTGTTCATTGGTCAAATCTAGTAAGCACTAGTCGTACGTCATTATCCTATACTTAGGTGGTATTTCAATCGGATCATTCAACTCCAATTTCAAAGGTCCGATATGGCAGACTTTCATTCGTTCTTTTCCTTTTCATCTGATGCTCTTTGACCGAAAGGGCGGCTAATTTTTCAACAGGATAATTGTCAAAAAAATCGTGAACTTATTATATGATATTCAATTCAGTCCTAACCTCTTTGATATGATCAATTCAGTCTTAATTTTTTTTTTTTACGATTTGTCAATGTAATCATTCCAATTATAGTCGTTCAAAAATCACCAACATGGATATCGGTTGTCTTGCTCGTTTATAAGGAGGCAAAAAAGAATATACAAGTTGCAAAGTCCATGGAGCCAAACTTCATCCAATCCCCATCTACCTTTCAATTCCTAAGATCCATCATGTTAGGTACGCGCTAGATAAGCATCGCATAAACCTTGGTCAACCATTTGATCATGGCATTACGCCAGTATAAAAGAAGTTTCCATTGAATTATAGAATGATTAGTGCGCCAAGGAAGCCAAAGTCATAAAGATTAAACAAGAACACTTGAGAATCTCAGGACATTCCACCACATATTTCTTTTTAGCTATTTTCTTTGGGAAAATTCTTTATTTGATTGTCAGTCTAGCAAGGTTAAACTTTTTAATCTCCCATTATTAATGTGACGATTAAGAAATAAATGCGCATGTATGATTGGAGGGGCACGATATAAGTTCTGTCGACCAAACTATCAGGTGCAATTTATAGTTGCTTCTTATGCGACTCCCAAAATTTTCATGGATTTAAAACTGAGCAAAAGCCACAGAAAAAGAAAAAAAAAAAAAAAAACCCTAGATTATATCTACCACGACACATTCACAAAAATCTCGAATTTACACTAATGTGACACATGTACTCTCCTTCAAAGTTTTAAAGAATGCCCAAAAGTAAATAATGTTGACATGACATCTCTCCTATTAAGTAAAATAAATAAAAAAATATCCAACAAAACATTGATGGAGGATAAATACGTCACATAAATACAAGTTTATGGGTTTTTATGCTACAATAAAAAATTCAAGGTAAATGTATCATAATGTGCTTAGTTTGGGGATTTTTATATCATAAAAAAAAAAATCATGCTAATCTGAGATTTTATGAGAATTTTTTCCTTTTAAATTTACCAACCTATGTAAGCCTTTTCTAGTTGTAAGAATATACGAAATAATTGGCTCTGCGAAGATTGGCATGTTTTTCTCTAGGTCCATTGTCGATGACTTACATGCTGTTATTACACCAAACTTCAACATGAAGAGTGTAGAACCTACGCGCAGAAGTTGCATGGGTCACCATACCCACAGGCTACTGGCACCGACAAGAAAGAAAAGATCTGCGAAAATCAAGAAAGTGCATAAGGCAAAGCTAACTTCAGCACTTTTTGCAAATCAAACAGAGTTAACAAAATGGCTTCACTGTACTAATTTAATAAGATTTAAGAGTCAATTTCAATTTTTAAAAGTTTAGAATTTAATCATATTTTCATCATAAATTTTGAAATTTTCAATGTATTTATCCATTTTTTTGGGTATGTCGTGGATGACTTGCATCGCGTCACTGCACCTAACTTCAACAGGAAGTGCGTAGAACCTACGCGTATAAGTGTCCTGGGTTCCCCGTACCTACCGCTACCGTCTCCAACAAGAATGAAAGAAAAAGATCTACGAAAATCAAGAGAGCGCAGAAGGGCAAAACTACTCTGATAAAAGACGATGATAACGAAGAGAAGAGAGGAGAAGCGCCACGTTCATTTGGTCGGCAAATAAGGTAACAGCGACGGCGACACGGCGGCGACGATGGCAGTTTCGCTCGTGACTGGCTTAACTGACCGCCCTGCAACCTGCGATCTCGATCTCGATCTCGATCTCCCTCCTCCTCGTCCCGAGGTGGCTCGCGGAATCATGATCTTCACATGATGGTCCGCTCGACGCGTGGCTGATCTTGATACGAGGGCTTTCCTCGGTTTGGGGCCCCAGCTGGCAGCTCCCTCTGATTTCATTGGTCGGCGCACACGTGTGCCCCAAGTCGACGGCCGTGCGGTTTTCTTACACGTCAACCGAGAAAGAAGTCTCCCCCTCCGAGTGGAAGATTCATCATTATCGATATTTATGGTGACCAGCACATTTGTAAATTTTTACCCAGTCAAAAAGGTAATTGTATTTTTCCGTCAATTAATGTGAAAAGGGCTTTACAATTTTCGACTTCCGACGTAAATTTTGGGACTGATTTCCTATCGAAATGCATTTTTAATAAACATTATAAAACACTTAATTCATCTTGTCATATAAAAATCATTATATCGCGATGACTTTTGAATTACACGAATTAAACAATTATTGAAGATAAAAACCATCAATTATTGAGAATCGTCATATTTACCTATAATAACATAATCAAAATGAAGAAATTGCTTTCTACCATCATTGATTATGCAAAAGTCCTCAAGAAGAACCCATCATAATTCAAAACACAAAATCATCAATAATTATTTTCTCCTGATCTTGTCATGAAGTATTAAATCACCATGGATAGACTCTTTTCACACCGAAAGTGCTCAATGAGACAAGTCATGTGCTTTGTCCACTAGGAAAATTGGATTTGAAAATCAATACATGCAATGATGTAGTGAATAGAAATAAATAAGATTTTCTTCATATATGGCGTGAAATATCAACGAAAGGCATTGTAGCTACCCATCTCATCACATCGTTGTAGTACCAACAATTTCCATAAGAGAAGTCCTCGCACTGCATGTGAGAGGTTCCACGCTACTGGGTCATTTGGACCCATCAACATCTTATGAAAGTCTGTAGGGCAGACCCCCCAATTCTAGCTAATTCCCAACTATGTGAAACAGTAGAATCATTAAGTCTAATTTTGCTAACTCTGGCATTGCTCTTTTAAAGGAAAATAATTTAGTCAATCTTTAAATTTATTATACGGATGTCAATTTAGTATTAAATTTTCAATTTTGACGATTTAGTTTTAAATCTTTGCGTGGGTTTCTAGTGTAGTCAATCTAATCAATTTTCATTGAAAATTGTTAATTTGACGATCCAATCATTGTTAATCATCCTAATCAACGATTTTTTTTTTTTATGAAATTAGTCAAAAGAATTATATTAGAATTTTGTGCAAAAGTCTATGTCTAAATTGATAACACTGAAAAGTTTATAATCGAATCGATATTCTTATAATTGATTTATAACTGATGTAGTTTTTCTGTTTTTTTTAATTATAGACTATAATCATTTATTGATGTAATCCCTCCATTAATAATTCACGTGCTCGCATTAGATATGCTGTCGGTGGATCCAACTATACAGCTCCTTTCACGTGCCGAGGGGCTCGCCACGTCCCACTACCGAAACGAGAAAATCGCGAGAAACGACGAATAATAATCAATCAACGAGCGAAAGGACTATGATTCTCTTTCCGACCCGAAAAATAAATCCAGACATCAAAAATTAAAATGGATCGCGATGCTTTTCGTGACAGTCTAGGGACGATGGTGGAGGTCTCCATTGTCCTCATTTCTAGATTATAGGGAAAGATGTGCAGATGATTTTTGTCGGCTTTCTCGAACTACAATGATTCATACCTCTATCAAGTGGAACAAGTCACATCGATAATTTGGATTTTAACTTTTTTTCTTTTTTGAATAAGCAAGTTACGATTGTTAATTTCACGTGGCGCAACAATTCGGTTAACAAATATCTCACGTGAACTCAAATTCTTATGATCCGTGAACGTAAATAAGTATAGATGATCGGACGCTAAATCGACAAAAATTTGGACACATGTGGTGTCGTGACCTTAAAATAATTAAAATTAAATTCATAAGGTCTTTATTTTAATGAACCAATCATTGAATTTTTTTTATTCAATCAATGGGCTTTAATCACTGATATTCCGACTGAAAAATATATCACGGCCTTGTGTTAACTAATGACGTTGCATTTGATCACTTGTATTGCTAAAAAACTAATTGGATTCAATTAAATTATCTATTATAAGAATAAAAAAAAAAGAAAAATATTTAATACATTGGACGATCAAGAACCACATTAAATAATTGCCACATTAACTTTCCGTTGAAAATTTGACTAAATTCTAATGAAAGTTTATTCGTGGAAAGAAAATCAAACTTTAAGTGATTAAATAATTTTGATAAAAATTTCTAGGGACATTATTGGAATTTTGCCGATGTTTTAACGAAAAATGTTATATCATAACAATGTGGAATTTAATCACACTGCATTTGATCACATGTATGTTGTCTAAAAACTTGATTGGATTCCAATTAAAGCGTACTTATTGTAAGATAAGGAAAAAAAATATTTGATATATTGGACGATCGAGATCCACGTTCAATAACTGCCACGTTAGATTTTCGTTGAAAAATTGACTAAATTCCCATGAAAATTCATTACTTGGACAAAAATCAGACTTTAGTGATTACGTAATTAGATAATAAAAAATTATAGGGAATTATGGATATTATATGGTACAAAACTACAATGCATTTTATGCCTTTATATGCGGGGCCAGCAAGGAGGCTTTGGACGGACGGTAGTGGTCCTCCTCCCCATCCCTCCCTCCGTCCAGCAAAAATGGAAAACGATAAAGTACAGAACTCTGTCATCCCAAGATCAAAGATCTATGGATAGATCACGGAGAGCAATGCATAGATCCTGGAGAGCACTCAATGTAGGTAGGCTCGATGTATACGATCGATTAAATTTTTATATGAAACTTGTAAGATCTAATGAATGATATGTATGAAACCTAATAACCTTCCCATTTCAAACTGAGCTTTCCACCGGCATCGATAACCCAAACAACAAAAAAACTGGATCCAATTGGGGTGATCGACCCCGACCCCGACCCCGATCCCAACGATAAATGCGTGCTCATTAAACGGTGATGGGTGGTGACCACATGATGGGGCGTCCACCCACCATGTGCTTAAAAAAGCAGAGGAGGACACGGCCACCAATCCCCACCTCCCTCTCAAAGACTCGAGATTCAAGCCATCCATCCCTTTCATGACGTATTTTTTTTGTCGTCAGATGAAGCGATGGGACGTCGGCGTCGTCATGGACAAGTTACCGCCGACGAAAGGAACAGGACAGTGCCGGAAGGAAGGAAGGATGGAGGGAGGGAGGAAGGTGGCTTTCTTTGTCCTCTCCCGAGTTTCGCCCGGTGCATTTCTTTGATTCTGCTTTGAAGGGGAATCTTAAAAGTGGATTGATCCGACAACGTGTTCCTGCACATTTCATCGTGATTTTTTTATATATAATGTTGCAATCTAGACAGATCCAGAAAGATTGTGATTGATGAACTAGATTTTATTCTAATATGATTGGCGAATTAATCGAAGTTGATTAAAAATGGTAGAAGTGCCCTTTGCTTAGAACAAAGACCGTTTGGAAGTGGTTAATCCTCTTGGGTCATGAACTTGTTTATGGCTTGAGGGTCAAGGTGCACTACTTGGGATGATTATTAAAAAAGTCATAAACATATTATACTTGTAGCAATTCAATTATAAAGTTTTCAGTTTGATAATTGAGTTATAAACTTATTGCATTTGTATCATAGTAGGAAATTATTGATATGGGAATCTAGTTAGCACCGGCCGTCCTAATTTGATAAAACGTCAAAAGGTTTATAATTAAATTAACACAATTGAAAGGTTAATCACTATATTAAGTACAAGGGTATTACGTTCATGACTAAATTTAGTCAAATTGAAAGATTTATAATTAAATTAACACTAATATAATAGGTTTATGACATTTTTGATTATTTTCCTTGTTTTGCTTAAATAATGTTGTGTCCATGTTTCAAGAGGCTTTTGATGCTATTTATAGAGACTTCTCTTGAATTCATGCCATTCAATAAAAGCAAATTCTTTTACATCTAGGTTTTCAAGAATCACATCTCTTGAACGATATTTCGTATCTATTAGTCACTGTGTATCCAAAATAGGAGATAAGTAAACCTACTATGAGGTGAGCCCTTAGGTATTGTTCAATTGCTATATATCCAAGTTTTAGGGTGCTTTTTCTAACTGTGCTTGTTCACAAAAGAAGAAATGGATATAAAATTTGGAATAAAAAGTTACTTTATTCATACGATCCATTAACACTAAGAGAGGTATTGATGAGATTTTATTTTGTGGTCAGTTTCAAAGTGGTGATGAGATTGAGTGGATGAAAATGAAGGAAAAAATTGGTATAAATGTCGAGCTTCTATTTAGACAACTTTGAAAACTCTATGGTTCTCGATGTTATGGCCATTTGCATCATATGTGTCAAGATATTTTAAAAATCACATCTCCTTTAGAGTATTTTCAGTAGATATATCGAGTGATGTGACGGATTATAAATGATCGGATACTTAAATAAATGGCATTTTAATGCTTGATAAAAGTGCCATGTTGATTCATTGCACTAATGTTGGTAACCCACTTGGGTATACTCGATGATTATTCCTTTAGATAGGTGTTGGCCTTAATATACTCATTGGCAAGACCCTCAATATAAATTTTGCTGATTCTTCCGTAGCACAAAGGCCCCACGAGGGAACACCAGAGGAAATGCCTTTTAGGAGGGCAACGTTGAATAGCTTTTTGGAAACCAACATATCACCTTTAATCCACATATAAGTAATCAGAAGCTTTAGCTGAGCAGCCGATGTTACCAGCCAGCAAGAGCAATGATGATGATCTATGCTTGCTGGTGTCCGAACCCCGGACCAGCGCAGCCGGCGTTAAAAACGGTGCTTGCGGGAGACCAAAAACGACACGTTAACCAAAAAGATAAACAGTGCAGTAGCTGCAATGGCAAACCGAAGTCCCTGTTTCCCGCCTAATTTCCTCCCTTTTTCTCCAACTTGACCCAACAAATGAAAAGATTATTAGCGATCCAATGTTTAATTTATCGGCAGAAAAGGAAACCTGACTTGTCAGTCGGTGGGGCTTGTTTTCGATCGCAAGGCATTTCTCTATCCGAGTTAGTTTAAGGGTGATTTTAACTTTCTTTTGCTGTGATTAATCATTGCTGCGCTAATCATTCCCTTCGAGTTGAACCTGACTTTGACCTCTCTTCCGAAAAAGTCAATTCCTGAATCTAGGTTTCAATGATCTGGTGAAGAGAGCACCTACCACGAACACCGCCATGGACAGATGCATCAATCGTCATTCACGAGTTAGAAGCAGCAGCATGGAGGTAGGCTCCATGGAAGCTGTTTAAGGCTCGTGATGTCTTAGGTGAGGTAGGAACTGAAAAAAGTATGGACAAAGCTGAGTCTTACCCCAAGGTCTATCGATGGTGTCAAAGCATTGAATCTTATTTCAATCTCATCTCAAAGGCTCTTTTGATTTTGGATATGCCCTCAAGATATTAATCTTGTTGTTCTCATCATTCGATCGATTGCATGTTGCTGCTTTTCAAAAGTTATGCTAGGTGCCTTTCCATTTTCATATGTCTTGATGATAATAATGGATGCACGCATGGTCAATAAAAAGGTAATTAGTTGCACGACAATAAAGCATGTTGTGAATATTATTTTGAAAATAATGCGTTTACTAATAAATCTACCCTAATTTAAAATTCATGTTCAAGCAAATGAATCCCTTGCAAAATGATGGACCGCAAACATAAAGTATATTATGACGGTGAATTTTGAACCGACTCTCATTTGTAGTTTTGTTTTTCAATTACAGGACGTTACTTTCAAATGATATTTCGTGTTACAGTCCAGATAGGTCAAATCTATTCAAAAGTAAAAACATCAATACATAGATTTATTCAGAATCTTTGTGAGTTTTAGAATACTTTTTCTTGATAAACTTATGAGACTTGGATGATGTTGGCAAGTGAGAATCTTCAGTGATTCAAGATCCCATCAAACCCTACTGATATATCCAGCAGATCTGCAAGAGCTAGAAGCTTTCTTGATCCCTTATCTTAAAAGCTAATCGCACGGAATTGCGTGCCCCGCTGGTCATTGCTATGCAGCATCGTTTGCATTTATTACATCAATCAATAACAATATGGTACATCCAACTCGAATTTTTTTTTCTTTCCCTCTCTATTTCAAAATTTCTATGGATTGATTTCCGCCGCTCAGGTGACCTAAAGAGAGAGAGAGAATTATTCAACGTGCATAAGAAATAAAGCATAAAGAATTTGAGTGGAGAGGATACGACGAGCTTATCTTAATTTTTGCCAATTTTGTTATGTTCTTTTTTTTTTCCCTTATGGAAAAAGCTGGTTGTGAAGGACTAAAGGAGCATGCAAGATGTGACCATTAATTGGACAGTTATGGGTCACATTTAAAAGCCACATTAAATTGATGGGCACCAAATTGATGTCGGTGCATCACTTCCCCCTCTCCCATCTGCCCGTGAATTATAGATATTTCTTTTGTACCTAGTTTTTACTGCATTAATAGTGACCATTGCGACAATGTCCCTTTTTTCGCTTTTTTTTTTTTACCTATTTTTCCAATCCAATCATGAATTTATTGTTCGGATATCAATTTAAACTTTTCAATTTTATCGATGTAGCCTTGTGCATAACTCTAAAGTAATCCTTTTGGCTAATTTTTAGAGGAAATCATCGACAAGTTGTGGCACACTAAGATGGACAACTTATGAAGACATTGGCGATTTTCGATTTCCCAAAAGGACTACGTGAGAGTCTGTGCAAAGGTGTATGATTATATTGAAAAAATCAAAATATTTAAGATTGAATTGATTTCCATATTATAAAATTCAGGATTGACTAAGTAATTATCTCAGTCTTCCTCTTGATTGTTTACATGAAAAGCTGCAGAATATATTGGAAATATTGGTCATTCATATCTTAAAAAGAAAACCATACGACACAAGCGCCATTGGAGACCAATTTTTTAAACCTCAATTAACCTGGATGCCCCAAAAAAACAAAGAAAAATAAAACCTTTATTAGCCTCCATCCAGGTCTTTCGAATATTACTTTGTAAATCAAAATCCACAGGGCCTACCATTTTATGGATACGGCCCACGATTTTCTCTTTCCTTCTATTGCAGGCCCAAGTCGTCAATGGAAATTAAAGATTTCGGCCAGGAAATCAGAAGACAGAAGAATTTCGTGATCGCTTTTACCGCGATATATTAAACATGCTTAAAGATTCGAGTTGTAACTTGTAGCATTAAGATTAATAATATTTATTAATCCACAGATAAAAATAACAAAAAAGCTAAAAAAGCCGCAGATGAAAGCCAAGCGTAGCTCAAACGCAGATATTCAATTGGTCGGTGGATCCGGGGTGTAACTAAAACCAAGCAAGGCCATGGGCTTTTTTGTGCAAGAAGCTTTAGCCATGAGCTGGAAGAATGGTGAATGACCAGGTACCTGATGCCTACGTTAGTAATACATGTCATTCCCGGGCGATACAACGAGATACTTAAAGTTCGAAACTTCCTCAAAATACAGATACGAAAGTGGTTTTCCTCTCTCGCACGTGACGACTTGGTTTGCTTCTTTGCAATGTTAATGGTGCATCCCATGCGTAAAATGCTTCCGGTACTATCTTGAGAATAAGGACTTTCAAGCTCATTCATAATCGATTTTGCTCTTTATATACATGTGGTTATCTTAAGTTTTTAGATTAGATTTTCTAACATGATATCGAAAATAAGTAAGGGTTAATATTCTGAAAAACCCTAAACTGATACATCTATGATAAATTTACCTCAAACTATTTTTTTTATCACAAAAAACCCAAAATTTGTATACATTTGATAAATTTATCCTCCCAAACCTGCAGTACACTTGTGATAAATTTACCCCATGTTAGTTTTCGTTAAATTTTACTATCAAATTATTAAGTTAAATGACACGTGACAGTTGACTGATATATCAATTTGGGATTTTACATTTCGTTTGTCACAGTTTACAATTTTTGTGATTTTTATGTGGTATTAATTTAATTTAGCGGAGAGTATATTTCTTACAAATTTATCAATTTGGGGTTTTTTGCGATCGAATAAATTAGTTTGGGGTAAATTTGTCATAAATGTCAAGTTTATGGATTTTTTTATGGTCAATCGGAGTAAACTTCATCACAAATGTCAATTTGAACTTTTTCATGATCGAAAAAAAATAATTTTGGGTAAATTTGTTACTGAGTATCTAGGTTTTGGGTTTTTTAAAGTATTAATTCAATAAGTAATGGCCCTTCATATATACAGTCACGAGTTTTTAGATAATCAAATTTGAATCAAAATTATGCATTCCGCATAAATTATTTTAGGATTTTTTCTGGAATTATTTCCAATCACTTTTAAGATTTTTCACAACCATCAATCCCATTTTCCATGTCAGTTTGAGTTTTGGCAGCCTCCTGCTCCAGAGCCCCTTTGTCTTCACTCGGCAATGGGTCGGTGTGCCCTCACCTTCCCCAGAAATTGTCGTACAAGTGGGCGCATTAGTGCCGTGCCAGAAAATTGAGTGAAAACGACCGTTAGTGCGTCAATTTTAAACAAATTGGAATTGTCGTATTCGATAATTAAGATCAACATTTGATAATGCAATCGCTTATTATTGTCAAAACACAATGATAGTCAAGGGAATTCGGCCAAATGCATTCACTCGAGGTGAAAAATTATTATAATTTTTCGAGTAATCATTTTTATTAAAAAATAATAGATATTTTCTCATACGATCGATAGATAAAAAGTGCCACGACATACATGCATTTTCAAAGTTTTCAAAAATCGATAGAGACGGGCTTTTTGTGGAATTATATAAAAGGCCACTCTCACGACACCCATCGATATATCAAATCAAATATGTAATAATTTCAATCCTTTTTTATTAGAGGTGTGTTTAAAAATACGTGATGCTCTTAACAAAATTTCTTTTTTTTTTTTTCGTGATTGATAGTTACCGAACTCAGTTTGAATTTGGCTCGAACTTCACATCTTTCAAATTGTGTCTATCTTCTGATTTGAGATTTGATGGGTCAATCAATCAAGACCCAAAACGTCAGCAAAAGTCCAACGAGGAGCGACCAACTGTTACTAATGAAAAGTTCCCTTTTTTTTTTATCGGTTCTTGCACTTCCCTCGGAAAGTTTCTGGCACGTTACTTACGGTTGTTTCGCGATCGTTTCTGGCATTAGATTCTCTCTCTCTCTCTCTCTCTCTCTCTCTTTCCCTCTCACTTCGTCTCTCTCTCGCGCTACCCACAACGCAAATCCCAGGAAAGACCCGACCTTTACAGTCGAAGTTGTCTCTACAAGTGTCGACGCTTTCTGGGTAAGGTTCCGTCCGACCACCCCATCTGTCTCGATCGCGCTTGACACTTTAGCCGTCCTTCTTCGTTTGGTTCTCTCGTCGTCGCTGCGTGCTGTTTCCGTTTTCGTTTTGATTCCTGGTCAATTTGGTCGCTGCGCTGCGGGCTCTTGTGGTGAACTTGATCGTGCTTGCGCGCGTTTACTTCAGCGGGTCTTGAGTTGGGGTTGGAGTGTTGGAGCGGGGGGGCGTGGCGGTTCTGGTTCTGCATGTCGTCCGGTCAGTCGAACCTCTTTCGACCGTGTGGTCTAGACCGTTCTTGATCGCCTCGTGAAGTTCTTCGTTGGAATTCCTTGTTGTATTGATGGCCGAATTAGAAGTGGCGGGACCCATTTTGCCCCTTTCTTGAAACCGTCAATACTGTTCTAAGCACGACAGGAGTTGGTGTTCGTTCTGTGTATTTGTTAACTGAATCGGGAATACTTCCTTTTTTTTTTGGTAAAGGAATCGGGAATACTTCCTTTATTCTAATCTTACTGTCTGCAAAATTTAAATGCTTTCCTGCTGGAAAATGCACCTTTTGGTTTTGGAGCTTTTTCATAAGATGGCGTCTCAGTTCAGCGCTTTTTTTGGGTTTTTATGGAACCGGACATCGTGTGAGGCCTAACCTGACTATATTGGAGATTGGGTGCTAAAAGGAGAATTGTTGAATGGGTTTCAGTGTTGACGTTTGTCTGAACTGGTGTCTCGTTTGTTTACCTTGGGGAGGTAATTGCTGATGGCCACAGACTAAGATATACTAGAGATTCTTCTTTTACTCAAAATGGGTATGTCAATAAATGTTCTTCAATGCTTGTGTATTAATTCGTTGTGGATGCCAAGAAGTTTTTTGAAACCTCTGGTTTCTCTTTTGATTTTGACTATGTTCCATCACAGTATAGAGCCGACCTTTTAGATTAGCAAAACCTTAGTCTCATCTGAGAGGGGTGATGGTTGTCAAACTTGCTAACTAGTGACTCTAACTAGTGACGAATTAAAGATGTTAAGGGTTATTGGTAGAAAAGTGGGAGCTGTTCTAACAAATGGAGTTGACCACGTTGCGTTGGTAAAGGAATATTGGTAGAAAAGTTGTACTTTTGAATCATGCAAACTGCTAATTAAACTTCCTCTTTGGCTATGTAATTGTTTGAATTTGACTTGCAGCAGGCCTCTTGATTTTGTGTGAAGCTTGTGCTTATTGAAGTCAATAAAGGAAAGGCAATTAGAATCATGCAACTGTATCATCACCCATATTCGTTGGACAGCCAAAAGGTAAGGCTGGCTTTGGAAGAGAAGGGCATTGATTACACATCCTTCCATATGAATCCGATAACAGGCAAAAATTTGAGGCCTTCCTTCTTCAGAATGAACCCGACTGCAAAACTCCCTGTTTTCCAGAATGGTTCGCATGTCATCTTTGATACTATTGAAATAATTCAGTAAGTCTCATCCTATTCTTACAGCATACTTGTTCTTTTTGATATGGTTATGACGGATGTTTGTTTGATGTAATTTTCAACTGTTTTGGCATGTGATAATGAGAAATATCAGCTTCTCTAGCTAAGTATGCCAAATAAAAGTATTTTTGGATTTCTGAGTAACTGAATGTATCTGTTGACAGGATGGGGTATTGTGCTCTATTATGTACCATATTCTTTGCAGATTTATTCTGTCTGTCTGTCTTCATTCTCTTCTTTTGTGGAAATTTATAATGCTTTAGAAATTTACAGGTATATAGAGAGAATTGCAGTTGTCTCTGTTGGTAATGATAGCATCGCCTTCAGCAGTGATGAAGTCATTCAATGGATGCATAAAATACAGGAGTGGAATCCAAAGTTTTTCACATTATCCCACGTCCCTGAGAAGTATCGGCAAGCAGTGTCCAAGTTTTTTAGGAGAGTCTTGATTGCTCGGATGGCTGAGTCACCTGACCTGGCAAGTTCCTACCACGACAAGCTAAAAGAGGCACATCGCACCGAAGAGAAGCTGAGAGACCCAGAGGTTGTAAGGCGGAGCAAGGAACATCTAATCAGACTTCTCGATGAAATTGAGGACAGGTTGAGCGAGACGGCTTATATTGCAGGGGAAGAGTTCAGCATGGCAGACGTAATGTTCATTCCCGTGCTAGCTCGTTTAGCACTTTTGAATTTGGAAGATGAGTATATAAACAGCAGGCCAAAAATGGCCAAATACTGGAGTTTGGTTCAGCAAAGGCCTTCCTACAAAAAAGTGATAGGAAGATACTTTGGCGGCTGGAGGAAGTACAAGACCCTGGCTAAGACTTGGTGCCTTATACGGCTGAGGAACACGCTGAAGAAGTATTAACTTCTTGAAGCTGTAGGAATATCTCAAAACTGTAAAAGGAGGGTGGGGAAAGTTTTAGCTGTGAATAATCTTTAGGCAAAATTTACCTTTTGAATAGCTGTGAGTAGGTTCTGTAGTGTTTCCTCTCTTAGTGTTGAAAGAGCAGGCAGTTGAATTTTTCATGTACTGGACTGCTTTCTGTTTTGTATTCCCTTTAAGGTTGAAATAATTATGTAGAAAACTAGCATGTTATGAAAATAAAAAGTTGTAAAGGTTCGATTTTTTTGGTTGCAAGCAGTGAACTTCATTGAGTTTGCAGTCTTAGAGCACAGTTCATCCGTATTCTAGATCTTTAGCAAAAGTTGGTGCAAGTTAGTATATCATAAGGCAGGGTAATGCTGCTGTTATTAGACATCAAGAGTTATGAGCAAAAGAGAGTTGATTGAAGCACTCCCTTGGCGAACCGCAACGATCCCATATCTGAGTCCCGGATGAGGGACCAGGCTACACATCTTGTGAATAGCTTGGAACGACAGACAGGCAAGGATCGGAGAGACAGAGCACTTCCTCTGGCGTCTCTATAAAGTGGCTCTACTTCCTGAAAGCTTTTGAGATAGCAATCCGCATCAGCTGCCCCGGCATAATTTTGGGAAGCAAGAAACTGCAGCGTCTGCATCCGAAAGGTCTTCGTACATGGCCAGTGAACGACATTTCGATGGAGGGATCTGCCATTCTTTCCCTAACCTGAACGCCTGACCCTTGTTCTGGTATTACTTTCCAGATTACAATGAATTGCACAAGTGACTGGTGCTCAGGGGACTACACTAGCTAGCCTTGTAGAATGGATCCCCAGAACACTAGACACAAGGCAGGAACATCTTGTGCATCTTTGCTCGGCTTCCACACTGGAGCAACACTCTGATACATCAGAGAATGCTTCTGAAATCACTCTAATCCCACAATCAACGCATCATATCCCGCCAAAATTGATAGTTAGGCAGCGACATTGATCCCTGACTTGAGGAAACAGTATCCTTTCTCAACCGCTAGCCTGGTAAACTTCTAAGACAATTGATGAAACATTGTCGGATTGAACCTGAGAATCTGATCTTGCTCCCTCATGGGATGGAATTCGGAAATGTGGTGCGCTCTTGTGTGCGCCTTTACCTAACAATTTGTTATTAATTGGAAATAGACGGACTTAATGCCAAATTTCAGTTGCCAAATTCGAGACTTTATTAATACATTCACTTACCATTTTTCATTGCCTTTCCTTTTCTGGGAATTGTTACCCGTACTGGAAAGAATACGAACAACTTGTTTTACGAATGATTTGATATGCGCTTGTTGGAAAATCTAGTCAACTCATCTATATGTTCTGTTGGGATCCCCTATCTTTAGGTACTAGCGATCAATTGTCGTTTGTGAAGCCGCATCATTAAGTAACTGACTTTTTTTTTCTAAAAATATTTCTGCGTGTAGCGTTGCTTGTTCCTTTTCCAATAAAACGAAGAATTTTCACTCTCTTGTATAATTTAAGTCGCAGTACTTATAGTTGCTTGATGGCAAGAACATATTAATTCAATCCTCTGATGTCTCGTATTAAGTTATTGTCGCATATAGACTCACTCCCCCCTCCCCCCCCAAAAAAAAAGAAAAAAAGAAAAAAGATATCTTGTTCATCTATCTCTTGTCTATCTCTCATGGATTCTATATATTTCAATTGTGTTACACCAAAATGGGTATTTGGTATAGCAATGAGCTACATGAAGTATATGATGGACAAGGTAGACAATGCATCCATATTCATGGGACTGCCAACCTGAAGCACTAGGACATGTTCAAATACTCAAGCGCACAAACAGCCGGTTCAAGCCAAGGCGCTTCAATTATATCAATGCATACACATATCTTATTCCATATGCACTATATGTTTCGCATCAACATTTTATAAGATAAGAGACTTCATGCACGATGACACTATAACAAGCCCATAGGAGAATTTTCACTCTCTTGTATAATTTAACCGATCATTTCGGTATACTAGAGTTTTCCTTGGTGCTTATAGTTGCTTGATGGCAAGAACACATTAATTCAATCCTCTGATGTCTCGTACTAAGTTATTGTAGCATATAGACTCACTTGGCCCCCCCAAAAAAGAAAAAAGATGTCTCGTTCATCTATCCCTTGTCTATCTCTTATGGATTCTATATATTTCAATTGTGTTACACCAAACTGATGGTATTTGGTATAGCAATGAACTACATGAAGTATATGGTGGATAGGGTAGACAATGCATCCATATTCATGGGACTGCCAACCTGAAGCACTAGGACATGTTCAAATACTCAAGCGCACAAACAGTCAGTTCAAGCCAAGGCGCTTCAATTATATCAATGCATATACATATCTTATTCCATATGCGCTATATGTTTTGCATCAACATTTTATAAGATAAGAGACATCATGCATGGTGACACTATAGCAAGCCCATAGGAATGTCGACCATCGTCTCAAGAGAGGAGTTTTTAGAACCTTCGCTGTAAGTTTGGCTGGATCGGTTGCACATGGTAGGTGGAAGGGCCGAAGTCAGCCTTCATTCTTTGATGGTAACCGTCGTTCCCAGCTCTACCAGTTTCGGCCATCATCATGTCTTTTTGTTGCTGCCAAAAAAAAAAAAAAAAAAAAAAAAAAAAAAAAAAAAAGATGAAAAGAAAGTAGATTAAAATGAAGTCCGTTATACATATAATAAGGGTCTACTTAAAATTTGAATCTGCATGATCCATTTTTTAGCTCAATGAATAAGGAAGATGTATCTACGGTCTCTTTGTCTTTGCATTAATCGATATGAATACATTCCTTTGTACTATAATCAACTGGTCCATGATGTATTCACGAGAAGATCAGGTTTGTAAAGCAAAAACAGTTCCTCCTTATAATTCTCGACGCAGTTCATTGTGATGGTGTTGTAAGCGAACATCATAACAAACTTACTTACATGCAATCTAGAATTCTATAATTTCCCCGATGACATGATCTCCTCGAATTGGTTATTTATACTATCAGTAGTCATGACTTGTGTATCTTATGTAGTGTAGTATTTCAATTCAAAATTGTATTATCAGTTGAAGAAGGCATACAAGTATACAAGGCAAAACTAAACCCTACAAGAGTATAGCTATGCAGTGTGTGATAACTTGAATGCTCCCCTCTCACGAATGAATTTGGAGCAAGAACGTTACATCGAATTAAAGGAAAAATAAGATGAATAAAAACCCGCATGGATGCAAAATATATTGAAATATCGAATGGGATGTCGTGAAATTAAAATGTGGCTTTATCAGGTTGATAGTTCTGCATGTATACATAAGACTGATAAACCTGTAAACTAGCTATACGAGTGATATCACTAATGCTGTAGATATGATATGCTCCAAGACATAATTTCATACTTTATATGGGAGAGTATGTGTGGGTTTTTCCATTAACTCGCTATTCACTCCCCATTCCGAGTCCCTCTATGGAAGGAGATCAAGATTTTTGGTCCAAGGTTATTCAGTATTGAACACGCTTTAACATGATACGCCTTGTTCTAGGTTGCTTTTGTTAAAACATGAAACTAGCGGGTTAATATTTATTACGACATAGTTATAAATCTAATTTGAAATTATGATATTCTAGTAAAAAAGTATCGCGGTACAAAACCTTTCAAATGAACATTGCATATTTGAAACCAATAATAAAATCTGTGCTGCAATAGTATCTTAGAGACAAGGTAACTTTCTCAAGTTCATAATCAGAATTTAGCTGTCAATACATAGTTTAAGTATAGCTGTCAAGTTCAAAATCTTGCTCTCTCCAAATTTCTTAATTTAAGTAGTTTCGTTTACCTTCTTGTCACATAAATTTCAATTTAGTTTTGACTGAATCCAATCCATAGTTTCACTTGAGTGATTATCGATTCTGTTAGAACTAATAGTTAGTATTCATGGTTATTACCATGTTTCACATAGCAATTGTGAATATATAAGAAAGAAATATTGTACAAGAAAAGATCCTTGGTTACGTGCTAAGGGGGAAAAAACTAGTTTGCTTCCTTATATCTATGAACTGTTATGAGAAAAGAAATCCTTTTCTAGCTAGTTTGTAGGGTAATAGAGAACCGGACCACCTATATTAAACTTATATAGGCAGGATCACAAGAATGATAAACAAGAAACTTATCACTAGAGTCAAGTAATCTTTTGGGGGACCATGAAAATGAGGTTCATATCTAGGCCAAATTGACAGCAATGTTACTTTCACCAAACTCAATCCCATTCCAAACCTAATCTTGATCGAGCTATGAGTTAGGCGTCCTGATTACCATCATATCAAGAACTCTCTTCTGTTCTTGTTCTTTTTTCTCTTGGAATTTGCTTGTGTATCTATATGTGCTTATGCATCAAGTTGATTATAAGTTGATGGAGTTACCGCAAAGAAATGGAGCTCCTTAGCGTCCTCCTCCAGCTGCTTTTGCTGAACCAGAATTAAAAAAAAAAAAAAAAAAAAAACTCAGCAAAACCACCTTCGAATTTTAGCACCAAGCAAAGAGTCGGTGACAAGTTTAGATTGGAACTAACATTTCTCCTGTGCGTCATCAGAACTTCGTCCTGCAACCCAAATGGATAATTGATCATAAAAGATGTTAGAAGTCAATTATTTCGATATTATTGGTGAATATATTTGCGTAATCAAAGTTTTTCTTGAGATACTGGCCTTCTGGTCTCGGACACATCCAAGGCCGTTTTCAAGAGTGTCTTCTAGGATTATCAGCTCTCTGTGGTTCAGTGATGTTATGTCTTCTCCTTTCAGGTGCCTGTTTAATAATATATCTTTATTCATGTTCATTTATGATTGAATATTTATCAATGGAGAGGGAGAAAGGTAGGGAGGGAGGGAGGAAGGGGAAGAGAGAGAGAGAGAGAGAGAGAGAGAGAGGAGAGAGAGGTGAACCTGAGCTGAATCTGCAAGTTGTCGTTCTCCTTTTTGATCCTATCTAGTTCATTGCTCAGATTCTGAGAGATTTCATATGATTTTGGCAAAACCCTATCTTTATTAGAATTCTTTCAGGAAAATTGAAATAATCAAGAAAAGGAGCCACATCTATGGCCATGCAGGAAGCCAAGCTAGAAACTGATTAAATGGGCTTCTGATTTGAGAACGCATGTTTTGCATGGAAAACAGAAGGCACATGATAACCATTTAGTGCCAGATCTGTTACTAAAACTCCCATTAATCACAATAATAATTCAAAGGAAAAGAAAAGAAGGGGACAACATTCCGATGACAGCTCTGCTATAAAGATTCAATATTCTTGCTGCTTCTAATCAAATTTCTCTCTGAAAAACAGTGTCATTTCCTTCCTTTTTGGAACCTTTATTGAGAATTTATAAAATTAGCTAGCTTTGCAAAGTAACCAACAGATCAATATTGGGAAGATAACTCAAACCCACCTCTTGCTTAGCATCCCAAAGCCTCTTTCCACACTGTGTGTGATACTGGTCCAATATATCAACCAATCTAAAACCCCCAAAGCAAAATTTAAAAGGGAAAAACCATAAATCAGGAAAACAATCAAAGTAGATCTTGTTAAAATGAAAAAGAAGCCAAAAAAATGACAACAGCACAAATAATGCATACGAGGTGTTAGAGCTGCAGTATTCATGCATCTTCCCGGAGCTACCAAAGATGATCACAGACACCTGAGCATCACACAGAACAGAAATCTCCTTGGCCTTCTTGATGAGCCCGTTCCTTCTCTTGGAGTAGGTAACTTGCCTGTTGTTTGAGTTCTCTATCCTCTTTATCTCTATCTTCCCTCTCCCCATCTTTCTTTTTCCGGGCCTTCTCTTTCTCTCTTGTTCTCTCTCGTATTATCTTCCTTATCTGCTCTTGTTTGCAAATGAAAGCTGAGAAGCAGAATAGCTGAATAGCTGAGACAGAGAGAGAGAGAGAGAGAGGGCTGAAAAAAGGAGAGGTACAGAAGTAAAGAGAGAACATTCCATTTAGGGTTAAGTGGAACTGCGACTTTCTTGGCACAGAAGAGAAGGTGGGAGGTTTCATGCTAAAGTCTACTGTTCATTATTAGGGCTTTCTGTTTATTGGTTCTTCTCTTCCATGTCACGCTTGTGTGACCATCGGTCATTTTCAGACATCCTGCACTGACGTGAGCTATTGATATTAAACGCCGGATATTTTCTCGGGTTGGGGTGTTCTCCTGTTCTAACTGCAGCTTCGTCATATTGTCCCTTTTTCAAATGTTAAGTTTGAACTTATCAAAACCACGGACTATCTTTGGGTATCTTTCATACACAACATAGGCTTCCTTACCAGTATTTTCTCCTTATTTGGTTTGTCTTACTGGACACGTGGCACCCGGCTTGATGAATAATGTGTGCACATTTCTGGCCTTTTTGCTTAGGGTTTAAGTGGGTAGAACCAAAAACCAAATGTCAAGTTCAATTGAGCATCAAATCACAACCGATGTGCATATTCTTATTGAATATAAGATAAGAGGAGAGGTTAACAAAGTAAACTTTTCGTTGGCAGCTCCTTAATGAGCTTTTCGTTCGTACCTAGTCTCTGTGAATTTTTTTTTTAACATACAAATAGCTTCGTGGGCTTTATAGTACAGGGTACCCTTTGAACCTGTTGAAAGATGGTAAATCTCATTTAATGATGTCACCAACATCTTGGAGCAAAACTTTGTACCTTATATTAAATTGGAGTGCGTACTCCTTATAGTACACTGCTCTATGGAGGTAGAGGGTCCACAATCGAGTTCTTTATGCAATGGAATAAAGAGAGCTAGTGTTTATGTTGCATACACGTTTCCATGCCATAAGGTGAGAGGCAAATCAAAGGGTTGTAAGAATATGAATTAACGTTCGCATGCCCGATGATAAGTGAAAGAGGATTGTGTTTATTACAGTAAGCAATTCTCTTGTTTTTACTTCTTGGCCAGAAGAGTAATTTTCTTGTTAAAGGCGTTTTTTCTTTGAATTTTCCATAACACCCCAAACGAATTATGTGAGACAAGTATTAAGTGTCTTTGCTTATCTCATAAATAATATTTCCAACCATTACATCAAAAATCTCCATAGGATATCAATTATTCATAATTAAAAAAGAAAAGAAAAGATATTGGGATTTTAGAAAGGCATGCCTTCTCATTTTCCAGGCTTAATCAAATACAAGAAATTTGCCTATATCTAAAACAAATAAATTGCTAAAATCGGCTTTTATAACTGTTACAATTTTGACAATTATTTTATCATCATCGTCATCTTCTTCTTCTTGTTTGAATCTCTCTCTCTCACCTCAAACCCTAAGTTTGAGTCATGTACCAAACTAAAGTTTAATGCCGTGCATCACTTAGCCACCCTACCTTGCTTCTCCCACCTAATACTTACGCTTCTATGCTGCCTAACTTTCAACTTTTAGGTATGTTTTTATACGGATGTATGTCTGTAAAGGATAGCTTTTGGTTTGTTCCCCGCATGTTTGTGTTGATGTTCCTTTTCTTTCCTTAGGAATTGCATTGTCGCAAACTTACATTGCATCAATCTAGTTCGCATTTTTATGCTCGCGAGACAATTCTATGCTTTTGTTTATTTATTTTTTATAGTTTACTGTATATCTGAAAGAGAATCACATTGAACCCTTCTGACCAAATTAGCTCTGCTAATAAACCGTTCGACTATCATTAGGGGACTAGATAAGAAAATCTATTGAAGTAAACCCAAGGAAGAGAAATTGGCCAAAAAAAGAAAAAGGAAAAGAGAGAGAGAGAGAGAGGATACAATTGTCCAAGCCAAGTAATAAAGTGACAGGCTAATAATACACTACTAATCAAGCCAAGTAATAAAGTGACAGGCTAATAATACACTACTAATCAAGTGCAACAGTCTTTCAGATTAACGAAATTAAACAGCAACTTAGTTCCATGATCATGCCAAATGCAATTTTGGCAACATTATTCTCTAAATCCTCTCCTGTAAATTGGGCTGAAGAGGCTGCACGCGAAAGGTGAAAGGCATGTGATGATGAGACTTATAGTCCTGGAGTTGCTGTAGATTCCCCAGCAATAGCGAAAACAAAACATTATAAAAAGACAGAATCTAAGGCAGAATCGAAACCTCAAGGCTATAAGGATTTGATTTACATATCAATGATCAATCTACATAGACACGCATCTATACATACATGAGGTAAACAATTGGACAGAGTTCTCATTACACTATATCGAAAGGTCTAAATTAATTCAACATACTAAATTGCATACTAATTCGTTGAAGTCCCATCTAGGAAATTATTTGCGTTATGTATGGACATAGCAAGAGTTTATATCGTAAATTGATGGGTAAAAAGATTATGTTGATGCAGTATTTTCTTTGATCTACAGGGGAAAAATTCGGAAATAAAAGTAAAAACCTTTTCGATATAATGTAGTAGGCGCTCTTCTTTTTGGGGGAAAAAATTGATGATTTACGAGGAATTATAGTTGGATGTCAATCACTTCGGCGACTGACCTTTATAACCGGAAGTCCACGAATCTTTTCGAAAAGCAGTTAAAAGCATTTCAAACTTTCAATTTTTTTCAAATTTGACATTTTGCACTCTGAATGAGAGTAATATAAATTCCAAATGCATATACTAGGATGCTATGTTATTATGACTTCATTATATATACTTAGTTATGACCGTACATGGTACAATATGCCAACCAATGGTCACTATTATAAAGTTTATAATGTCTTGTTTAAGAGACATATTTCGGTCCTTATATTAGTGTTTAAATGGATTTTTTTTTCTAATTATGGAAATTTTTGAATAAAAGCCTCTAAACAAGGTGTTGGCTTAGATGGAAATGGAGTTCCCTCTTGTCCTTGGGTCTTGGATTCAAGTATTGTTTGGAGCACGTCAATCCTATAATTTGAAAACACCAGGCCAATGCGAGTGATTATCTTTAAAATTGATTGGAGAGGCAGATCAATTGAGTTTTGCGAAAGTTGGCATGAACACCACATTACCACTTAAAAACAGGCCTCTAAATGAAGAGGCTTGCTATTTTGCTTACA
The DNA here is from genome assembly GCA_014182575.1 of Eucalyptus decipiens. Lineage (NCBI taxonomy): Eukaryota > Viridiplantae > Streptophyta > Magnoliopsida > Myrtales > Myrtaceae > Eucalyptus > Eucalyptus decipiens. The sequence goes on from CM024614.1 coordinate 53,933,083, forward strand.
TGTTCATCCATGAGTGGAAATGACAATCTAACCCGCTCAAACAAAATTCTGCATTGTCGCACAAATGGAGCGAGACGAAATGGATTTAATCATTACTCATATCCGGCACCAGCCCGGCCCGGCTCTACTTGTACCCTAACCCATTGTGATACTAAGCTCATATTATGTGTATTTCTTTAACTGTTTTTCTTTATTTGATTACTACTTGATAATCATCTTTTTTCACATTTTGAAGGATTAGAATAGCCGTAAGATACTAAACTAAAATTATTTCTTTTCAATAAAGGTTAAAATAAGTTTGGGGCAATACACATATGGGCGGTGAAACTTGAATGCCCGGAAGGATGGATATGATTTGGGCTGAAATAATAAGGAAGTCGATGAATTACCTGCGCATAGTAATTGAGCTCCTTGTTCTCCTCCTCCAACATCTTGTGCTGGCGGATATGAAGTTCACCCCAAAATGCCAAAACAAGAAGAAGTAGAATGCAAAAAAATGTTTAGTGAAAACATCATAAGGATGAACAAGATCCCGATATAAGCTTAATCAAGAGAATGGTCAATTAATATAAGAAAAGTTCATGTTGGATCTATATAATGCACATACATTCCTCCTGTGTGTGTTGATGACCTCCATCTGAAACAAAATAGCTGGGAGAGTTAGAAACACATCTTTTTTAGACCAATTTCTTTAATGGCTTAATCAAGAGAATGGTCAATTAATATAAGAAAAGTTCATGTTGGATCTAGATAATGCACATACATTCCTCCTGTGTGTGTTGATGACCTCCATCTGAAACAAAATAGCTGGGAGAGTTAGAAACACATCTTTTTTAGACCAATTTCTTTAATGGTTTAATCAAGAGAATGGTCAATTAATATAAGAAAAGTTCATGTTGGATCTATATAATGCACATACATTCCTCCTGTGTGTGTTGATGACCTCCATCTGAAACAAAATAGCCGGGAGAGTTAGAAACACATCTTTTTTAGACCAATTTCTTTAATGGTCCATATATAAAAGATGTGAGGCTTGCCTTTTGGTCTCGGACGAAAGCAAGGCCATTCTCAAGGACATCCTCTAGGACAATGAGCTCTTTATGGTTCAAGGAATTTATGTCTTGTCCATTCAGATGCCTGCGAGAGATGCGCACGAGTGAGTGGCTTTGAGAGTGCCTAAAGTCTAAAGAAAGGAGGGTAAAGTAAAGAGAAGAGAAGAGACCCACCCGAGCTTGATCTGCAGATTGTCGTTCTCCTTCTTGATTCTGTCGATTTCACTGTTGAGATTCTGAGAGCTCGCCAGAAAGAAACTCTAGTCGTTAGTGCATTAGTTTCCAATCAAGAAAAAATATGGCAGAGACAGAGTTGACTCTTGAGTATGTCGAAGGACTTGTACAAGTCGAAAGGAGAGAACAGCGTTCTGAGAAAGTAAAAACGCGAATATGAACTGACCCCTATTATTATCCAAGCAAGAACCAAAGACAAACATAGAAAACACATAAGGAAAAAAAACTTGGAACACATGAATTATTGAATTTATAGTTATGCTTGCTAAACATTAATAGTGCATGGGAACGAAAGGCTTATTGCAAGATCGGTTCTTGCCTCTAAGGATATCTTCTTGGTCCTCCTTCTGCAGTAGAAAAATAGATACCTATACTCAAGATAGACAGAGAAAGGCGAACATCGCCCCTTAATTTTCTCACGAAACTGTAGATCCATGTTTGCTAGCATCCTTTTAACAAAAAAATGTCCTTTGGTACTTTTAAACAGAGTCTTGTTTCTTCAGCATACTAAAAATATATTTCTTGACAAGAAAAAATAGCAGATGGAAGAAAAATGCCTATTTATAGATCTGCCCACAAGATTCAAGATTCCTTTTTCTTAACACAAAATCTGGCAAAGAAGAAACAAACCATACATAGCTTTGGAAAATCATCTCTAGAGGAAAGCAAAAGCACCTCATGCTTAGCATCCCACAACCTCTTCCCACACTGCCTGTGATACTCATCCAATATATCAGTCAACCTGCACAAAAGCAAGAACTCTCATACGTACATACCTCAGTCTAGAGAGAGAGAGAGAGAGAGAGTCAGATACTTTGTGGAAGGGGTGCAATATTCATGCATCTTCTTAGAGCCACCAAAGACGATCAACGACACCTTAGCATTACACAAGACAGAGATCTCCTTGGCCTTCTTAATGAGCCCACTCCTTCTCTTTGAGTATGTCACCTGCCTGTTATTCGCATTCTCTATCCTTTTGATCTCTATCTTCCCTCTCCCCATCCTAGGTCCTAGCTTTACCTCTTTCCTTCTTCTTCTTCTTCTTCTTCTTCTTCTTGTAGAGAGGGAGAGAGGAGAGAGAGAGAGAGAGATCTGTCTTTCGTATATCGCATCTCTCTCTTCTTTAACCAGAGACATATGGGGGGATTAAAGAAGAGAGAGATGCGGTAAGAGGAAAGAAGATGTCTATTACGAGTTAGGAAGATGAGGAACTTTCTTGGAGAGTACTGTGAAGAGAAGGCGTTTATGGAGTTGTGACAGGGACAAGCCAAGCCGAACTGCTATCTATATCTTCTGATGGGATGATGCTGTTGCTGTTCCATGACCAACAGTCCTTTCCATTTCTCCCTCACTCTTTCACCGTCCTTGTGGGATGATCTTTCCTTCTTTCTTTCTCTTTATTTCCCTAATTTCGGTATCAAATGAATTGTAAGCATCGATTAGACAGATTCGATAGATAATGAGTCCCACGTAATCAAACGACGAAGATACAAACAAAGAATTCATCTAAGAAATCAATGCTCATATTGAAAGATATTTTATCATTCATTATATCGACTTGCTGGTAGTACAATTTCCTGAGTTTTTGTTGACATATATTTATGTTTATTAAGGGTTCTATTGTTGCACATTGTATTAACGATATAAAAAATATTTTCTTAAAAACAATCGTTTTAATTGTTATGGGAAAAAATTAACATAACTATTTTCATCATTAATGATAGTGTTTAGACATAATTGTTGCTAATGATCAAAATATTCGACATTGACTAATTTTTCTCACTGATACAATTGTTATATTTAAGAAAATGTTTTACGAATCATTGATTTGCCACGGTTCAAACTCTTTTTTTTTTTGTCCTTGAAAAGTTTGAAAATGAAAGGCAGAATTTTTTTTTTTTTTTTTTTTTTTGGTAAAGGGTAAATATGAAAGGCAGAATTTTTAGTGTAAAGAAAAGATGATAAATCGATGATTTTTCTTGGCTAAAAAATCTAAAAGATTTTCCATATGGTCCACGTGCCTTCACGTGTTTTGAAAAGTTTCACGTAATCCATACTAAAAAAAGTTAAATTTTAAATGTGATGAGAAAAGTGAAAAGGCATGAAGCCCGATTTCGTCGATGGGCAAAACGGGCGTAATCAAGCAATTCTAAAACGGGCCAGCCCAAGTTCTAGTGGGCCTAACCGTGCGTTTTTTTTGTTTTTTTTTTTTGTACCCAGGGAACCCCGTGCGCCACTTCGCGACGGAGTAAACCCTGAAGAAGTAGTAGAGTCACTATCACCCTTGCTGTCCCCGGGTAAGTCGTGGGTTCGACGCAACGATTCGAACTTAGGACATTTCCCGAAAGGAACTTGCGCTCAACCACTACGCTGCCACCACGGGTGGTTGGGCCTAACCATACGTTTATTTCAAGGAAACTTCATGATAAAGGTAATCATTTTTTACAAAAGTATTTGCCCCATTTCAAGTTAGGGAATTAAATTCCCTCAATTTAAGCATATGTAAATGATTTTCTGTGGACCGATCAACTTCGGTGAATCAAATGTGCAAAAGTCTACAAAACTAATTCGCAAGAAATTCTTTCACTTAAATAAACACACCCTTCAATATTCTTTTTATTGGTAAACCCTCATAAATAACAGTTTTAAGCTCAATTTAAACCTATCTATGATCGTTGATCAGCTCATAGCATGTGTTACTTTTGGTTTCCTTTGCTTCTCTTCCTTTCTTCAAACAACAATGTCAATTCCACGTTGATTTTTTCTATTTATGATTATAACCCGTCATGTTGATATGGTAAAATTATACTTGTAATTTGTGCCAAACGTGAAAATCATTTGAACTTTTGTCTAAAAACCGCATGACAAAAGAACTAATGATTGATACCAAAAAAAAAAAAAAAAAGAACTAATGATTGACTTACGACATTTGGTCAAAACGCACTAGAAAAGATATCGGGTCGGACCTATTTTCGTGTTTTGTTTCATACTATGTCTGTATCATTATGCGGATCGGGTGCTGGGCGTGCCATTCCGCTAGGAACAGAGAGTCTCTCGGCGCTCGTCTCAGGTAATGGCAACGTTCAACTTCCAGTCAATAAAGATGTTCACACTCCTCATTGAATTGGATCCGTCCGAGCAAATCAAGGAAGGACTCCTTCCCGTCTTCGTTGACCCTTCTTCACCATCTGGGCGTCGAGCATTCGTGTGTTTCGAGGGGGCTCTCTGGCTTTGTGGTGCTTCCCCGTTTCGTCTCCAGCTGATTTGGCTTTCGTGTCCTCCTACCAGCGTTCGTGATCTGGCCGTGATTTGCAGTGGCATGCTAATGCTTCACCTTCTGCATACTAAACAGGCTTGCTGACGCCTGCCAGCGCGCACAAAACTCTGTTTCTTGATTTCTGGATTTAAGATTGGTGTGGCTTGTCTCCATGCAGCCGCTTATGGAAGTTAGTAGCAGTTGTGGATGCCGCTTCTGTTGGTACTATCTCCCTCCGTGCTAAATGTTCTCTGTTTCTTTTTTTTTCTTGTCACTTTTTTTTTGGTGGGGTTGTATAGAGTCCAATGGCAGGGCCAGGGAGCTCCATGGTACACTCCTTCCTGCTGTTTACCGTCGTTTTTTTCCCTTCAAGAAATGTACAGAACGAAGTTGGCGTCATCGGAGTTGTTCTCGATACTTGGAGGGTGCACTAGTTCAATCCCATTCCTTGTACTGCCAACCCCGAGTCCTCATATTCTGTTTCACAGCCTTTATCATAATGTTTTGTTACTTAATGGGAGTATGTGGTTCAGTAATAATGGTTGTAGTCCATTGGGCTGTGATTGTTCATGGTATCTCTTTATCTGCACTGATATAATGTTATTCGTGCAGTTAATTGGCAACTTCCAGGAATCGTGTGACATGAGAACTGGTTTGGGCGCTGGTAAGTGTTCTGTGGTTTTGTTTCTCACGTCTTTTTATGTCACTAAGTCTGCTGAGGAACTGTTAGATTGGTTTCACAGCAAATTTTTGATGCATATTATTACCTAGCATCTCTATTTTGCCCTGTAAATGAAATTTGAATAGCATGTTTGTATGGATTCATATAGCAGATTAGACTTTTCTGCCTATTGGCTGGATGAGTGAATGTGTTGGGATTGATTTTGGGTCATCAGCTTCTGGATATCTTATAACAATGATTTATGTGTCAAACATGGTTATAATAGGTCACCATCAAAGTGATGAGGCTTATCTGGAGTTTAAAACTTGTCATCCTGAATAGCTCTATGCTATGTCTACTTTAATGTTTGTTGAAATGATATAGGGGGCTCTGTTGCACCCTGGACATGTTTTGGTGATATCCCCACTGGCAACAGTTAGACTATTGAATCATAACACCTTTCTCAACCAAAATAATGCTTCTCGAGATGGTCAATGTGGCTCCTGGCACTGTCTTCTTTGCCTGAACTTTGTTATGACTTCTCTAAAAGTTGACATCTGCTTTCCCTTGCCAAAATGGCATGTGATGATGATGCTCTCTCCTCACTGGTTATTGCCGCATCCAATGCTCAACTGTTACAAATTACACCTATTTTCCATATGTTGCAAAAATAAATAGTTCACATGGAAATGGAACAAGTGTATTTATTCGAGTCCATTTTTCTTTCTTTTTTACTTGCAGTTATATTGGCTGAAGCAGTAGTCCTCATTGCTGCCAGCACTGTTCACCAAGTTTGTATCACCACATGGTAATGCAATAATTACTAATAAGAAGATTGCACTCATTTAATCAGAAGATCTTAGCATTGGTGTTATTTCTTATTTTCCAAGCTATTCCAAAGCATGACTTGACTGCTGTGCTGATATCAAATAAGGTGCCTTCTGTTGTCCTGTTTATTTTAGGATCCGACTTTGAACAAATAGTACGTGCTAAGGTTCTTCTGGGATCACCATAGCGCTTTGCTAACTGTGATGTAGTTACACTTGACCTACATAATCAGTAAACAGTTAACATAATTTTAATTGTGTTAGTGCTAGAACATAAAATTTGGACTTTTGCAATCACAGAAAATAAAATAAAAATGAATAATGCTCAGTATACATTGTATTCTACTCTTTCATTTGTAAATTTTACAAAAAAATAATCCTGCTAAATAGAGTATACCATATTGTATATGGGTTGTTATTTTTCTACCCTTATCAAGATCCGGGGTGTTTCAGGTTAAAGTCTTCCTATCTTTTCCTATCCATTTTACCTTTTGCTTTTAAATAAGGAAAATCATTAGATGACTCCAAAAGAATGTTTCAAAACTAAAATATGCCCCAAACTGAGAACTGACTACTCTACCACTGCATACCACACATTACTGACAAATGAAGTATCATCATGTCACCATCATGGTTCCATGACCTCACCATGGGTTCCTCTGTGGTTATATGCTTCAAGGCCTTGGTCTAATAGTCAGAGAGTCAATATAGGTAAGTAGCCCTTGTGCTAACATAACCATGCCCATGCATTGTACTGCTTAATCTATCGAGTTTTCCAAGTTTTTGTTCCAGCCTGTTGCTGAGGCTTCCCGGGTGTTTCAGGGCAAGAATATTGTATCATTATTTAGTCAAGCTATTGAGCATGCATAGAACTATGAAAAGTTTGTATTGGACACTCAATATGATTTGGATCACAACTGCATGCAGACTTCTAACAGAAAGAAAGAAAAGCTAAGTCTGGGTGCTTTACTGCAGCTTCTTATTCTCAACTTGTCTGCTTAATGAAGTTAACAGGATTATGGGGTCGACGCTTTCCAAAAGTGAATCCAGGACAAAGAGGCACTGAATTATTAACTCAACCATATGATCACTCCTGCTCTCTAAGTTTTGTCAGCATAGTGATTTCCAGTAGTTGCGTTAGATATCTATTATTGCAGACATGATTGGCATTAGACAGGAGCTAGTTCCAATTGTTCTCTTCCTTGAATCTTATTTTGGTAATAAACTGCGGTAGAGAGCACAATCCTTGTCTGTCGCTAGAGTCATGGAGTCCCATTTGAACTTCTTTTTGCATACTCTTGTCTTCATATAAACCCTTTATGGATTTGTAATTTCTGTTCTACAATTTTTCGATTGTTGCTCTGGAGTCTTGAGTATTTGTATGCTACAGCAGAAACTTATAATCTAGAATGAAATCCTTTAGAGCGCTATAGGAACTACTAAACAAAATATATGCAATTGCACTGAGGTTTTTGTTTCTAATTACCAGGCATAATAGTTTGATGTGCATAGAATCCAGTTCAGTGGTGGAATGATGGAGAATACTTATCTCACTCTAAGATTACAGAACGAAAAATCATAGTCAGGGTTGGCTTGTTAATCTGCACACAAAAATTATGCTAAAACCAGCTACTCCGGTAGAACAGAGTAATGACTTATATGATATTTTACTTTCAAAGCAGAGTGATTAGGGCTCAAATTTCTTTGGCATTGTTTTCCGTTCGTTGACATTGTGTCTGAAAAAGGATTCCCGTTTTGGATCCCAATTTAGGTTGGATCTGTTTTGAATTTTATCTTGGAATTAAGTTCTTTGTAAAAACTGTTTGGATTTAACTTAGAACTAACGTTATAGTAATGGTATCGACAAGTATGGAACCAGGAAACCACATTATTAACCAGAGCTTTACCTTACCAGGAGAAAACAATGATCAAACTCTTCCTCAGGCGAAGCAATAACTGATTCATAGCTTTTGCTGACATGGATAGTATTAGGAGCTCACGCAATATCAACTAAGATTTAACAAATTGTCGTCTCGAAACAGTACAGAACATTCATTAGTTTGCTGAATAAAACCCACAAACATAAGCGCTAGATTTTGCTATGGTACAAGAGATTTCCTCTAAACTCTCAGGAGCCATGACTTGATTGGAGGTCATCAAGGAAAAAAGCAACCGAAGTGAATTGGAATGGCAATGCCATCACTGCAATTTCTTGTTTTCCTGTACATCTGAATGAGGTTAGTAGCTGCAGAATACAATTCTAAGGATATGAATCATCTTCTGGATTAGCGCCTGATTCAAACATTGAATGGTCCATGGCTCGAGCTGGACTTTCTTCCAGCCCGTGTAGATGAAGTGACACTCGAAAAAGATCGAAATGATTCATGACTCAGTGGCAATGGTCTATCTGGCAATCTAGGTATGTCGATGTCACCTTCCAACATTTTCAAAGCCTCAGCAATTGTGGGTCTGAAAGCCACCATTACATGAGCGCATAGAATCCCCACATGAACAAACCTCTCCATGACCCCTCTTGGCCCTTCTTCCCTTATTGACTCGTCGAAAGTTTCTTCCACGTTTCCTGATTTCACTTGCTTGTATACCCAGTCCGTGATCAACAGAGGTCCTGCGTTCAACTCCGATGTGTCGAGCACTTTCCTCCCGCTCATGATCTCGAGAATCACGACTCCAAAACTGTAAACATCGCTCTTTTCAGTCAATTGCCCATAGAGAGCATACTCCGGTGCGAGATATCCGTATGTCCCAGCGACCCGGGTCGTAAGATGAGATTGCCCTTCTCTGCTTTGCTTGGCTAGCCCGAAATCCGCCACACTGGCATTCATATCCGAATCAAGAAGTATGTTGGTGGCCTTTATGTCTCTGTGATAAATAGCGGGTTTGATTCCATCGTGCAAGTAAGCAAGCCCTTTCGCCACATCTAAGATTATTTTCTTCCTCTGTGGCCAAGTTAGCGCGTTCCTTTTCAAGCCTGCAGAACCAAAGCTGGACAAGTTATCACCCAGGCTTCCATTTGACATGTAGTCATAAACCAGATACCTCCTCTTGCCACGGAAGTCATCGCTCGTTACACAGCAACCTCTGAGAGAGAGAAGATTCCGATGCCTGATCTTGCTTATGATCTCGACCTCGTTAGAGAACTCTTCATCGCCCTCGGCGTCTATATCAATAATCTGTTTCACCGCGACCAAAGTTCCGTCCGAGAGAGTTCCTTTATACACCAAGCCGGAAGCGCCTTGGCCGATGAAGTTTCCCTGTGAGAACCTGTTCGTGGCTCGCTCCAGCTCTGAGAACCGAAACCATTTCGCTCCGCTGTTTGGCAACACACTGCTCTTGAAGCCGTTGACGAACTCTTCGTGCGGGGCATTCCGCTTCTTTTCTCGCTCCCGTTTTCTATGGAGGACGATGACTCCGAATGCAAGAAGAACACCCATAAGTGCCCCAAGAATATTGCAACCAACTTCAACACGTTCTTTTTGCTCAAATGATCAGAATCTTTACTTGCTGTGCTGGATATGGGCAAGCCGATGATGCAATTAGCCGTCGTCACATTCCCTGGCCCGAGCTCATTCACGATCCCCGCCGCATACAAAACCGCGAAGTAGAAGCAGTCCGTCGAGTTAGGAGCTAAACTCGACAACCGTGAAGACACCTGCAGTCCGGCTTGCACGCATTGACTGCACCTCGTTCCGGTCAAGTCCCCCTTGCAAGAAGTATCAAGCGGGCTTATCGGGCCGACCTTGGCAGTCCAGTCTTGGACGGATGCAATCCCGTCGCAGCTCGAGGCGTTGACCACGAACTGGGCGGAGCTGTTGAAGCAGACCGGGACCCAGGATTCCTGGACTGATCGAGCCGCGAGCCTTGTCCCGAACTCGGACAGGCAAGAAGACGAAGTGGTCAGGTTGGGGAGCTGAAACATGGAGGTCTCCCTGAGGTGCTGAGCCAGCCCCACGCCGAAGAGGCTGAGCAGGGTTTGGCAGCAGCCGCCCTCCGATCTGGACTGGCAAAGGGAGGCGTTCCACGGGAGGGTCTCGACGTAGCCGAGGTCGATGGGACACGACGAGGGCGAGGAGGCGGACGAGACGGGGCCAAGGGCATCGTGGACGGCGAGGAGGAGCAGGAGGAATGAGCAGAAAGAGAGGGTTTTCTCCATGGTCGCTCGGCACATTAGTGGCGTGAGAAAATGGAAAGATGTTCTGAATTCGAGATTTGATCTTGAACCGATGGCAAGAAGGATTATCAAAGGTGGCTGGTGGTGGTCAACATGCACGTTTTGCATCCGTGGAGTTTACTATAATATAAAGCCAGTCAAATCCGACCTGTGACCAAATTATATCTAGAAAAATTATATTTTGACTACGTGGCTGCCTTGCTGCATGTGTTTAATTTTGACTATAGCCGTGATCAACAGTTGACCGGATAATTCAAAAGGCGGCGGCCCAACCTACTTTTTCATTAGGAGAAAAAAAAACTTCTTTCGGATTAGATGTTGAACCTCAGATTGAGAGAGCGAATTCGAAGATTGGTTTGACTTTGACCTTTGAATTGTGCTTGTCCAGTTTGGACCATACGTGTTGTTTGTATTTGATGTTGATTTAATAGTAGCACCATGAACATAAAGTCATAGACGCCAATGGACTCTCTGTTCCACGATTGCTTTTGTCGTTCGCCAACCCCTTTTAGTGCTACCAATATTGTTTGACCCGAAAAAAGTCCGTTGAATATTATGAAAGGTGACGCTTTTTCTTCGTAACATGGTTCGAGGAATTGCCCAAGACCATGCATTTAAGTAGGGATTTCCAAATATGACGCCGCTCGCTTTTAATTTTAGTTAAGTGTGCAAAATGATTATAATTCATTGATAGGAGACATGGAGTTTCTCTAATTAGGGGTGGAGACAAATATAACCCTAATACTGAGTTATGAGTTAGGTTATATTTAAAATCAACATAATATAACTTGTTTTATTTTTGGATTAGAAAGATAATACTCATTTGTAAAGAAATTGTTTGATTGCGCATGTGTGTAACTTTAGAACAAAAAAAGCCCAAAAAGCTTGATGGGGATATAAAAGCCAATCAGACGGAAGGCTTTTTCTCGAATGGATTCTGACAATTCAATCCATTACCTTATTTGGTTTTTTCATTATGATGATTTACTCTTATATTTGAAAATAGACTCAAGACCAATGGTATTGCGACACATGCACGCTCCAGCACCTTCATTATCCCCATTACAATAAGAACCTTCAATCGTTATCCTCAAAATCCACTATTTGGCCCTACCCAGTCACGATCTTCATTTGATCGAAGCTCTAGTCTTCGTTTAGGACCCTTTTATAAGTAATTATGACTTTTCCACCAAAAACAGAAAGTCTTATTTCAGTTCTGGGTAATGTCCACCATAATCATCTAAACTATAAACATAACATGGCTTATTTATTTCGACCTTTAGTAGTTTGATCAGTTCCTTTTTTTTTTCTCTAAGACAACTTTTGAAAGCTATGCAATGGCCATAGATTCATAGAACCTCATACACAAATGGCCTGACCTTATTTTAGTTGGCATGCCACGTGATAGTCCAATTGTGCTGTAATACATACACATTTAATTAATACCATCATTAAATTGTACAATCGCATTGGGTAAGTCTTGAGGGGGATCTTGACGGACTAGGGTTGGCGAACCTCACTAGGGCCTCAGCATAGGAAGTCGTCCCTCGTGCGGCCACCGATGAAAACCCTACTCGCCTTTTTCTAGAATGTGTAGGTGAAGGATGGAAATCGTTCAAAAGAGCACAAGGACCAAACCTGGAACAAAACCAAAGTTTTTGAAGATTCAAAGTGGACCGTCGACCCAGGCCTAAAAGTCTCGACAATCCCGAGTCTCCTTTCGTGCCGCGATCCACGTGAAACGAAGGATTCTCCCACCTAACCTCAACTCATTCGAAGGGCCCCATTATTGTTCCGAGTCGAGTTGGCGTTCGCTGTTGTGTCGGTAACTCGGTAGGCTCCATGCCGGATTCACATCCACCCTCCCAAAGAAACGCGAGAAAAGTGTTAAAAAAAATTCTTAAACCTATCATATTTATATCAATTCAGTTCGAAACCTTGTAATAGTGTCGATTCAGTCATAAACCTTTTGAGCTAGTGTCAATTCAGTCCTAAACATTTTGAATTAGTGTTAATTTAGTCATAAACTTTTTGAGCTAATGCTAAATTAGTTCTAAACCCTTTGACTTTATGTCAATTCAGTCATTCTGATTAATTTTAGTCAAATTTTACTGACGTGAACACCGATCGACTTACGTGGCACCACCAGTGCCCTTGTTTCCGGCCAAATCGCCTCCCAAATTGATCGCTCTATCCCTTTCCTTTCCTCATGGTTGGATTTTTGATAGGTTGTAGCGTTGAAGTTAAACAATTGGATTATTGTCTTTGTCTTCGCATTTCTTAGTAGCAATGGATGCAAATCGTTCATAACACACGCCTATGTATCTTTCTTCATAAATTCACTCTTACCACATAATTCTCTTATGCAAGTGTCGATGCGATGTCCTCCATGAATCAATCTCAACACGTGTTAAAATAATTAAATATAAAATTATACATTCATCTAATAATTTAATTTTTTAGAACAATTAGCAGCTGTCCTACAAAATTATATACCATGCATTGTCACTTTTGCCTTAACTCCATGTATCGTGGACTACTCCTTGTTTTCCGACTTGTAGCTAAATCGACGACTGGCTTATGTGGCACCACCTACGCCCTCGTTTCCAGCCAAATCACCTCCGAAATCAATCGCTCCATCCCTTTCCTTTCCTCGTGGTTGGATTTGAGAAAAGTAGATTTCAGAGGAAAGCTTTGATAGGTTGCAGCGTTGAAATTAAACAATTGGATTATTGTCTTTGTCTTGACATTTCTGAGTAGCAACGGATGTAAATCGTTCGCGACACGCACCTATGCATCTCTCTTTTTGTAAATTCACTCTTACCACATAATTTTCTTACGCAAGCATTGATGCAATGTCTTCCATAAATCAGTCTCAACATGTGTTAGAATAATTAAATATAAAATCACGCATTCATAGTTATCAGTGATTTTTCAAAATCATACACCGTGCATCGTCCCTTTTTCTCAACTCCGTTTATCGTGGACTACCTCCAGTTTTCTGACTTGTAGCTAAATCGATGACGGTGGATAGTGAGTTCGTAGGATGCCATCCGCAGCATACTTTCAAATGCTGTTTCATGTCGCGATGCTCATAAGAACCTTGTTGACCTTCGAACAGTATCATTGTCTTTAAGTATAGATTTACCAGAAAACTGACTTCCAAACGCCACGTGCAACGTCTTCCAGGAAGTCAAATCGGATAGCGCTTGCTTTCTAATGGGGTGATCGTCTTTTGATACTGATCTACCCGAAAGCAAATTCGATGGTACTAGCTTTCACACGTGCTTATCATGTATCTGTTTAGTCTGATTGGAACGCGTTCAAATGGTGCTTTTGCATCTTGGGTCCATCTCACAATAATTGCGCACAATTGAAAAAACAGCCATTTGAAAGTAAGCTCTGTAAGCTCAGTAACTCTAAACGAATTATCTCTTACCAGATGGGTTTTTCTTCTCTCGCGCTCCAAATGGCGAGTTCATCCCTACCGAATGGGTAGCTTCAATCTTCATCTCGTTTCCAGGTTTGATCTTTCGATTATGCTGTAATGGCAACCCACGAACCATCCTCCACTATCACTCACTTGGTTTTTCCAGATTCTGCAATACTACATCCACATATTAAACCCTAAAAACCCATTTCTCATAAGCTGCGATGAAAACCCACAAATCATCATCCACCACAACTCACTCGGTTCTTCCCAGTTTCTGCAATACTTTATCCAAAGATTAAAACCAATTTCCTACTCTTAAGCCGATCCCACAGTAACCCTAATCAAATCCTCGACCAAAAACCCCTTCGAATCCTCCTTTAGATATACCCGTAAATCCGAGCTCCCTTCAATCAAGTTTGGTAACGACCCCTCGCTGTTTCCAAATAGTTAAGCCAAACAGCGCAATCTGCAGACGAAAAATGGCAGATCAGAATGAGGAGGAAAGGCGAGTTGCGGCTCTTTGCAGAAGCCTTGGAAATCTATGGTCCGAAGAAGATGTTGTGGAGATAAAAGGTGATATTCCTGATGAAAAACTGTCTGAATGCCGCAAAACTTTGTTTGGGAAATTTTATACTAATCCGAATGCGAACTTTACTGCTTTCCTCAAAACAATGAAAACTGTGTGGAGAGTTGATAATGTTACCTGCACTGTTCTTGAACCGGGTTACTACTCTTTCTCCTTCCAATCTGAAGCTAAGAAACAAAGAGTTTTCGACATGAGGCCATGGTCTTTCTCTAGACATTTATTAGTATTGCAACAATGTGATCCAGATACTCCTGAGTTATGCTATGATTTTACACATTGCGACTTTTGGGTGCAATTCTATGGGCTCCCTTATGGAAGAGTGACTTATGATGTTATAAGAGATATAGCTGTGAAATTGGGCGAAGTGATTGAGGTGAAAATAGAAACAAAAGGAAACAGCAACTACAAGTTCGGTAAGGCCAGAATCAAGTTGGACTTGGAGAAGCCACTGAAGACAGGAGTCCTAGTAAATTTGGAGAAGAAGAGGCTGTGGGTTGAATTTAAATACGAACGACTCCCATACTACTGTTATTCGTGTGGAAAGATTGGGCATTATGCTACATTGTGCAGAGAAATACCCTATGAGAAATCGGGGTTAGCAGATAACTTACCGGGAAGGTTTGGCCAATGGTTAAAAGCGGAATTTCGTCAACTCAGCCCGTATGGGAAGATATTTTATGGAAAGCAAGAGATAATACCGGAAGAAGTAGAGAGTGTGCCCGACACGCCTATCTATCCAAATCCTGAAACAGGTCAGAACTAGCAAGAGCAAATTCAGAACAAGCTTTAGCCATTTGTGGGCAGGATGATGCAGAACAACACTTTAATCAGGAAAATAGACACTCATATCAGCCCATAGAAATGCTATTAATGGAGGAACGAGGGCCACAGAAGAGGGGAAGCAGCTGTATAGATGCAGAGTCAGAAATGATTCTATATGAAGAACAACTGAAGGAGGCGGCGAAGGCTGTACAAGAGATAATATCAGAGGAAGTGGGGCTGGGGAAATCTAAAACTCGAATTTCAAAGGCATCAAATACGAAAAAAGGCAAGCGTTTTTGCCCATATGGTGCACAATCTTCAAAAACTCAGGTTCTGGACACCACACAGTTGGTGGAAACCCCTATCCATGTGATGGAGAAGTCTAAACAATGGGCTTTGGTGGCTAGCCCTAATAAGCCACCGGATCATCCATGAAGCTATTAAGCTGGAATTGTCAGGGGTTGGGCACACCCTTGACAATTCAAGCCCTGAGGGTCCTAGCGACCCAGGAAAGGCCCAGTGTTATTTTCTTAATGGAGACAAAGAATCAAGAACAAAAGGTGCAGCGTATACGAAGAAGGCTGAGATATAAAAATAGTTTTGTAGTGAATCCAAAAGGAATTGCAGGGGGATTAGCACTATTTTGGGATGATCAAGTAGAGTTATTTATGGACTCTTGGTCAAAAAGCCATATTAATGCCCAATGCGTACTTAAAGAAACCCAACAGCGAATGCATATTACCTTTGTACATGCCCCTAATGAGTTTAAAGAAAGAGTGGTGTTATGGGGGATCTATACAAAGATCGCACTAGAAAACATTTACCATGGCTTTGCTTGGGGGATTTCAACGAAATACTATACCATTGGGAAAAAATGGGCAAGAAGAGGGCAGAAACTTACAGACTTAATGCATTCAGGGACTTCCTTCTACAATGCTCCTTAATGGATTTGGAGAGCAAGGGCTGTGCATTCACCTGGAAAAATAACAGAACAGGGGAGCATTTAGTCAAGGAGCGGCTTGATAGAGCATTATGTGATATAGAATGGAGAATAGCACACCCCAATGCTGAATGTACAGCTCTACCAGCCATCGGGTCGGACCACAGCCCGCTACTAGTATCTTTAAATGTACGAAGGAAGAGAAAAAGGAGAGCTTTCAGATATGAGGCATTTTGGTCTGAAAATGAGGAGTGCGAGCATCTCGTTAGAACGACTTGGGCTGAATTGGGACCTCAAAACTTGTGTATGGTGGAGAAATTGCAGATAGTGGCACAAAAACTCGAAGTTTGGAGTAAACAGAGGCTATATAATGCAAAAACCAGAATTAATGAGCTGAAGCATGATTTACAAAGATTGACAAATGCTCCGGAGACAAATCAAGAAAGTGAGACAGCAAAGCAGATAACTCGGGAAATTGAAAAACTATGGCGACAGGAGGAGATGTACTGGGGTATGCGCTCAAGGATTTCATGGCTTAAATGGGGAGATCGAAACACAAAATTTTTTCATGCAACCACTATCCAGAGGAGATCTAGAAACAGAATTACCTTGCTGAAAAATGATGGAGATGAATGGGTGAAAGAGGAAGAGCCCTTAAAGGAGATAACAGCAGCATTCTTCAAAAACTTGTACACTTCAGTGGGAACACGTAATTTTGAACCTGTTATACAGAAAATTCCAAGTTCAGTTGATGAAAACATGAACTAGAGGCTTGTTGAACCAGTCACAATGGAGGAAATCACAGCTGCAATGCAACAACTAGGGGCCACTAAGGCTCCGGACTAGACGGACTGAATGGATTATTCTATCGAACTCATTGGACATCTATCAGCCATGATATATTCAGAGAAGTGCAGCATTTTTTGAGACAGGTTACCTAAACCCTGATCTAAACAGAACATTAATCTCTCTTATCCCCAAAATCCCCAATCCTGAAAAGATCGAACAGTTTCGGCCAATTAGCCTATGTAATTTCGCTTATAAAATAATATCAAAGGTGATGACAAATAGGCTCAAACCTATGCTACCAAGCATTATAGCCGAGGAACAGAGTGCTTTTGTGGGGGAAGACAGATTCAAGACAATATCCTGATGGTGCAAGAAGTACTCCATAAGCTGCGAATTCGAGAGAGAAAACGTAAATTCCAAGCGGTGTTAAAGCTGGACATGCAAAAGGCCTATGACCGTATTGAATGGGATTTTCTCCGGGAATGCTTGCTAAAAATGGGTTTCTGTAAGAAGTGGGTGCAATGGGTGCAGCAGTGTGTGTCAACGGTCTCCTTTAGCATAAATTTTAACGGTGAACCTCAGCCTTTCTTCAAGCCTACACGAGGACTAAGACAAGGTGATCCTTTATCCCCGTATCTCTTTATTCTAGTGGCAAATGTCCTCTCACAATTGATGAAACAAGCTGTTGATGATGGTACAATTCAGGGGATAAAGCTTAACAGTGCATGTCCTACTCTATCCCATTTGCTCTTTGCGGATGACTCCATATTTTTCCTCAATGGCACTATTTTAGAATGTCAAAATTTAGCAGAAATACTACATCGTTATTGTTTTGCGTCAGGACAGGCCATAAATCTGAACAAATCAGGTATATTCTTCAGCAAGAGCTGCCCAAGGAGCCTAAGAATTAATATGGCAGAAGAGTTGAGGGTCCCAGAAATAGACAAAACAGGGAAGTACCTTGGTATTCCCTCGGATTGGGGAGGATCTAAAAAAGATGTTTTCGCTTGGATTTTGGCTCGAGTGAACAAGAAATTAGAAAGCTGGAAGGAGAATTTGCTAACTAAAGCAGGAAAAGAAATACTAATTAAATCGGTGGTGCAGGCTATTCCTCAATATGCAATGTCTATATTCAAGATCCCGGTGTCTATATGTAAAGCAATAGAGCGGAAGATAGCTAATTTTTGGTGGAAAAATGGGAAAAACTCTGCTGGAATTCATTGGAAGAAATGGGAGACTCTGAAGCTTAGGAAAGATGAAGGAGGGCTTGGTTTTAAAGACTTTCTAGCTTTTAATGTGGCAATGCTAGGAAAGCAAGCATGGAGGGTTTCGCAGCGACCTAACTCTTTATTGAGTAGATTAATGAAGGGCTTATACTACCCAAAGTGCGATTTCTGGAAGGCAGGAATAGGATCAAGACCCTCGTGGGGATGGCGAAGCATCATTGCGGGAAGAGATTCTATATCTTCAAATGTTATGTGGTCTGTTGGTAATGGTCAGAAAATTTTGGTGAGGGAAGATAAATGGCTAAGAAGCGGAATTATTGGAGGTCCGGCGGCGAGAGATGAGCCAGAGAAGGTGGGTGAACTCATAGAACAAAGGAGTCGCATGTGGAATGAAACAAAGATCAGAATGATTTTTGATGAACCAAGGGTGACGGAGATTCTAGCTACACCTATTGGTCTACCCTCCACAGAAGATACATTAGTATGGATGCAAACAAAATCTGGAGCATATACAGTAAAGAGCGGCTACTTGACTACAAGAGATAACGCGGCAACCCCACACCCCAACAAAGCCTCATCCTCTCACCAAACACAACCGGGCCTATGGAAACATATTTGGCGCTCAAACATTCTACCTAAAGTTAGGCTATTCCTCTGGAACGCATGCCAAAACGCATTACCTACAGTGGAAAATTTATACCGGAGAAGAATCTTACCTGACCCACTTTGCCCCATATGCCAAAAAGAAGCCGAGACCATCGAACATACATTGCTGTTATGTCCATGGACAGCTAAAATCTGGCAAGACAACTCGCTGCAAATCAAGATCAGCAGGTTAGGCTTAACAAGGTTGGATGAATGGTTGTATATACAGAAAGAGAATGCTCAAAGCGCAGCAAAGTTCAACAAAATCGCAACAACCTTGTGGTGTATATGGCAAGACAGAAATCACTACATCTTCGAAGGAAAAGCCCTGCAACCGAAACAGAATCTATATAGATCAGTGGCTCTCCAAGCAAACTTCGAAATCTGGAACAAGAGGACAGCCAAGGACAAACTGCGAGAGGATCACACGCACCGGTGGAAACCCCCGCCCCCCGACACACTCCGAGCAAACATAGACGCCTCCTTTGTCCAGCAAGAAGCCGCGTCATCAAACCTGGCCGAGAACAGAGGAGTACCGAAAAACAGGGCAGCCATCGCCTGCATATGCAGAGACTCACGGGGACGCCTAATTGATGGCTTCTCCAAAACGGTGGAGGCGATCTCCGTGGAACAAGCAGAAGCGATCTCCCTCTTGGAAACCCTAACCTTTCTCTCCAGCCGCACGAACAGAAGATGGGAAGTACATTCAGACTGTCTAACGCTCGTGCGGGGAGTTCTCAACGAAGAGGAAGTGAACTGGAAGCTGCTGTCAACTGTGGACCGGATCAAAGACAAGTTAAAAGAGTTTCAGGGCTTTTCCTTGGCCCATTGCAGCAGAGAGGCAAACAAGCCCGCGGACTGGATTGCAAAAGCCCAACGCGAGAATTCCCTCCCTAGTAATTGGGTAATCTATCCCCCTACAGCCTTATTTGATTTAATTTGCGCTGATGCCTTTGATGTAAATGCTTTGAACTTTCCGAGTTAAATGAAGAATCATCGTATTTTCGACCAAAAAAAAAAAAATCTTGGGTCCATCTCCTCAAAAGTTAATTTGACAGCACTTGCTTTCGAAAAATTTCCCGACACCCATCTGAAATTTGTCTCCTCTTTTACCAACTTGAGTTTAGGATATATCGAAGAAGTAACAACCCTTCTTTCGTATTAGAGATCGAAGTTCGTGTTGAACCTCGAGATGCAGGAACCAATTCGAAGATTGCTTTGACCTTATAACATAGTAAGTAGGAGAAATTGATCCGTAATTTGGACCCATTTTGAAATTCTGGGTCATTTTGATTCTTCCGAATGGAGGGTAACCTGAACCGCAAAGTTTGCGCCGCACCCACACATATATGTATGTATAATTTGTATTAATACCTATCAATTTGAGGACAATATAGCAAGTTATAGAAATGTCATTTTAGAATGCAAAATGATCGAGAATGAGCTTAAAATAACTCATTTGTCATTTTGGAACTTATGTATCTTTTTACAAACGGGTTTTTTTGGTCAAAAGTAGTGCTTTCATTCATTCATTCATTAAAAATGAGAATTACATGAAAACGACAAGTTGGAATCGGAGCACAAAATATTTCAAAGGGATTGAGGGGGGTCGATCTTCCATGCTGGGGGAAGGATTTTTAGGCGGAATGTTTTTGCAACCCAACGGCTTGATTTGCTTTTCTCAAGCAATAGACTACATTTACGTGGGTCAGCTGGGCCAAAACCTGTTTGCACTCTCGGATTAAGTCCTTCACAGCCCATGACTCCTTTGCCCGGCCCAAAACGAATTCCACTACTTTCGGTAAATAAACCAATTTATTAACTCATCAGTTCCTCTACTCATCACACTATCTTTCAAAACTTCTATTTTCCCTTTGTGTGACATTCTCTCTTTTCTTTTCCCTTATTTTTGAATGAAATTTAGTTTTAACAATATCGTTTGGCCAAAAGAAGTCCAAAAAAGATTATGATTGACCATGCTTTACTTTGTCACTACTTCAGGGGAATTTACTCCGACCATGCCTATAATTAGGGATTTCGAACATGATTGCGTCCATTTTTAATTTTAATTTAAGTATACATGTGGGAGATGTCCATAATTTATAACTCATTAATAGAGGCACAAAATATCCTATAACCAGGGATGGAGGCGAATACAACCATATTAAAATTAATCGATGAAAGTATATATTCAAATAAACATGATATGGGTTATTTATTTCACATTTTCAGAAGTAATTATAAATTTTCCCCAAAAAGGAAAGTCTTATTTGAGTTTTTAGGTGGAGTCCATGTATTCCATCCCCCTAACTGTCATTGGTGTGCAATTTCAAGCATAGCTTCAATATGTGCGATTTCGCCCGTGTGCGCCCAATTTTACCCCTATAACTAGCCCAATTAATTGGTTCTGTCCATCAAGACCCAAAAAAAGCAAAGTTTGATCCGTCCTTTCTTTCACTAAGACAACATTGGAAAGCTACGTAACGGCGATAGATTTTCCAGAACTTCATAGAAGATGGTGTTATGTTGGAATGTGACGTGACAATCCAACACGACATTATAAGACATCCACGTTCACCAACATAACTATAAAGTCGCACACCCACTTCGGGGCCCAGGGCCGGTGGCTCTTGCACGGCCCATTCATGGAAACCTACCCGCCCCTTCCTCGAACGTAAATCCAGATTCAAAGATTCAAACGAAACGTCGACCGGGCCTACTCTCGACCCTCGACCAGAGAGCCTCATGTCCTGCCGCGGTCCATGCAAACCTCCTCTCGCCACCCTACTCCCCCTTTCAAATTGCCCGAATTGTGTACGACGCGAAGCCGCACCGAGCGATTGCTTTTTTCCCGGATCGACCCAAGAGCAAATCCAAGAAAAAAGTCTTTTCAATTTAAGGCCCCATCGCGCGTGAGTTCGAGTTGGCGTTCGCTGTCGTCGTCGTTGTTGGCAGCTCGGTAGGCTCCACGTCGGATTCCGCCCCGCCCCCGTTCCCGTTCCCTTCCCACCCTTCCTACACGTCAATGCTTCCCCCGCGAGAAACGCGACCGCGAGAGGAAAAAAAGAGCGAAGCCGACCCACCGACCGCGAATTCATCCATCCCCACCGTCTTTCCTCTCCTCCCACCCCCGAAAAATCGATCGCTCGATCCCCTTTCCTTATCCCGTTCCACTTCCCCGTTTTCCCGATCCCCGATTCCGACGGTTCTTGCGGGTTTCGATTCCGTGCACCGCCCTTCGTCGTTCGCAGCTGGGCGATTCCTTTCCCGTGCGCTTAGTGTAGACCTCGCTTTATTATTATTTTTTTTTTTGGGTTGGTTTTCCGAGAGAAATGGACGAGTTCGGCGTCCTGACGGAGCGGTACGGCCTGAAGCCCCAGGGGAAGTCGGCCCCGATGGCCGCCTCGAAGCGTCCCGACGGGATCGGCGCCGCCCGGGGCCGGAGCTCCGGCGCTCCCTCCCCGCCGCCGGCCGATCCTCCTCCCGCGCCTCCGCGTCGTCCTGGAATTCCGGCTCCGGCGACGGGGCTTTCGCCGATGGCTTCGGCGAGTTCCCTCAATCGAGCGGCGGTAGCAAGGCTCAAGGTTTCGGCAATTTGGACGACTTCGGCGATCTGTTCGGTGGATCTAAGAAGCCCTCGAAATCGCCGGCCGGCGATAGCGGCGGCTTCGATTACGACTCGCTTTTCAATTCGGGCGCGGGGCCTTCGTCTAGCTACGACAATGACGATATATTCGGCGCGATGCCCGGCGTGAAGAGCTCGGCCTCTGTTGTCGGTGGCGGCAGTGGCGTTTTTGGTTCGTTTGCTTCTCCTCCAAGGCAGAGCTCTCCGGTCGACGATTTATTAGGTGGATTTCAAAATGATGATCATGACGACATCTTTGGCGGCATTGGTGCTGAATCGGGGAAGACCGATAGTAGCGCATCCGTGGTTGGGCATGGTGCTGCGGAATCTGATGATCTGATACCTGGGTTTGGTGGAAGTAGCCCTCCAGCTGATGGGTGTGTATGTGCATATTTGGAAATTTTGATTCTTTTACATACCGAATGACCTTTAACTTGTTCTTTGGGGCTTCAATTTTGCCGGATTTGCAAATTCACCAATCACGCGAAATGCATCTTACCCTGCATGACATTGAAAAATCTCTAGTAGGACCTTCTGATATCAGTAGGCTTCATGTAACACGATAGGACATTTGCGGACAGTTCGTTTGACATCTCTAAGGATGACATAGTACTACTTGTTCATGATAAACTTTCAGGACATTTTAGTTGTTTCTAGTGTCTTTTAAGACTTATTTTATAGCTTAATTCTGATTCCTTGCCTTGTTTGAGTTCAAGAATGCCTGCTTATTGAAAATTTTTTTTTTTTTTCTTTTGGTGGGAGCTTATTGAGAATTTGACTAAACATATTTTCTCACTTTCACCCAGTATGATTGAGCATCTCTTTCTGTGTAGATCATGTTATTCTTTTAGTTATGCTTATTTTACTCTCTCAGTTGAAACTCATTTCCTGAAATTGCCTGGCTAGCTATATAGTTGTGTACAAGTACTGCCAGAGCTGTAGGGGATTTCACGTGTTCATTATCACTGTAGAGCTCAAGCATGTATTTTCCCTTCATTTCTGTTAATTTTATCCTAAAAGGAAATTAGATAGAAAATTAGGCATCCCAGAAAATGCTAAAACTAACTCTCAATGCAGACACAAATTCTTTAATTTCATTTTTCACCCGATGGTAAATGTGCATGAATCACTCTATGCGCGAAATATCTGTTTTAATCGTCAAGATGCCCAGAAGAGTAATTCTAAGCTGCAAGAAAGTGCAAAGATGACGGATTCATCCGTATGACCTGGCTTGTTGCCATTGCTTTTTAGATCTTAATCTTGTTTGTGGCATTTACTTTCTACTCGGTTTTTTCGGTATTGTTGGCATTGTTGGGAGTGCCGTACCTTATGCATTGACTCATATGATAAAGCAGATAATATCCTTTTGATGGACGTACTTTCCCTGTCAATATACATTTTGTAGCATTGACTTACAATTGAGATCGGCCAATTATTTTTTATGATAAAAGAGGAGCCTCTAGTTGTTTCATTTTATTCCCCTTTTCATGTAATGGCCATGCATGCTTAGATAACATTGATGATAATGTCTAGGATCCTAAGGACGCCATGGTGTCATTGCCTTCCTTTTTCGATATTTAAAGGATCCCATTGTCGTAGGTTCTCATTTATTAAAAGCATAGTGGCTTGTTAGTCTTCTACCATAGAGTGTCTCTTCTGAGAGCACTTAATCTTGGAAGTGGCTCCATCTGTCATTTCTGCTATTTTAAGAATTTTAGTATTGTCTCAACAGCAGTTATAGATTGTCTTAAAAACGAAGGGTATCTTGTATAGTGTAATCTACATTCTCATAAATTGACCATTGGATTTATTGCATCTTGTCTGATAGATAATATGTCCAAATCTCCTTCGTCGGATTCTTTATCCCGTTCTAATGCCGTGTGCTTCTCCTTCCTTAAAAACTTCTGAAAATTCATTAATTCTTCTATGGTAATTTCTGACCATAAAAATTTAAGTAGTTTTGCAATGCAATAACTATTTTCACTTTCGGCAGTCAGAGAAGGCAGCCCCGAAAATCCAATGCTTATTCAGCTGAGTCAAGCTCTAATTTGTCAGAAGACCCTTTTGTAGTATTAGAATCGACTTCCAAGCCAGTGCATGCCTCCTCGGAAATCTTTTCGGATCCATTAGAAGAAAGCAGTCAGTTTGGTAATTTCCAAAGGGCAAATAAAGTTGGAGATAAAGGTAAGTGATTTCTCTTTATTCTTACAGAAGCTTTTCAATTGTTCTTTTTGACATATCATTAGGATGAACTTTTAACTCAAGCATTTACTGTGATGTAGTGAAGAGCCCTAGTGTGTCATCACTAGATGAGCTTGAGGACTTTGCTATGGGCCAGACACGGGGAAATACTGACACACAGTCAGATTTCTTTTCTGTTGGAAAGGGATCTGGCCAGGCGTGGGGAAATACTGATACGCAGTCAGATTTCCTTTCTGTTGGAAAGGGATCTGGGGCTGGGAAGAAGGCTAGAGGCCCTGATGTGTCTTCAATAGATGAGCTTGAGGACTTTGCGATGGGTAGGGTGCAAAGGAATGCTGATATTCAGTCAGATTTTCTTTCTGGTGGAAAGAGTTCTGTGTCTGGGAAAAATGCTGGTGGATATAAAGAAGGTTCAAGGGATGCATTTGAAAATAAGCACAAGGCTGCGGATGATCTAGAATCTTTCTTTAGTGTGGGTTCGCGGTCAAGCAGTGTACCTAAATCTAGGTCAACAAGTTCGGTAAGAACCAAAAGTTCTATCTTTATTTTTAATGCAGTTGAATTGTCGTTTTAGTCCCCGATACTTCTCATGTGCAGACAAAAAGCAAAGAAGCTTCCAAAACACCACCAAAGCCGACTTTTGAGGTCCGGTCCAGCATGAAGAAGGCCTCATCAGCAGTGAATTTCATGGATGACTTTTCTTTAATGTTTGGAGGTGTTTAATGCTACAGTTCATTTCCTTCAAAGTAGTGGGAGATTTCTTTGTGAATCTCCCTTTGCTGCCTATTTATTAAAACATAAAGTTTCTATTGTCCTTCCAACAGCT
The DNA here is from genome assembly GCA_014182575.1 of Eucalyptus decipiens. Classification (NCBI taxonomy): domain Eukaryota; kingdom Viridiplantae; phylum Streptophyta; class Magnoliopsida; order Myrtales; family Myrtaceae; genus Eucalyptus; species Eucalyptus decipiens. Next base: position 53,958,336 of record CM024614.1, read on the forward strand.
GCATCATTTGCTGGAGAATTTGAGGAAATTGAAGGGGAAAGCGAAGAAAGGAGAAGGGCAAGACTGGGTCGTCATGAGAGAACCCAGGAACGAGTGGTCAGTATTTCTCTTTTTTATTGTGGCAACTTTGTCTGGTTAAGCTTAGGATAGTGACTAGCGAGAGATATCCTGCTTTTGTTGTACTCTTGAATAAGTAAATCCTAGTTATAAGGTAAAAGTAGAAATGATAGAAAAGTACTGAGGAATGAAAGATGAGCAAATAATTTACATTCCCTTTTGGTTTTCAAACTGTGTTGCTTTTGGATTATTGGTGTACCTTGGGATTTTTAAACTTATGATATGTTTAAATCATGGTGAGATATAGAATTCAGTTGTAGCTGAAAGAATGGTACTAACGTGCTTTTTTCTTTTTAAATAAAAAAATAAACTCAGGCAAAAGCAGTTGCCGAGATGAACCAGCGGGACTCTCAAACTCAGCTGGAGCAAGAAGAGAGGCGTGTAAGTACTTGGACTTACATCAGAATTGATGCTTACTTTTTCCATTCAAATACTCTGTTCAATTGTTCTCTCCATTTTCTAGTTGTTCAAAAATATTTTCCTGCTCTTCCTGGGAAACAAGTATCTTTCATTGTTTTACTTTGATTTAATTAAGCTATTATGTACTTGCACAGAGAATTGCTGAGAATCTTGATATGAAGATAAAGAGCTGGGCTGCAGGGAAAGAAGGCAATCTTCGTGCACTATTATCATCATTACAGCAAGTGGGTCTTCTTGTAGAAATCCATTCTCTTGCTTCTTCCTTTATATTCTCATTGTTGCGATTGACTCATCTTTTGGGGATGCAACTTTTATTTTGTTTGAAATATGTCATTTCAGCTAGCATATTGCGTTACAAAATTGCTCATCACATTTGATAGTGTGAATCATCAAGTTTTGTTGGGAAATAATAAGTAATTCTGCATTATCTCTCTAATGTCTAAATGGCACATTTCAAGTTATGTTTGAGTACTGAAGTATGGGTACCTCTCTGTTGAAGGTCAGTCAGGACTTTGGATTACTGGTGTGGTCTTCAGAGAGTGCAACTTCGTTTCACACTTCCATCTTTTGACAAGGCTTGATAATTTCATGTTTTAAGATCTTGGAATTTGTTTGGTATCATGCTGCCTATATGTGACAAATGCTGAAAATACTCATTAGCAGCAAGAGATTGGCGAGGGTTTAGTGGAAGCCTGGGGAAGCTGAAGTTTCTTAAGATTAACTGTGAATTAATTTTTTAGTTTAATGTGTTAAAGAGATTACTCCTTTACTGATAAAACATTTCATTTAGGTTAGAGGCTAGCTTTTTATAACAACATTGTCTTGACAGCTGGAGTTTCCTCAGGTGTTGTCGAACAGATTTTAAAATCCACAACTGCCTACTTACAGGGAAAGATGCATGAAACATCCAGGAGTCTAAAGCATGTTAGTGTATCTAGGACCTTTGGGACTCTAGAAAAAGTTCCTGATTATATTCGCTTGAATAATTGGTTTAAAGGGTCTTGATCACCTTGAATCAAAGTCAGGTTTCATGAAACTTATGTTGCGTAATCCCTTAGTTATTTTAGTGACAATGTGCCTGTAACTCTTATCAATGTAATGTAAGCTTGGGAGGTATATTCATTTTGAGATACATACAAGCTTTCTAGTCCATTATGCTGCTTAGAGTAGTCTCCATTTTAATTTTAATTTTTTTTCATTTTACGAATCAACCGGAAGTGCTGCGCAAAGATATCATGTTTAGTAATTTACCAATGTTACAAGACTTGCTTACTAACCGATCCAAAAATTTAGGTAATCATCGTCTAGAAAGTCTGAAACTATAAGCAGGAAAGTTAATTGATAGACAGGGTAATGCCTGTAGTTCCGCAACTTCGTGAAAATAAACGTGTGATCTGCACATGGATAAAGTAAGGTGCTTAGTGTTTTGGGTTGTATACTCATGCTCAAGTCCAGGTCGATGTTGCATTTTGGTCACTGCTGAGTTTCTGCAGTACAAGGACAACTTTTTTCATTGAAATTTTTAATCTTGGGATATTTATGAATCGGTGGAAATGAGATAGGGCTGAATTTGTCTCTCACTCAGGTCATGCATCTGAGGGAGATTAACTCTGCAGGACATTGGATTGAATGTGGAAGTACTGGTTATGAGATGAATATTTGTTTATTTCATTTGGAAAAGTCCTGTAATACGATTTAGAGTGATTCTGGAGTCATGTATCTTGTGGTTTCTTTTGTATTTGAATCAGCTGTTTTGTGACATATCTAATCTCTGTTCTCCATGGAGTGATGCAGGTGCTTTGGCCTGAATCTGGGTGGGAACCAGTTTCACTAACCGATTTGATAACTTCTACCTCAGTCAAGCAAGTATACAGAAAGGCTACATTACGTGTCCATCCTGACAAGGTTCAACAGAAGGGGGCCAATCTTCAGCAGAAGTACACTGCTGAAAAGGTGTTTGATATACTTAAGGTACTCCGCTGTTCTAAGCATATTGCCAATGCCGTTTTGGTTGAAGCTCATCTTCGTGACTCTCTTTGTCAGTTGGTACATGTACCTTGTACTTGCTGGATTTCAGGCGAGAAAATGCCTGGAAATGGATCCATGTGTGAATATCATGAATGGTATCTAGTGATTCTTGCTTGAAAGCTCATATAATTACTGAGTTTAATATCTAATGCTAATATTCAACTACAGAAATAACTCTAGACCTCAACTATGCTTGCTCCCAGTGAAGAATGATTGCCCAGGGAGCCTCGATCAATTTGACTACATAAGTTAAATTTTTAATGATATAAATAGCTTAGTGCTATTTCTGTCTAGACACCTGCCTCTCGGGCCTCTCTTGGTCTACCATCTGTCTTCTTCAAACTGTTTGCCATTGCTTACTTTTAGTAAGACCTATTTTCTAGAAGTGTGCAGTAGCAGCAAGCCCATGCCATGTAGGATTTCTTAATTTGATCTGTCTCAGTTGTATTTTAACAAACTCGGTCAACCTTATTTTGCGTGCAGCCAACCGGTTCGACAAAGAAGTCTGCATGATCATAAAGTCTCATATATATTAGCAAAGTGTTTGGTTCAGACTTCAGAGTTTAGATGTGGTTAAACCTGTAGTTTGACTGCAAAATTTGTAATCACACACTGATCAAGGCTTTTTTTTTGGCAAAAAGTAAAAGCCCAATTTGAAATAATAAGTGTATTCTTCGTTTTGATGAAAATCTGAACTTTCTATTAGAATTAATATACCAAGAGATAGGCCTGTATCTTCAAGTACCCTTTTTTGAAAAGAGTGGGGGTGTCAGAGGATGTTCTACAATTACAAATTCCTATGTTAGCTTGTTGACATGGCTTCTCCACCTTCTCAAAATCTACAAATTTTGTTTTCACAGGAAGCATGGAAAAAGTTTGAGACTGAAGAACTCCGATAGTTTATTGAGGTTGAAATTGTAAATTGCACGTCAGCATTTTGTGGCATTCACTTTTGCAAGCTGAGCTGCACCTGCCATATCTATACTGCTTGAACTGAAGATCTTCATGCCGCAGGTTCTGTATGGAAGGTAAAGTAGACGATGGTGTAAATTTGTTCGTTTGTTAACATGGGTCTTGCGAGGTTCCGTCATACTTGCCTCTCAAATGCAGTTGACCTCATACCATTCCTGTGGATAATTAGCCTTCTACATTCCTTCTCCGTGATATATTTATTTTGGTATATCAGCCGTAGCTCTTTTGCTTGAGGTAAGGCATGTTATGTCAAAACATGTGCTTCCAGAATAATGTTTCGTATTTTGTCTTTGGCATGTGTGACTCGCCGATTTGGTGCCAACTCCTTGTTTCTGGGGTTGACTTTCTTCTGGTTCATTGTATCATTGATTTATACAAGAAACGCTATTGCCTCAGCCATTTCGGCTGTGGCCACAGCTTTTGAATAGAAGACGAAGATGTGTTCTCGCTTTGTATCCTGTGATTCATATCTGATTCACGAATGAGAAGACCTTTTGGAACAATAACCAGGCCTTGTATTTTAAGAGACACATACATGGTCTTGTATTGTACATCCAGATTAACAGAACAGTGACTCAACAGTTCCATATCATCTTAATTCTTCCATTTGCAGATGGATTTGGAATTAAGATGCTGAGGGGATGGTCATTCTATACTTTGAATGACTTGCCTTTGTTTTGGCAAGGGAAACGGAACCCTTGTCTGTGAGTGGACCGCTCATTGCTATTTCTTTATTGTTATTATTATCATTTTGAGATAAGTGTATCAAAAATCTTAAAACTTCTTATTAAAGTGCAATTGAGTCATATTTTTAAAAAAATATGATAAAATTCTAAAATATGTCAAAATTGGTGGAATCAAGTCTTTTTGTGAATAGTCTAATTTGGTAATGGAAAATGTTAATGTAAGTTTTATTATTATTTTTGCTCTTCTATTTGGCGTAAAGGTTAACTAAAGCACCTAAACGACATCGATGTGATCTAAATTCTAATTTTTTTTGGCAAATCTAATTAATTAGTTTTAAAAATTCCAAAAGTTTTATCCAAAAAAGACAAGTTGAAAAAAAAGGCTAAAAGTTTAAAAAAATTAAAAAGAAAAGAAAAAAAAAACTACCGGTAAAAGGAGGGCTTGCCTATGGGCCGTTGCCTCGTCACTAGAAAGGATCCGCAGGGTGTCAGCACTACCTAGAATGGTAATTGAGGTTTTGGGGAGGGTTTGAAACCATTGTCAACTAACAAATGAGGGCTTGCTAGCCCCATCTAGATTTGGAAGAGGGCGACGGCTCTCTCTCAAATTAGTATCAATGTAATAAATTTACAACATTTTTTATACTTCCAATCATAAGTAACTTGACTCACCTAGACATCTCCTTTTTATTGCATCATTTGTTTTTCCCATATTTCTTTCCCTTTTTCCTTTGTTCTCCTGGATGGGTAATATGATTGCACGCCAGTTTCCTAGGCCTACATCACTTTTTAGGCGATATATAAGCCGAAACGATTGAATTAGTTTTTACCAAAAAAAAAAAAATAATTGAATTAGTCTATTTCAAGAAGTTTTAGAACTCAACTTTCTTATGAACATTTAGGATTAAAGTGCTGGTGTCACACATGAATGCTAAGATATCTAGGGTGTATTTGGTAATATTTCTACTAATGAGATTTTGTAATAAAATCTATTTTATTTAGTATGACCTACAAGTTTTTTTCGTAAATTTTTTGATAATTTTTTAAAGATAATTTTTAATTTCTTTTCAAAAATAATTCTTTTCTATTTCTATTCCTATTTCCTAGAACAATTTTGCAGTAAAATAAGGCGTTTGATAGCCTCTCCTCATTTTATATAAAATTAAAAATATTCATTTTATTCATTTAAAAAAAATAAATTTATTTAGAATAAAAGTAAAAAATTATTTTTATTTATCATTTGATTTTAGTTTACAAAATTTATTAAATTTATTAAAAATAATTTATTTTTTTATTTTAATGATTTTTTAATTAATTTGCCTTTTTTTAAATTTAAGATTTTTTTCATTTTAAAATAAATTTTTCATAAAATAAAATAAAATAGAATAAATAAAATAAATATATTTTAAGGATATTTTAATTTTAAAATAAAATGATATTTTCATTTTATTTTTTATGATTTATTTTATGATTTATTTTATTTTATATTTATTTTATTTCCTCTAAATCTTCTTCTTCCTCCTCTAGCTATTTTTGCTAGGTGGCAAACGGTTATTTTTACTTAAATGGTGATTTAGGCGAGGCTCTAGCCATCGATTAGAAGAGGAAGAAGAAGAAAAAGAAAAAAAAAAAAAAAAGAAAGAAACTTATTTCTAAAAATTTTTCTTGTAAAGAAAAAGTTACTTTTTTCTATTTCTTATTTTTGTTCCAAATCTATTTCTTAGCTATTTTTCTATTATGAGGAATAGAAAAATTAACTAACATTACATTTACCAAAAAAAAAAAAATTAACTAACATTACCAAAAATATTTCTATTCTTTTTCTATTCTGCGGAACAAAAGAATAGAAAAATTGAAACGTTGTCATGCAAACCTCCTAGTGTACTTATCCCGCATCTCTAATGAGAATAGAAGAAATTATGTTTCCGATATATTGTTATTACATCTGAGCGTCACTCCCTTTACGCTCGAGCAAAGTGAATGGCAAATTTGTAAGGAGGAAATTAGGTGTGTCCATGCCTACCTCGATACGTTCTTCGAGCCGTGTTGGTTGGGCCAAAGCGGTTAAACCTATGATTAGGTCTAGTTCGAACGAACGAAAACATTTAGCATCAAGAGAACGCAATGGTCACCAATATTAAATTAACTAATAATTGAACTTGACGAGGCTCATATGAAACCTGATTGACAAATGTCAATAGCTCCATATACTCAGCGCATATAATAATTTCTCACAAAATTTCCGGGGATGGTGCCGATTTTGCACAATCAAAGGGTCCAACATAAATACATGGAGGTATCATGGCATGCATGCGATGTAAAATGTCCTAGTCCTCCTAGATTGTCGAATTTCTGGCACAACACGATTAAATATGCTGAGTTCCACGTGATGCCTAATTGAATCTATGGTCTCGTTATAATGACGTGAGTCCTCTCAATCATTCCATAAGGGTGTCACATATATAGTCATTCCTTTCTCACCAGGATTAAATGAGCACAAGATGCGTCCAAAACTTTTTTTCGTAGCCACTTAACTCTAAACTTAATGACAAACCATTGAATTTTAGTCCAACTTTCATCTAATGTGACTTTATCTTAGTTCATCTTTCGGCCAAATTAGATTTGGGATGGATTGCTCGTCAAAACAGATGGAATCGTCGTGATTGAAAGTGGAATTAAATTTAAGCAAGCTAAACAGAATAATTGAAAGTTCAGTGACCCGATTGAAGATAAAGATATTAATTTCATGACTGCAAAACTAATGAATTTATCTCTAATTTGTAGAACGTCATGCCTCATGACGTAGTTTTTTTTCTGTTGAGATGGCATGAAGATTACATAAATAGAAAGTTTTTTTTTTTTTCCTTTTCATGGGGGAATTGATGATCTCAACCCATAATTTTTATTTATTTTCTTATTTTTATTTTGAAAAATAAATAATTTGAAAAATATTTTTCTAAAAATGATTATTTATAACAATTAGTTAATGGAAAATATTTTCATTATCGATAACAATTTTTGCGTAAATGTTTTCTTGGATGATAAAATAATTTTTTCATTTATTTTTTATAAGTAATACAAATGATCTTTTATGAAAATACCTTCTAAATTATATATTTTACCGAAAGAAACGCATCCATTTTTACTCAAATTCCATGAAGACTATTGGGCCTGTGGGCAACAGGCCTGGCTTTCATTTCATGCTTACTTATTATGTTTAGATGGAGGCCATGATCACCGTTGTCAGCTTTTCCCCCAAATTGCAGAGGCCCGACTATAATGGGCTGTTCAATTTTGCCAATTTCAAGGGCCGACGCAAAACCGCCAACTTTGATTTCCCATTTGATGCAATCTGGTCATTTCATAATTTAGCTTTTACTAGCTGCACTGCCTTTTATAAAATTGAGAAGGAGAAGAAAAAAAGAGAAAAAGACAGCGTCCTTTACCTTCCGATTTGCATAATTAGAAGAGGGAGTGCTTGTACATCTGGCAAATAAGATTATATTCGTAACTGAGCAAGTACACAAGGGGGAATGCTAATATATCTGGCCAATTATCAATAAATGCTTTGACTGCAAAAGAAAGTAATAAAATTCGACCAAAAACCAATCAAAATGAGCATCATTCTCAATGCACAACTTTTTGGTATGCTCTTTATTCATGTTTGATGGAAGTAAATTACAAATCCTTAAAACTAACACTTCCGCGTCCCATCATTCATGCCACGTTAGTGAATATGATAATTAGCAAAAGGAAGACTTGAATACATCAATCTTTATCACTAAAAAAAAATAGCGAACACTCCATGTGTATTTTACAAGAAATAAAAAAAAAAAAGCATACCTCACTCTAATGGGATGAAGAAAAATTTGAAGTGACAGCTTTTTCTCAATTATTTCTTTTTGGCTGGCGTTTTGACAAGGTGGGGGCATAAACTTTTGGGGTCCCATGGTTAAGAGAAATTTGATCGGGGCTGAAGAGAATCGATTTGATCGACGGATACGATGATCTTGTTTTTGGGAGCAGTTAAACAAAAGGAAAATGAATGCAACAATAATAAACAAGTTTGTCGAATACAAAACAAATAAAATTGTTTCCCGTAGACATGCTCATCATCAAAGTCCCAACAGCATCCCAAAGCAATGGCAAAACAACAAGGTCCAAAAAAAGCACTAACAAAAATTTGGCTAGTGAAGGTCTAAAATCAACCAACTCATCATAACGGACAAAAGACCCTGTGCCTTACCCTTGCGGTGTTGTAAAAGACTTTGTTTGCTTGCCAAGAGGCCGCGCATCCGTGCTTTGAACATGTTGACAGGTAAAAGTTGGTGATAGTGTTTTATGCATATTCATTATAAAGGATACGTTTGGAGCCCATTCACTTTGCTTAATGGCTTTGTGCAAATCTCTCAAGTGACTCCACTTTGGTTTTGGGAAAAACCTTTACGCAAAATAAGGAAGATGACTTAGGGTCGTTTGGAACTACTTTTGGGGAATGTCTTTAGAAAAATGCAAATATCTTTGATGAAAGGTGTTTTTCAAAATGCAACCGTGTTTGGTAAATTGCACTTTGAAAGCTCTTTGTAAAGTATTTTGAGCAAAATAGCGTTTGGGGAATTACACTTGCAAAAGATCTTTTTGGTAAAAAAAAAAAAATTATCAAAAGAAAAACTAAAAAAAAAATTGACCAAAAGGGCGGAGTGGCCGCCGGCGACCTCCGGCTCGGCGACGCGGAAAAACACGGATTTCGGGAGGACCTCGCCGCCCGGATCCGGGTCGCGGCGGGGTCGCGCGACCGCGCCGCCCTTTGATCCGGGAAATGCTGTTTGGTAAACCGTGCCGCCCCGGATCTGGGTTTGCGGTGACCCGGCCCTCGGTCGCGCCACCTTTCCCAAACGGCCTAGCATTTGGCCAAGTACCTTTAGGCTTCAAAGGGGCTTTGGGAAGTGGTTCCCAAACGCACCCTTAGTAATCGCCATGATAGGATGTCATGAATTACTTCTAGACTTAGTTTTAAAAGGTTTAATGTTTAAGCAACAAGATGTAGATTTGCCTTCACTCGGTTAAACTTCGACGGTGTTACCAATTACTCCAGTCTTAAAGTTGTTAGATCCATCAAATGCTCAAAGTGAAACAAATTGAGGCACATGAACACAGTTAGCCTTGCCCACGCCAGGATACTAACAATCTATTCCAAGTCACATACCATATTCATCAAGAGGAGCATCGTAGTCATAGCTGGTCGCAATGAAGGGACCACCAGCTGTCCTGCCAAAGTTGGTTCCTTCACGATACTAAAGACAACGAACAATACCCATATAAAGAACAAGTATGCAATCATTTAAAAGGAGACAAAAAAGAAGGTTAACTAATGATTATAATTTGCAGCATAATGGAAAGGCAAAATTAATTGTTCAGAGCCACGATTTTCAAGATTATTATTAATTGATTGAAATTGAAAAATGAAAAATAATGACTATAAGGCACCGCTCCCCCAAACTTGGTTACCTGGAAATTTTTTTTTTACACGACCGAGAAAGATTAGAGGAGGGGGGGGGATGTATATATAAAAGAGATATATTAACAAATTCGTAAATGACTTTTTTTATATATATATCTGCGGGACAGCAAAGGGCTTTATTTACATTGAAATGTATATATAAAAGAGATATATTAACAAATATATATATCGAGGGTGAGCGGCGTTGGGGAAGGGGCAAGGCGGCAAACGAGAGAGGAGCGAATGTTGATTTGGGGGCTTTAAATTTTAAGGAACCCTAACCGGTTCTAAAGGGGGCGGTTCCGGTTCCGGTTCCAGTTCCGGTTCCCATAAGAACCGGAACCAAAACCGAGAACCGTCGGTTCCCTTTTTCAGGGAGCCGGGAACCGGAACCGGCCCCTCTAGAACCAGGAACCGCGCCGGAACCTGCGGTTCGGTTCTCGGTTCCCGGTTCTACCCGGGAACTACGCTCACCCCTAGTCAAGGTCATGTGGCGCATCAATCGGACAAGACCTAAAGACTTTGTGCTTTCCGTTGCTTATTGGATTATGTACTAAGGGTACGTTTGGGGAAGCTTTTGGGAAAAACTTTTAAGGAAATGCAAAAGTCTTTGGTCTAAAGGATTTTGATGAAATGCAAAAACTATTTGGTAAACTATAATTGAAAAACGCCTTGAGAAGCAACTTTGGGAAATGCTGTTTGGTAAACACATATTTAGGAAGTCCTTTAGCGAAACAAATTTAAGTTTTTAATTTTTAATTTTTAAATTGAAAACAAAAATAATGACTTTTTTTTTTGCATTGAGATGTATATATAAAAGAGATATATTAACAAATTCATATAAAAAGATATATTAACAAATTTAATAAAAAATACATCAAAGTGGACTTTTTCTCAATTAAAAAGAAATAGTAATTTCATTATAATAAACATGATTACATATGCATCGAAGAAAGAAATAGGTTTTTATTGAAAATTACAAATATCCTTAAGTTTTATTAAACTCATTGCTATTTGATCACATAAACGTGCTATGTCATAAGATAAATTGTCATTTGAAGTACCGACCCCCTCATTTGTATTATCAAGGTCAACTGAATATTTGTAATTGGGATCCAAATCTGCTCTTGCAAAATGTCTATCATTGGCGGCGTTTCATCTATATAATTATGCAAAGTCATTATTGTTATAACAATTTTTACTTGCTTCTCAAATAGAAAATTGAGCATATGCTTTAGAATCTTCCACTTCTTCTTCAAGACATCAAAAGCTTGCTCAATTTTCCGATCGCAACGAGGAATGAGCACGATTGAATACCTCTTGATAGCTTGTAGGGGTAGGACTTTGTTGAAATTCTGGCAAATGATATCTAAATTTTTTGTATGGTCCCAAATAACCTATTGGATTTGGATATCCAACATCTACTAAATAATATTTACCTGCACAAATATAATATAAATTTAATCAACATAGACTACATTAATACATATTAATGTACAAAAACCATTAATTAACAAACCTGGAAGAGGATGAAGAAATTGCACATCACATCTCCCTAAAGCTTCATAGAAAATACGAGTATCATGGGCTTGGCCCTCTAAACCAGCCCAAACATAAGTGAATTCCATATTAAAATTACATACCGCTAAGATATTTTGAGTCGGTGTACCTTTTCAACCAATAAAACAAATCTGATCTTTTACATGTATCACCGTTGGGATATGAGTGCCATCAATAGCTCCAATACAATCCTAAAACAAAAACGCAAACATTATTGTATAATCAAAATTTGCTTTTAATTCCTTCTTCCTATTGTATAATCAAAACATACTTAAAATATGGAAAAAATCTTCGATTATTTTTTATCTTCTCTAGAACATTCCTAAATTGCCAATTAGTTGGTTGGATCAAATCTTTTCCCATTTCACATACTTTATCTAATACTAAGCTAAAATACCTGTTTATGGTTTCCCATAACACTGAAAACCTATTGTGTTAACCTATTACCTATATCATGTCCTAAAATATGAAGAAATATTTCAAACATTTCTGTAACATCAATATTCCTAGTTCCTTCAAGACCATAACGTGTTACTAAATCATGCATTCAATTATTAAATACAATCTTATCCATTCTAAACATTTGATAACACTTTATCGGATTAGCATCTTCATTCATCAACTCTCATACCCATGCATTTCTGTATATGATGATGTCCTACAAGATTTTTGTCACTTGTATATTGCCGATAAGCGATTGTGACTTGAGTAATTTCCACAAGTTGCCAATATTCCTCGTCCTCTTTTTCATGAATTTCTCTTTCAAGAGAGTCATCCATATCTGTTTAAAGTAACAAAACAATAAGAAAAGTGATGGGTAATCATCCATTAATGAAACAATTATCATCCATAATATATATGCAAACTCCATCCAATTAAAATAATACAAACTAAAAACACAAGTCTCAAAAACATAATTAAAAAGAAAGTTCACAAGTAGTGCAAATCACCAATCCAAAATAAGTTTCACATTACAACATAGATTAATATGAAAAGCTCAAATAAGTAACTAGTATCCTAGCGATGACTATTATGCTCCTTCAACTTATACTTCAGCCACTCGACTTTCTCTTCATCTTCATCCAAGTTCATAAAAATTTGCCTATTGTTTTTCTTTTCAGAAAGATGAGAAAGTGTAAAGAAAAACAACTTTCTGTTTTTCTTAATCTCAGGAATGGCTTTCAATATTTACATAATCTCTTTGTAAGAGTCAAATTCCCTTGCAACCGATGTTGCATTGCTCCTACTTTCAACAGCTGAATAAAATTTGTCGATTTGTGATGCTAACTTAGCAGGTCCGGTCAATTTTTTTTCTCTCTTTCCTTGAGCTTCCTTCGTGGAACTTTATACCATTCTTTTATGGCTCTTACTTTGACTTAGTTGGGCATTCGTTTCACCTACATCACACTTTAAAGTATCATCAGTAGATCCTGCACAATCACCAATATCAGCTTGTGTACCCTCAAGATTCTCAGTATTGTATAAATCTTATGCATGATTTCAAGTAACACTTCCAGTGGCAACCGTACCTTGGAACATTTTGTCAAACAAAACTTCCATATTCGGATGTATGCCTTTTGTTCGAAAAACTTTAAGCTTAAGATTGGCCTGTTATAATAAGATATTTTCATGAGTTATATCACAAACAATGAACTTATAAAAAAAATGTGACAAAAAAAAGATAAACACATAAATCTTTCTCTCCCACCATTTATCACTTGCATCAAAGGTTTTCTTCCTTGGATCCCATCTTAGTCCTGTTTCCTTTTGAATCAATTGCTTCCATCTTTTTCATTCTTCCTTTAGATTATCCCACTTACTCTTCATTTGATTTTTATTGTCTTTTTTGCCCCTCAGCTCTTCAAACTTGGTAATTATAGCTGTTCATCCATCTCTTTTGTTGCTCGTAGGACGATTGCTTTTTTCAATTTGTTCAATGCACAATCAACAAAATGTTTCTACATCTTTCGGGCTCCAATAAGCCTTTTCTTTTGATGAACTCGCCATCTTCCAATAGAATAAACATAAACACATTTGAAAAATGAAAACAAATGAGATTAACTATGACCCAATTCCCTATAGATGAATGAACACATATATAGATAGAACTATGCATAGCAAAAAGGTTGAGTTCAGGACGTTGATTCTCCATTTTTAGCTAATTTCCTCTTTTAGATGGAAATGATCCTTACAACTACGGATGCATTTAGTCTCCTATAAGATTTCGCAAATTCACGATCTATTGAGCACATACCTGAAAACCATATGGGTGACAGGAAAAACATTGCGAACAAGGGGTAGAATCAAGGTTGTTAATTGCATTAAACAAAAAAGAGGCAAAAAAGCTTCACGGTGAGGGATAGACAACACAGATACCAAAACTAAGATGTTAACAGGAGAATTCTGATTATGATATCTAGTGCTAAGCATGCCTAGCTTTGTCATTGCAGCAATCTCAATGATCTCAAACACAAGTGTTCCATAAGATTCAGATTTTACAAGCAAAAACAAAGACTCCCTCAGACTAACCGAACCAATGACACATTAGTCGAACCCAAACAACCCAAGAAAATGAACCCAGAGAGCAATTCTACAACTAAAGAAACTCTATGCTGCAATCTCACACCAATTGCTAGACATCATCATATCATTGAACAAGATGGAGCTGCTTTTTAGATGATCATAACCCAACCAAGTTCGAGTCACTTTGAGGACCCATCTCTCACCTCAGCTTTCATTTCGCCTCTTCTTTTCTAATATCCCAAGTTCCTACAGCTGCACACCACTTTTAAATTTCCAAAATTCCTCATCTTTACCGAACCATCCCTGCCACAATCTCAAAGCAAGCCAAACCAGCAAGTCCTCGCACACTTTTCAGTGAAACCCACTAGGACTTCGACCTCTCCCCCACACACCCAGTTAAAAAAAAAAAAAAAAAAAAAAAAAAAAAGAGTAGCCCAAACCCAAAAACCTTCCCTAGTTTTCTCTGCATTTTCCCACAACACCCAAATAGAGAGCTTGCAAGTGAGCTAAAAAACACATTCGAGAAAGAAACCCAAATCGATGAACACATGAACAAGGAAAAGGGAACATGCTCGGGCACTACAAGATGAAAATTCTCAACTCACCTAAAGACCAGACCTCCTGAAGTTTAGCTCCGAAGTATGTCGGGAAGAACAAAGATGGCTTTACCAGAACTTGGCCTGCTTCGAGTCCTCTCTCTTTGTGTGATCAAGGAACCACAAACACCTTCTAATTGTATGGTGCCTTTAAATAAATTATCATCAGAACAGGTTCCTTAATAATGCTAACCAAGGGGTCATTGCATCTATTATATTGGACGAGAATCTGTACAGTCTGCAAGCAGTATTTAAGGCGGAGAATCATTCATTTCATGGCATGCGCGTGACCATGAATTGGGACTCTTGTGGCGAGTGAAACCTTTTAGCTGAAAGTTAAACATTATGAACCAAAGCAACTCTTTATCAATTAATGGAGCGTAAGGTAGACGTAACCATGTTCGTTTGCAGATGGCAAGGGAGTGAGAGCCAATAAAAGCAAAAAGAAAAATAGAAGGAGAAAAGACTCATCAAAAGATGCCTTGTCAAATTTCTGTTCTTGCTTAGGTCCCTTGCTCTATGGCTAAAATTCCAATGAATTTACCGAGGTCCCAGGAAGGGGAAAACACCGAAGAAATCTTCTACTATAATGGTCTCTCTCCCATCTATATCTGTAGTTTTCTCTAATGAATTTTTGACATTTCGCTCGATTTTCATCTCCCCAATCCTCTCTAACTCTTTCTCAAAAAGTTTCTATTACTCGAGCATCCATATATATACTCATCAAGCATGGCATCAAAAGTATCATTCACAAAATCACCACACACTTAACAATCACAACTAGAAAAAGCATAATAAGAGGGAATCGAATCAAAAGAACATGGATTGGGTGAGACGAGCAAGTACATTCTCAAAGAAGAGGGAGGCGAACACGAGAGAGCTAAGTGACTTGATTCAGTGAAGAAAGAAGACACCAAGAGAGAGGCGAGCATTGGGAACTGATGAACGAAGACGGAAGATGACCAAACGGTGACCAAATAGCCAAGCATAAAGAGCAGCGACACCAAAGTGCAGCAAAACCAGAGGCGCAACGAAACCAAAGACGTATTCCATAGGAGCGTCATGAGAAGATGGCTTTCGGGTCGTATGGGGGAGCTCGGTTTGATGACGATTGATGAGCGAAGATAGAAGATGACCAAGCGGTGACTAAATAGCCGAGCAAAAGAGCAGCGACACCAAAGGTGTAGCGAAACCAGAGGTGCAGCGAAACTAGAGGCGTATTCCACAGGAGCGTGAGAAGATGGCTTTCGGGTTGTATGGGGGAGCTCGATTTGATAACGATTCTTGGTGCATGCTTGTGGATTTGAGAAAGAAGAAGAAGACGAGAACTTGCAGGTGCGTCAGGCTTGTGGATTTGAGAGAGAAGAAGAAAAGACGATAACTTGCGGGTGGGTAAGGAAAGGAAGAGAAAAACGTGTGCAGATCTAGGTTTTCAGAAGGGTTAAACTTGGAATTTCGTTAAGTTTTGAGGGCAACAATGGCAAACGAACAAAAATTCATTAATCCCCAGCTAGCTTACCAAAAGCTGAAATGCCCAAGGCAAGGGTCTTGGGCTTTCAGCCTTCAAAATGCAAACTTTAAGCTAAGCATCTTTACAAATTTTTTTTTTGCCAAACGCTCATTTTTAGCCCAAAGGGCTTTGAAAGCTTGAAGTGGCTTGGAAAAGCTGAATCCAAATGCAGCCTAAGATGGCTAGCTTGTTACTAGCTAGACGAAACCACAAATTCAAATCATCAAGATTATACGGCAAATTAAGTTCTCTCCCCAAGAAAAGGCCACGCTTGAGCAGGGCCAAATGACCCCATACAAGCAGGCTCCTCTCCAAAAGGAAATTACTCATTCACGCCTATTTTGATATGTGCTTTGAGCCTTTATTGGCTGAAATCTAGTTTGAACGAGCAATGAGATCAAGTATTAAGACAACTCCATGGTCACTTATTTAACCCAACTAATTATCAAACTTGATGAGTCTTGGATCAAATCCGATCGACAAATTCCTGTAGCTGCATTTGTCATGTGCATGT
This sequence comes from Eucalyptus decipiens, assembly GCA_014182575.1. Classification (NCBI taxonomy): domain Eukaryota; kingdom Viridiplantae; phylum Streptophyta; class Magnoliopsida; order Myrtales; family Myrtaceae; genus Eucalyptus; species Eucalyptus decipiens. The sequence continues at coordinate 53,974,762 of CM024614.1, forward strand.
AATGGTTGCTCACAAAAATATGGGGATGGTCCCAATTTTGCATGATCAAAAGGGTCCAACTATGGGCAAAAACAAGTATCATGAAATGTATCCGATGTAAGCTTTCTTAATCCAATTAGATAGTTGCAATGCTCTCTCACAAAAAGTTTAGGATGGTCAGCAATACAAGTACTCTAATTGGCTAACTTGGCAAGTTCCTTTTTGTACCTTCGCTTGATACAAAACCGTCCATTTGCGCATCTCTTGAGTGCTCTCTCTATACAGAGAACCGGCCTTCCTGGTAGAAGAGACGAGCAATTAGACCAGGAAACGGGATGAACAAGGAAAAGAAACAGAAGAGAACCACGATAGAGACCTGTAATTGACTTGCATTCCAGGAGCAGTCAAATGAGGATGAATCGACGTGTCCGGCCGCACCGCTACTGTTGGTGACGTGGAGGTGTATATTAAATATTGGTCGGCATGTTAACTTTTGACTTCTTTTTCCTTTGATAGAAGCGTAGAGAAATTTTTTTACGTACAATCCCAGATATTCAGGGGCTATTTTTTACTTTATTTCCCTTTCGGGGTGGGTGGTTTTGAAGCATTGACTTCAAAGGAAACAATCATTTCTTTATCTTCATTAATTGCCCTCCATTTTTAATTCTTTTGTACAGGTTGGGTTTATATCCGGAAGAATATGTACATGGAGCAATATTGAGAAAGAGAATGGAGTTTATCTTCGCATCCATATTCTATGGCTTTGCGCCATTTTCCATGTAAGATTAATAATAGAATTTATTCGAAGTTCTAATTTACTTTGTATAACATTTTTTTTTATTATTCTGGATATATAGATTAGATATTATAAAGTTTAGTGAGAGAATTCAAAAATTAACTTTTTTTTTTTTTGCATTTGATTAATGGAAAGCAAACGACATGGAGTAGGTGTAACTTTCTTTTGTTGTTTCGTATAGGCGGGGATGCTCCTAGGTCTAGCTTGTGTATCCGGCGATATCTCCAAGGTATTTGTCGTTTCATGGAAGACTTCGATAGTAAGTTTCTTCATTAGAAACTTTCCTTTTTTCAATGAAAGGATATTGGTGAGTTAGTTGGCCACATTGACGAGTTCAAAGCTCCGAGCCACATTGATGGAGCGAGCATGGCCTGTTTGTTGACTCTGGGATAGTGAATTGAGAACCCCCCTGTTTGCTTTTGTGATGCTTTTTAAAATTTAGGGTATTAGAAGAACCACAACGTGTTGTACTAAAAAAATGAGACGTTACTCCATAATGAATGTAATATATTTCTGTGAAGATGGAAAACAATCACATAAAATTGCCTTCCAAATTGGTTTCACTTCTAGCGACGAAATGTCACAAACTTCATCGCCACAAGCAAACCCCCAAGCCACCGAGAGATTCAGCGACCAAATATCAAACTTTTGTCCCTACATGAAACTGCTTGCTTCCAAATTTTCTTAAAAGGGTCGCTAGAAGATATGCATTTACGAAAAAGGTGCATTTGTCCTAGTACCACTAATTATCAAAGAAGTGTAAGTACTTTCCAGGATATCCACGTTAAGAAAAAAAAACTCGTTTAGAGTAGGCCAAGTGACGAAAAACTAAATACAACTTGCACTTAGCTTGCTTCAAACTACGATCGTACCAGATGTTGGGGTAGATTCCACCTCGAAAAATAATCATGTGAAAGATTTATCTGCATGGGGTCTAGGAGATATTCCCCTACTCGACCAAAAAGGTGGTTGGCATGCTCTATCAAGAACGGGATGAATCACCATAATTGATGTGACGCATCCACTTAGAGCTCGCATTTTCTTAACTGGCATTGGTCTCGTTTGAAAAAATTGGTATAGTTGATGAAACAAATAAAATCCAATTAATAAAGTTGATATTTGAGCTCGACTCAAATATGCAAGGCTCTAGAAAAGAAAATTTTTGTGTAGAGCACATGACCATATACAAACATAGATTTTTATCGAAAACATATAGCCATGTTATTTAACACGATCTTTGTAATGCACAACTATATGTTTTGTCTTTTTATACAGATAGGCTTAAGTAAACCCTATATTAGGGAGGCTGTGGAGATTTTCAAGTTTGTGAAACTTGTCTCTTATGCTGCTTGTGCGCCAATCGTTTCTCTGGCAAATGAATTTCCAACAAATTAGACTTCTCAAACCTAATACAAATGAACTAATGGATTTGTTCTAGTGGTCACCCTTCCAACATGAAAGGGGAAGGTATGGAGTTCGAATCCTAACATTTTCAGAGAGATTGGGGTAGGAGCGATTTAATTTCAAGTATGGGTTTCGACTCCCATGTCTTACAAAGAGGTAGGATAAAAGTTTGAGAGTGAGAGTTAGAGTATGAATAGAGTAGGATCGATAAAAAAAAATAAAAACCTAATGCAAACATGGCCACTTTCTCAAACCTAATCAAATGAGTAACATGATCACATAATGTATCTCCTGGGCACCATCTATCGGTTAGAGATACAGTCCAATGATAGCGCCAATTGAAGTGACGGATGCATCGCATCATGCGAATTGTCGAAATTGTCCAATTAATTACTTTTTGAATTCGTCAATCAAAGTGGCCGCTGCGTATTTGTTTATGGAAAATTTGCTAGTCGTTAATTGGTGCAATCGTTTGAATAAATCAACTAGAGATAAAGGTTCAAGTTTTTTTTTTTTTTTTTTCCTTTGGTCTCATTGTGGATTCTTTTTAATCATGGGAATCTCTCTGCGTGTTTGGAGGCATCGGCTGGTTGGAGAAAGAAAAATGGGTTTATCTACTTGGGCCTCTCTCTCTCTCTCTCGTTCTCTCTCATTCTCTTTTAGGACAAGAAAACAAATCAAATGTCCTCAATCTCTTCACTCCATCTTCCTCCCAAGTGCTTAATATTATTTTAACTTACGTTGCGCAAATGACATGGAGATAGCCCATGCTTCTCAAAACTCTTTGGGCGCTTCAAAACTTTGTATCGACAAGTAGCCCAACAACAGAGTATATATTCATATGTGCCCAAGAGTGGAACAAATCAAAAGTTCAACTCAAGCTCTAGATTGACTTTTCAAACTTAGCCCTTATCTCCAACGTGCAGTAGGCTTCTGTTAATTCTTTCATTGACCCATGTTGACCGAGTTCAAGAAATCCAACTCAAAAGCGCTCTCTCTCTCTCTCTCTCTCTCTTTAATAGGAACACGAGACTCAGCTAACGCAAAAGTAGTTCTTCACAGAGGAGTAGACAAGGGAGCACGTATTCTCGTTACGCGCCCCCCAAGACTTTGCGCGACTTGAGATGTAGCACCACCCCAGCGATCGACCCCACTGCAGCGGCGATACTGATGATGAGGCAAGCTCCATTGAGGATCTGGAGGCATATCCATTTGGTGCTCCACCTGGGGATCCTCATTCGGACGATCCACATCTCGACCGGGAAATAAACCATCAAAGGCCAGAACCCCAGAGCACCGACCAGTCCAATCACGTCGTCGAAGAACGGAAGCAGCATCGAGATCAAAGTGGTTACAATCACGAACATTGTTCGGCAAATCAGCCGGAAGCCAAATAGCGTGTACTTTCCGAAACGCCGGACCGGGATTTTGCTCTCCTGGGTGACTAATCGGCTGCCTCCAAACTTTCTGTCGGCGTATGTCTCCACGGAGGCGAAGAGAGGTTGGGCGAACATTTGGTAGGCGCCGGCGAGGTGGATCACAATGGCGAGATTCGCTATTTCAACGAGCCAATAAGCGTTGAAGAACCCGAAACCCGCGAGGAGGTTCTCCGGTGCTGAGTCCCCAAATGCGGCATAGCCCATGCAGCCGCAGAGCATGTATAATAAAGTTATGACCGCCGCACTGACCAACATGGCCTTCTTCATCGTCCTGGCCTCTTGGGGTGGGGATCCAATGGTATCCTGTTTTGAACGCACATCACAATGATCAATTGATTACCACCAGCCAATGATTAGAGCAATTAGGGATATTTTTCAAAAGTCTAAGGGTAGTTTCTTTCATACAACTAATATATGGGATCACATGATTTTACCTGAATTTCGATGAGGTTGGTGAAGTATGAGTAGGCAAAAGCAATGGCACCCAGAGACTGGAAGCAGTTCCATATCTTCTGGGTCTCAGTGACAGTGCCAATGCTCGATCCAGTAAGACTTCCTTTGAATTTGTGATTTTCTGAGAAAGATTTGAGAAAGACATGATATGAGGGCTAGTGTCAGGCTTGTTTCTACTCAATCTTTTTGGTTTACTTTAATCATCACATAACTTGTTCATATACAAAAGAAGTGATAGCATGAAAACTTGCTACCTACCTTTGACTTTTATAATGCTGAGGACAATTCCAATGATCAAGTAAGTCAACGACATGATAAAGTTCACAATGGTGAGCCCCTGCAACTTGTCAAAATTTGGGACTTGAGACAGAACAATCTCGATGGCCCCGAATATTATCATGTGCCGATCGCTAATCATGTTGCAAGCACTTTTGTCACTTTTTGTGTGGGAGCAAACTGATTCGATGAATGTCCTGTTTGCTCAAACATTCAACAAAACCAAAATTTACATGGAATTCATGCGCCTGAATTAACAACTTTAGCAGTAAATTTTTTTTCAATCTATTTGGTATATGTAATTTACTACTCACATTATGCTCATGGAAGCTGCAATAGTGTACACGATGGGAACCCCTAAAAACTGCAGGTACTGAGCCAGTATACATAACTTCTCTTTTTTCCAATCTGCCAATATTAAAAAAACAGAAGACAAATGAAGAATTTAATCAGCCAAATCAAATGAAAGGGAGCATCTTAATGCGAAAAGATATGATGGGTAAAACAATATTTTTTATCTTATCTTTTTTTGGTAAGGATTTTATCTTTTCTTTTTGTGTGTATTATTACCAAGAATGTTCCGGACAGCACTTTCGTAAGTGATGTTTCGTTCTCCAAGGACGGGGTCGCCGGAGCGGTAACAATCGGCCAAGAGGGAAGACGTGTAGCAAGTGACGAAGGAGAACAAGAACATCGCCGCCGGCCCGGCAATCCACCCGAGCTGCGCGGTGGCCCATGCCAGCGACAGCACTCCCGACCCAATCACAGCTGTGATTATGTGAGCTCTGGCCGTCCACACGGTCCCTGGATTGAACCCAAAACAGAAAACCCATCTCTGGTATCAGCAATAGTTGCAGAACGAGTCACCTCTCTTCTTAAGCACACAGGAAATCAACTCATGTTTCTTTTGAGATAGTGAGCAGTCAAATTATGTTTTTGGGGGCCTTTCTAGAGGGATCGAACCCAAGTCTACCTATGACCACTGGGCTGACTGTGGACTGGTTTTGGTCGATTACACATCACACCAATAATGCTTATTCCTTCTTAAGTGCATGCAAATAATTGAATCCCGTCCAGCTAAACATCTTTGGAATCTAGTTGCTTCCTGCGAGACCTTTTGGATTTATTTGAGGAGAGAAACACAGGATGAACACAATGTGTAGTAGCTTCCCTAGCAAAACCTGTCCAAGAGGGCCTTTCGCCTTCATAGTATGTGCAACGGTGCAAGAAAGACGCTGTTAGTGAAACCTCACTCTCTACTTTCTCTATGCCGCTAACAAACGAAGGGGGGAAAGGGAAAAAAAAGAGAGAAAAAAAGGAAGCGGGCAAAGCTGTCTGAACGAGAGGACTTGGTCGCACGAAATCACCAAGCGAAATAGAAACACAGTTCGAACACGAAGATAGAGATTGCGAGTGCTTGTTTCCTTTGCTTACCAGTTCGTTTGAGACGGCCGTCGTCGTCGAAGCACTTGGAGCCACCGCCTTGCTGAAGCAGATCGAAGGCGACCTCGAAACCAGCTCTGTCCCGACCCATCTTCGTATCGCCGAAGATCAAATGAACCCAGAAAAAGTGTCAGCTCAAGAAACAGGAAGGATATCGGAAGCCGCGAGCAAGAGAGACGATTGGGCGGTGTTCGTTGGGACGGGTTTCGTCCGAGCGTAGTTTATTGCGACAGGAGAAACACGACGGACCATAAGAGACAGACGCGAGCGCACGCACGCTAAGCAAGAGACACCGAGTCCCAAAATATTGTTTTTATTACGATGATTTAGAAGAGATTTATTGGAGACTACTGGGTTCGGTCCCTCCTCGCTTGATGAAATGCAAGAGCGAAGGAGGAGGAGAAGATGAGATGGAGTGAGGAGCGTACGGGGAGGGTTGTTTATATCGCTGAGCTCTGGGGCGGAGACGAACACTGGGGGGACGCGTATGGTTGAAGATGAAGGAGAAGGAGAAGATGATGTGTCTGCGGAAGACAGGCGCAGAGAAAGAGGGACGACAGGTTTGTCTGGGGAGGGTTTTTTTTTTTTTTTTTTTTGGTGGAAGGGCCGGGCTTATTTTCTTTTTCTCTTTTACTTTAATTTGTTTTCCTTCTAGAAATTATTCTTTACTAGTAGCGGGGCGAGATTTAACGTGTTTGAGGATTTTTATGAGTTAGGTGGGTTTGGGCTTATCTTCCCTTTCTCTTTTACTTTAATCTGTTTTGCTTATTCTTTTTTTTTTTTTTTTTTAATCTTTTTGAGTTAATACCTTGAAAAGCTTTTGGTACACTTATAAAAAATTTACCCAAAATTAATTTTTGATAATCAAAAACCATAAATTGATATACTTTTGATAAATTTACTTCAAAGTTCAAACTAGTACACTTTTGATAAATTTATCCTATGTTAGTTTCTTTTAAATTTTATTATTAAATTATTCAGTTGGATGACGCGTAATAATTTATTGATTTACTAGTTTGAGATTTTATAGTTAAATTTTTGTGGTATTAATTTAATAATATACTAGTTTGGGGTTTCGACAAAGTTTTATATAAATTTATCATAGGTGTACCGGTTTAAGTTTTTTTTTTTTTTAATGGTTATTTGAAGTAAATTTATCACATGTGTATTATTTTGGGGTTTTTTATAGTAAAAAAAATTAATTTAGAGTAAATTTATCATATATGTACCCGTTTGAAGTTTTTCAGAATATCAATTTTTTTTTTGGTGTCAAATGCATGCATGACACATAATTTTTTTTTTTGCATGACCAGATTCGACTCGTGCTTTTACTAGTGGGGTGAGATTGAACGTCTTTGAGGATTTTTGATGCGCTCCGTGGAGATTCCGAAGGTTGTGACCAGAATCAGGCAATCAAAGAAGTACTAGAAGCTTTTGGATTCGAGAGTTCGAGAATAAAAGAATGTTTACTAGATTTGATTAAAAAATTGCCGAGCTCATCTTAGAAAGAAAAATATATTATTTCAGATGCGCTTTAAATTAGGATACAAGGAACATTTGTGTTAGAATTTAGTAAAATACGATCACTTTGGCAGAAAGAAAAAAGAATTATTGGTCAAAATTACAACCAACGATTTTACCCATCCTGCTGAATTATTTAAAGATAAAGAAAAATAATCAAAATCGGCAACTATAGCAACTCATTTCACAACTAATATATAGAGCCCTTCCACGGATTTCTTCTACAAACGTCAGCTCACTTAAAAGATGTTTTCACAATAGCAATCGTTATTGTGCGACCAAGTCACGATTTCAAAAGTTGATTTCGACCCGCTACACCTTAAATCATTAACTACATTAGAAAGACGCGTGATGAACTAAGACTTCGTTCTCACTGTCCATTTGAATATAAGTTGCTCATTTTTGCTGGTCAAAATTGAAACAAGAGTCGGGCTGAGTGTTAAGATGATGAGGCTAGAGGCCCAATAACGAAATTAATTAAACGTGAGGTTTAATTACATCTTTAAACCTTACGAAAACATACTCTCACGGTAAAGTCTTCATGAAACGCAATATAATTCCATAATAGTTGCGCTAAATCTCGAGATATTTTGGGGGTCATCAGTCTTCGACCGCGAGCCCCCGTTCGGTTCGTTAATGGCCCTGGGTTGAACAATTTATCTTCGATGCCCATCCGAGGAAAATTTAGTTTTAGGGCACATGACACAAGGACAAACTGAATTCTGTGACCTATTGGATTCATATTGATTCTTCCGCATGTGCTGGCGATGGTGGTGGCCACCTGGCCAGATGTTACGCATCATTATATGATTGATGACAATTAATGGCAACCATCGGGCATGCTTATCAAACAGCACATTGTGCAACGTGTTACTTATGCTTATATTATGTGAATTTGCATGACTAGTTAATCAAAATGTACTTTTATGGTAAACCATATGTAAATTAGTTATTGCAAGACGAAATGCACATTATTAGAAGGTACTTATTAGTTGTTAAGCACTTGTGATGGTTAGATGAGAGAAGAGCACCTCACAAAATAAATCCGTCAACGTCAAACACATCTGTAGATTTTTTAGAAATGTTTTCCTGAAGATTATCTTCCCGTGAAAAAACACACGGTAACCGACATAATAAGTTTGGCAATAATAATTCAAAATTGGAAATAGATACCATGCGAATAGCTCAAAAAAGAAGAAGAATCAATTCTCCTAAAGAAAACCCAAACTGCTTTGCCGAAAGAGAGAGAAAAATGTTTGCGAGGTATAGCCCAACAGCTTTGAAAAGAGAAACCCTAGATAATATTGGAAAATATATATTATCTGTGCGGAAGAATAAAGTCAAGGGGCAGTTAACGGAGACAAGAAAGTCAAGGGTCCGTTTCATGCATGTAGGGACGGTTTGTTCAAGGAGGGCTGCAGGTATTATTGCACAATCGATGCCAACCCTATTTCTAATACTTATGGTTGAAGCAACCATTTTCGGCGGAGCCGTGTTCTTTCGCATCACAGTATATTTCTATTATCTTCCGTAACTTTGCGTTGTTAATATCACATTAAACCGTTACGTCTGATGTGAGCTTGGAACATGAATATAAGGGTTTGATTGGTAGCTGAGTTTTGGTCATGTACAGTCAATGCCGACCCTATTTTTAGTACTTCAGGTAGAAGCAACGACTTTCAACTGAGTCGTATTCTTTCAAGTCTTGTATTTTGCAAAGTACTTCTCGAATGCGGACTTCTAGAAATCATCATCCTCGCACGCTTTTGTCAGAGAATCATAGAACAGAAAATAGACGAATGTTCCCGTCCAGGGGACGCGCATTCACTCGGGGCTAGGAAGCTGCGTGGATGTTGCTCTCTCAAAACGGGCGCATTGTATCTGTCGATGGAATCCGGCTTCTTCCATGAAATAATTAATAATCTTTTAATTCACATCAACTTTATTTCGCATGCTCGCTCGGATTATTATTAACCAAGGGAGCCTGACACCTCAGCAAAAGAGCAAACACAGGGAAAACAGCTGTTCCTTTGAAATTTCTCTTCATCCCATCGGATTTGGTTGGTTAGAGCACCATGATATATCTATTGCAATAAACGGACTTACCAACAACTTTCCAATTGCATTGTCCTTTCCGGCTCCAAATTTGTAAGAAAGAAAAATTCATTTACAGTTAGATATGCCTTCTATTCTATTTCTTGTACGATATGCATCGAGTCTTTAGAGTTTATTTGTATCCTCAGATCATTTAACCGATTGGATGGATACAACCCAATTAATTTACAGTGCTAATCTTTAGGTTGTTTTTTTTTTTACTCATGACAAAAATGAATAGAGATAATAACATGAACTTGTACATCGAGGATGATGCTCGTGAAATGTACACCAAGATGGCATGTTTACCTTCTCTCTTTCCCATAAATGTTCTCTACTGCTAGTGTGGATTAAGTCCGTGGCATTGACAATATAGCTTCAATCACAAGGATAAATTTCTAATCGTGTGTTGTCATTCTAATTCGATCGAGCTTGGACTTAGATTCTCTTTGGAAATTAACCAACATCATAAGTGCAAAGCTAGGTGAGCGTGAGTAGTATTTAATTGCTTGTCCCTTCACCCGCTTGGACCAAGTTTTTTTCGAGTGGTTATTTTAGCGACTTTCGAGTACAAGTTACATTACTCTCCTGAATAGTTAGTGACTCTATAAAAGGAATCCTTCGAAAATTATAGTTTACTGATAATTTCCTTAATTAATTAAATCAGCATGTGCATTGAATTTCGTTCGTGTTTGAAGCGTTCCCACGCTGAAGAGTTTCCAAATCGATTCCGCATAAATTTTTTTCCACGGCAGATAAATTGATGAAATAGAGAGTTCAATATGAATAATTGATAAAATAGAATTTTCCCATCCAAGATTTTGCTTGTTGTTCATCATATAAAGTAGATTTGAAGTATTCTATTTGCTTCACTAATTAGGAAAATTACCAAAAGAGCTAAAAATATTGCAATTCTTATAGTAATCGTGTCGTTTTAGTCCTAAGCATTTTTTTTTGTCAATTAAATCCTAAACCTTGTACATTTATGCTAGACTAAAAATAAAACAAAAAAAAAACGGCAGAAAAAATTTACGAGTTCCTTGATAGATCTTGAAACTAATCCTAAAATATAATAATGTCATAGATATTGGGTTGGGGATATGCAAAGTAAGTTATAGATTCTAAAAGTTGAGAAATTTGTTTCGACAAGGTAAATTTCAAATTTCATGTGGAAACTGAATCACTCACCCCATCATAGATCAATTTGAGAATATTGACTGCCTGTACCAAAGAATGAAGTGGAGGGGGAGTTAACGAAGGCAGAGAAATGACAGTCCCTTTGGACTAATAGGTCTGACCAAGGTGCGGGTGTGGCGCAAAGTCAAGGGTCTGAAAGACATCCTTCCAAGAAGTCGACCGTACCATGTAGCTAAGACCAAGTCAAGGCCACTACCATAAAAGTTTTTATTTAGTAATGTTTGCTGATTCTAACGTTTCAACGGATTTGTTTTCTTCCACTTCATAATATATTTATATTTGATGGATTTTTTCTTTATTGATGGGCCTGAGTTGGCCCATCCGCCCATGTTGGGCCTAAAAGCCCGGCCCACAGGATAAGGGCCCGTGGATGGGGGAACGTATAAAAGGGATGAGAGAGAGAGATGACGCACCCTTTGGCACAAGAACGTACGTACGTTCCTCTCCCTCTCTCCCTCCAAGAAAAAGAAGAAAAACGTTTACGGGCGACACCGTCTTCCCTTCAAGGCAAATTGACATCATTGGATCAGAATTTCTTCCTCGACCTTCAGCATTGGTGTTTAATCTGTGGCTAACAAGGTACGCTCGATTCCGTGGTGTGCTTTAGGATCGGTGATATGTGTTTTTCCCGGGCTTCGCTTCCGCATTCGTTTTAGGGGTTCGATTTAGTGTCGAATCCGGTTTTCGTGGATCCGTTATTCCCAACATTGGTATCAGAGCCATAGTTCACGTTTTCCCGACCTGTTTGATGTTTTTTGATTGATTTTTCGCAAAAAATTTTCGGCCGTACGGATCGGGGCGTGAAATCCCGACACCCGAGCGCTGTTCGGCCATTTTTCCGAGTTTTCGTAAATCGAAATCTAATTCTGATGGCTTAGAAAGAAAGGCGATGTCGAGACGAGTCCGGGGACAGGTCGAACGCCGTCAGGCGACGCCGCACGCGCCCACACGCGCGGCCGGAAGGCGCTGTGCGTGGGCGCGACACGCGCTGGTGGCGAACCGGCACGCGCCGGTCGGCGCCGGTGCGTGCTGACGTCACCGTGACGTCAGGGTAACCGCCGGGATGACGTCATCGCCGGCGACCGTTGGCCGGCCGGCGAACCGACCCGACGGCGACCCGACCCAACCCGACCGCGCGGACACAGCACGCGCACGGCACGTGCCGTCGGTCCGTCCGACCCAGCCCGACCGGTCCGATCCGCGCGCCCGTTGACCCGACCCGTTGACCCGTTGACCGACGACCGTTGACCGTTGACCCGAAAAAAAAGAAAAAGAAAAAGAAAAAGGAATTTTTTTCTTTTTTCAATTATTATACTTATGTGGGTTATATGTAATCCATTATTTATTTTGCATTTGTTGCATGAATTTTTGGAAAATTATGTATTTTCCCTTATGTACATTATGGATTATAAGTGATCCATTTTTAGGCCTCGTTTGGTTAAGCATTTAGGAAAAGGCTTTTTCAAAATGCAAAGCTCTTTAGCTCAAAGAGCTTTGAGGGAATGCAAGACTGTTTGGTAAATATAACTGGAAAGTGCTTTGGGGAAATGCAAGATGTTTGGTAAACATATACTTGAAAAGCTCTTTGGTGTAACCAAATTAAAATTTTTACTTTTAATATTTTAAAAATTGCAAAAAAGAAATAATGACTATATAATATTTTACATTTTCATATTGAGAGTAATGTAAAAGATACATATTAGTAAATTTATTTAAAAATTATATTAAAAGAATTTGATTATAGATTAAATGCAAAACTCAACTTTTGGCCTAGGGTTCTTTTAGGTTTGTTTTCAACTTTGAATATTTTTTTTAATTATTATAGTATTGATCATTTTCGTTAATTAATAATCATTTTAGTGTATTGATAAAAAGTTGGGTTATTAATTGTTAAAAGATAAAAATGATATAGAAAAAAAGAAGAAGATAAACTTATTCGGTGGACGATGAAGACCGATTGTGGATGCTAATTTTTTTGAATAAGCACTGCATATAAAAATGGAGGTCGTCATTAAGAAAAATAAAACAAAGTTCCTCTCATACAAATTTAACTAGAAAGAGTCATTTTATGATAGTACACATGGTCATATATGTCCGGAAAAAAGAAATACGTTATACTTAAAATTACAAACCTCATTGATTTTGTAAACTTATGGCTATTTCATCACGTAAATGTGCCATGTCTGAAGATGCATACGGATTTGAAGCATCCACCCCTTCATTTGCATCATCATGGTCAACTGAATATTCATAATTGAGATCCAATTCTGCTTGTTCAAAATCCGTATCAGTCACGTTATTTCTCCGTATATAATTGTGCAAAGTCATTGCCGCTACCACAATTTGCACTTACTTTTCATATGGATAACTTGGCATATGAGTTAAAATGCCCTACTTCTGTTTTAATACACCAAAGGCTTGCTCAATTGCCGAGCGTAACGAGGAATTGGCACGGTTGAACACTTCTCGATATCTCGTAGGTGAAGGACCTCCTCGAAACTCTGGCAAATGATATCTAACTTCTTTATATGGCTCCAAATAACCAGTTGGATTTGGATATCCAGCATCTACTAAATAATATTTACCTATATAAATATATTGTAAATTTAATCAACATATACCAATTAGATTTATGGATATATCTAAACCATTGAATAACATACCTGGAGGAGGATGGGGAAAATGTGCATCACGTCTTCCAATAGCTTCATAAAAGATACGGGTATCATGAGCTTGTCCCTCCCAACCGGCCCAAACATAGACAAATTCCATATTAAAATTACATATGGCTAACACGTTTTGAGTTGTTATTTCTTTTCGACCAATAAAACGAATTTGATTAAACGCAGGTACAACCGTTGGAATATGTGTACTGTCAATAGCTTTAATACAATCCTTAAAATATGGATAAAATCGTCGATCTTTTTTGATATTCTCTGGAACTTTTCTATATTGTGGATCAGTTGGTTGGATCAAATCTTTTCCCATATCACATACTTTATCTAAAACTAAGCTGAACTGCCTACTGATGGTTTCTCCGGAGTGTTGAAAACGCTCTTGTGCTAATCTATTACCTATACCATGTCCTAGAACATGAAGAAACATACCAACAATTTCTCTAACATCAGTATTCCTAGATCCTCGAAGGCCATAACATGTTACTAAATCATGCGTTAAATTGTTAAATACAATCTTATGCATTCTAAACATATTGTAGCACCTTATCGGATTAGCATCTTCGCTAATCAACTCTTTTAACCATACATAACCCGTATATGTTGAGGTCATGCAAGGTTGTTTGCAAAATTTGGTCGCTTGATAAAGAATTGCGGCTTCAGTGACCGAGATAAGATCACGTAATTCATTTTCTTCTTGCTCATGATTTTCCTTTGTATGTGAATCATCCATAACTGCTTCAAGTAACAAAATATAAAGAAAAACAATGTATTAACCATCACATATATGCAAACTATCACATTAAGAGAACACCAAATGAAAACCATTCTAACATCAAACATTAATTGAAATTAAGTTCACAATAACTGCAAATAAAGATCCATAGATAGAAACAAAGTGGAATGACTAAACTTCAAATATTAAAACAATAAGATGCTAACATTCTATCCACGAAGACTTGATTCTTTTCTCGACTCATATTTGAGATACTTTACTTTCTTTGTATTATCCTTTAAGCTCATGAAAACTTGCCTATTATCTATATTTTCCTTTAAATGAGAAATTGCAAAAAGGTACAAGTCTTCGTCTTCCACAATCTCAGGAATGGAATCCAATATCTCTATGAGATCCTCATAAGGACCGACTAAACTTGTTGCTTTGGATGCAACACTAGCAGTGCTCCTACTCTCAACAATTGTAAGCAGCCTGTTAATATGTGTTCCGAGCTCCTCTCTTGTGTTCAATTTCTTATCTTTTTTTCCTCGAGCTTGCATCTTTGAAGTCTGTGCGGCTCTCTTATGAGTTTGAGTTCCAGTTGGTTCAACAACGGTTTCATCCACATGATCCTCAAAGTTTTCATCAATAGACCCTACAATATCATTGATACCAGGTTGTGTGGTCTCCATATCATTATCAACACATAAACCTTATCCAGGATTCCATGTGATTCCTCCGAGTAAGCTTGTATCTCGAACATCATATCTAACTTTACTTCAAGATCAGGATGTATGCTTTTCATCCTAAAAGCCTTAAATTTTGGATTAGCCTGTTGTCATGAAGCATTTGCATAAGTTATATTATTAAAGGTGAGCTTAACATGAAAGTAAAAAAAGAAGTGAGGAAAACCTGAATTTTACTCTCCCACCATTCGTCACTCGCATCAATGGTTTTGCTTCCTTGAATCCCATCCTAATCCAGCTTCATTGTAAAGCAATGACCTCCATCTTTTCCAATCTTCCTTGAGGTTATCCCACTTACTCTTCATTTTATGTTTATCATACTTTTTGCCCGTTAGCTCCTCAAACTTACTAATTATGACTGTCCATCCATCTCTTTTGTTGTTTGCAGGACGATTGCCTTTTTCAATTTGTTCGATGCATAACTTACAAAAGATTTCTACATCTTCGAGCTCCAAAATGCCTTTTCCTTTGATGAACTCATCTACTAGTAAAGAACAAATTTAAGAGACACAAACAAACAATATCAACCACTCAAGCCCTCTCTTATTAAAAAAACTAGAAGATATTCACTTAAAGAAAAGAAAACTAACATTGAGAAAAAATAAGGACACACAAAAACATTATACTTAAAAACAAAGTAGGATGTCAATGTGGAGGAACTATATATCTCGCATGAGCTGAATCCACCTCAATTGATCTTCCCCGATACACATACATGGAGTTTGTTGCTTAATATATCTTACGCACTTACTATCTCAAGCAGAACAATTGCCATATAAGATAATCATAAGAAACTATATCTTATGTCCAAGTATGTTTTTCATTTGTTTATTCATTTGCTTTAATTACAACAACAAATTAAACCATCAAGGAGTCGTGTTGAGCATTTCACTATTGTTTCTAAGTTATCCCTCCTGTAATTCGGGCAAAATGAAACCAAGACGTGGGTGTCGAATAGGTAGGTGTTTTTTTATGACCATATATCATCTTGCAAGCCAAAACAGAGAATATTGCTACTCTCACCCTATTTTGTTTCCCTAAAGTAGATAACACACTTTAACTTCTTGAACCATAGGGAACAGGACACATTACCTTTCATGGGTGCTTTAACTTTGGATTATATCGAATTGTGCAAATTCCTTTCACTTGAAACGTGCTTGATATATTTTAATAAAGTACAGTTAAAGCGGCATGTCAAGACGCAACCTTGAAATTCCTATGCCCTCCCCAAACAAATAAAAGAACTACCTAGGAAATAGTTCACTTAGAGACATTACTTTACCTAGACAAGAGTATATAGAGACTTTCACATAATTACTGAATAGATACTATAATTTACTTGCCCAAAGCTGTTCTTACAGTGCATTCATATGGCAGACTTGTTACAACAACATGTTTAAGAGGCATGATCATGCTGAAAGTATTGATGATATCACATATTTTGCCTTAAAAAGGAGAATTTGTCAGCTCCAATTACCATTATTTCAGTGGTAAAACTAACTTTACTTTGGAATTGCCATAAACATCTTAATTCATAGTAGGACCCTGTTACAATTTCTTCGGTCAAAAGTCCGCAACTTCTTCAAAAAGTAATTCACAGAATCAGCACAATCAATCACAACCGCACAAGTAAAATTGCAGTGCCAAAATTTTCCCCTCTCATCACGCCAAATCTGATAAAGCCGATCAGCAATCATATGGCCCCATATCAAGCCATGCCGCACAAACACCCAATGCTACCGATACTCCGGCATAATCGAACTCGCCACTCGGAAAATAGTTTCCCACTCAGAAAATTTCTAAAAAGACCTACACAACTGATCCAATCCCGAAACACACCCACCAGCACATAAACCACCGAAACGCATGCGTGCAAAGAGGGGGAAACAAAAACCCTCCTTCCCCGAACACACGAGACAAGAAAAAAACTCGAACAAGTCAAAAGCACAGAGCTTGCACAGTCCGTCTGCTCTTTCTTTGTTACTTCCTTCTTCCTCCCCTTTGCTTCAGCGTCCCCACGAATGCGGCTCTAAATCCTGCCAATCAGGAAAACACGCGATCGAAGTCAAGACCCGGGTCTCTCTCTCTCCCACATTAGGCGAAAACAAGAAAACATTAAATACCCAGCGAAGCGGGGAGGGGCAAGAACGACAACACCAGAAAAACAGAATCATACCCACGAATCGAAATTGAACAAACACCCGGACGGACGAATAAGAACAGGGGGAGAAAAGAGAGAGGGATCGCCATTGCGGAGTGGCAACCGAAGAGAGAGAGAGAGAGAGTGTGTGTAGAGAAACCGAAATGAGATTGCAAAGGAAAAATCCAGTAGATCTAGAAAACCAGAGAGAGAGAGAGCTAATTTGGGGACCCGAGAAACCCTAGGGATCAAACCCAGAGCGAGGGATGAAATCGAATGATCTCTTGCTCTTCGCGGAGGCAACAACGCAGAGAGAGACGATAGGAGAAATCAACTCAGCAGAATCGCATTCCACAAGGGAAGGCTTCTTCTCAAGGAGGTCCACTCACCTGGGGATCGAACCGAGAGGGCGTCGGCCTTGTGATCAGCGAACCCATGCGGCGCCTCGAGGGAGAGAGAGAGACGAGGACGACTAGTTGCGAGAGTGGGGGCGATGCTGCGAGAATCGGCGAGAGCAGGCGTGCGAAGAAGAAAAGAGCGGACGTGTGAAGAAGCGAAGAAGAAAAGAGCGGACGTGCGAAGAAGAAGCGGTCGAGAAAGGTAGGGTTGAGAAAGGTAGGGTTATGTTTTGTATGGGATAAAATGGGACTTTTAATAAAATTTTGAGGGCAAAATGGGCAATAAGCAAAAATTCATTAACCCTCCCACCAGCATCCCCAAAATGCTGAAATGCCCAAAGCAGGTCCCCACCAGCTTCGGGCTTTCAGCATTTTACAAGCAAGCATTTTGGCAAGGAGCCTTCAAATGCTGAACCAAACGGGGTTAATTTTTTCCCAAGGGGCTTTGGGGGCTCAAAGCCCCTTGGGAAAGCTGAACCAAAATGGGGCATTAGTTCTGCATTTGTTGCAGGAACTAGGATGCGTTATGCACGGATACCTGCAATCCCGAGAACGGACGAGGGAAATGCAAGACTTAAAAGGCTGATGAAAGAGTTAGGCGATTATCGATGGCATGACGTTAATTTAGTATCACATGTGGTCAGGTCAATTAGATGATACGGAAATCATACGGAATGGTTATCTTATGCCGGATTTTGAGAAGGTGCCGGCTTTGATGAACACTCTTTCACCTGAATGGCAAGTAGTGTTAGATCGGCTATGGGAGGTCAACGTGGTCCCGGGTTATAGGAGGCTAGTGGAAGCTTTTGTAAGAGAGTACTATAGGATTGAGTTAACCAAAACTTCAACCCTTAGAATGAGCGCCACATGGCGTAGAGTAAATGCGCCTTGGTGGCGACATGAAAGCTCTTCAAAAGTTTTTCCATGGTTGACAAATGTGCCTTCAGTTTTCTCAGATGTTTTGGTGATAGATTAGAAGGGACATTCCCTAATTATTTCTTAGATTAGTTTGAGATGTTTTTGAATGTGAATATCTCTTTCTATGTTGATAATTTTCTTTGAATATATTGCTTAGTGTAATGTATAATTGTATTATGTGAAAGCATTGTTATTCTATTGGATGTTAGATATTGTTGCTTTCTGTTATTGCTGGTTGCTGTGGGTAATTAGCTGTGGGTAGTTTTAGAAGTTTTTGTAGCTTCATAGAATTGATTTTGCATAAGACAATCATATTAATGATAGTTTTAAGTTAGGATTTTTGGAGGATGATTGGAAATATAGTGACCTTTTGATTCTGAAACCTTACATGAAATTATTCATTAATATGATGGGTCTATGTAAAAGTGGATGCATAAATGATAGGCATTAATTGTTCGTGCAAATATGTCTGATGTGTTCAGATCGATACTTTCAGCAACTAAGAACGTAATTGCTGATATGAACGGCAACAATTGTGAAATATTGAATATGAAGATTCAATATGTGCTGGAAAAGCAAGAAGTACTAGAAACTCTTGACCATATTATGGAAGATCTTGAGGATGCTGTGCGCCACCTTGAGCTAGTAGAGGACTGCCTATCGGCATTTGAGTCGATAATAAATATTTGCAATGCTAGTTCTAGCTCAGAAAGGGCTTTGTGCTCTAAGCGCAAGCGTATTAATTCGTTCAATATGTGAGAATGCAAATGAATAAGTCCTTGTTGTAAGAAATCAAGAGTTAACCAACACAAGAGAGGAAAACGTCCTTAAGTGAAGAAAATGTCAAGGGTGAGGTGTTACAATTGTGACAAAAAGGGTCATTATGCTCGCGACTGCCGTGAGCTAATGAAAGTAAACACCTCTTGAACATTTGAGAACTTTGCTTATGTGTCAAGTTCTGAATTATTGGCTGAATCCAATCCTTTGTGGATTGTAGATTCAGGAGCGACAGACCATATAGCGAAGGATAGAGAATTCTTTGTGGAATTCCGACGATACCAACTGGAACTATGTGGATCTATGTGGGAAATAACTTCAGAGCTAAAGTTAAAGGGATTGGCACCTGCCGATCATGACGCATTTTGTTCCTACATGATGTTCTATATGCTCCGGAGATTCGTCGAAATTTAAGTGTTTGTTTTGGTGTTGGTTAAGCTTGGTTTTAGTGTGAACTTCCATAATAGCGGTGTAGATTTGTATTTGGATACAAACTACTATGGTTGTGGTCACTTTCTGGATGGTTTCATTGTACTATATGTTGATTGTAGTAATGTTAATATTTGTTATTCCATTGTTTCACGTCTTCTACTTAATATGATAATGATGTGATTATGTGGCATGCTAGATTTGGTCATATTGGCCAACAACATATGAATAGACTAGCCAAATAGGGCTTGTTGGGCAACATTGAAAAAGTCGATTTGCCCAGATGTGAGCATTGCCTAGTAGGGAAAATGACAAGGAAACCATTTGAAAAGATAAATGAGCTGAATTTCCTCTGCATTTAATCCATTTTGACGTCTGTGGTTCAATGAATGTGAGAGGAAGGCAATGGACTGTTTATTTCATCACTTTTATAGATGTTTATACTCGATTCAGATATGTCTATTTGATTTCTCATAAATCTGAAACGATAAGTTGTTTCAAAAGATTTATGAACCTGGTAGAGAATCAATTAGATAAGAAAATAAAAGCATTGAGATCCGATCGAGGTCGAGAATATTTATCTGATGAGTTCAGAAAATTATGTGATGAAAAAGGAATAGAAAGATAGTTGTCTATTCCATATACTCCTCAACAAAATGGTGTTGCGGAGAGAAGAAACAGAACCCTCTTTGGAAATGGTTAGGTCCATGATGACGTATGCTAACTTACTTATCACTTTTTTGGAGTGATGCGTTGTTAACTGTTGCCTGCATACTTAACCGGGTGCCTTCCAAATTAGTTATTTCCACTCCATATAAGTTATGGATAGGTAGAAAACCGGACTTAAGTTTTCTTAAGTCATGGGGTTGTGCTGCCTATACTCATGAGTCCTCTCACAAGTTTGGGAAATTAGGTCCCAAAGGAAATATGAGTATTTTAATGAGATACTTCGAACACTCGAAAGAGTATGTGTTCATAGGTGAGCAGGAAAGTGGGAGTATAACTGAATTTTTGAATCACAGGATGTTACATTCTTAGTGGATGAATTTCCTAAGAAGGGTGAAATAGGGGAAGATTACTCCCTATTTGTAATATTGGATCAAGATAATGATATTAGTGTAGTTCATCCAAGTGAGAGTAATATGAGAAGTGATGAATTGAATTCAACTCATTCTCAATTGCAACCACATGACGAGACGACGTCGTCATTATCTAATCCTAGTGGGAGCATAATGGGAAATGATGTGCTAAGTGTACAATCTCCCATACGGCGAACGAGTCGCCAAAGTATTCCCCGTCGACGTTTTTGACATTGAAAGGGAAACTTTTATGATTGCTCCGCAAGATGAGGATGAGCCAAGAAATGTTAATAAGGCTCTAGATTGCCCTAGTAAGGAAAAATGGATTCATGCAATGGAAGAGGAAATGGAGTCAATGAAATCAAACCAAGTCTGGGAACTGGTTGATCTTCCTAAAGGATGCAAAGCTATTGGGAACATGTGGGTTCTCAAAATAAAGCGAAAGGCTGATGGCTCGATAGAAAGGCATAAGGCTCGCATTATTGTGAAATGGTATAATCAACAGGAAGGAATTGATTATGAAGAAACATTTTCTCTTGTAGTGAGATTTACCTCAATTCGCATTATTCTGGCAATAGTGGTTAGTATGGATCTTGAGTTACATCAAATGGATGTAAAGACTGCTTTCCTTAATGGAGAATTAGAAGAAGAAATATATATGGAACAACTTGCTGGTTTCATAGTGAAAGGCCATGAAGAAAATGTATGTCGATTTTTGAGGTCGATATATGGCATTAAGCAGTCTTCGAGACAATGGTATATACGTTTTCATAATGCCATAATGGCATATGACTTTACAATGATAGATGAGGATCATTGTGTATATATCAAAAGATCCAATGATCAATTTGTGATCATATCATTACATGTTGATGATATACTAATTGCTGGAAGCAATATGGAGTTTGTTAATACTGTGAAGAATTGATTATCTTCCAACTTTGATAAAAAGACATGGGTGATGTTGCATACATTCTTGGAGTTGAGATTTCAAGATTGCAAACCCATAGACACTCATATTGCAAAAGGTGAAGGGTTGAGCCATAGACTGTGTCCAAGGACTCCAAAAGAGATGGAACAAATGAAAGATGTTCCTTATGCTAGTGCTGTTGGAAGCTTGATGTACACTATGATGTGTACAAGACCTGACATATGTTTTGCAGTTGGAATGGTGAGTAGACACCAATCCAATCCAAGTCAAGCACATTGGAAAGCCGTTAAGAGAATACTAAGGTATCTAAAGGGAACTGCTGATTATACGTTGAATTATCAAGGAAAGGATCTGCGACTCTAAGGCTATTCTGATGTTGATTATGGAGAAGATTTAAATGAAAGGAAATCTACCTCTGTCTTTGTTTTCTTACCGAATTATGGCACTATATGTTGGAGCAGTAAGAAACAAAAGTGTATAGCCTTGTCCATGATAGAAGTTGAGTTCGTGGTATTATCAGCAGCAGTATAAGAAGGTGTTTGGCTTAAGAGATTTTTTGAATCATTTAGGTGTTATTGGAAGTGCTGCGGATTTGTTATTAGTTAACTGTGATAGCCAAGCAGCGAAAGCGTACACCAAATATCCAAAATATCATGGCAAGACCAGACATATAGATACCAAGGATAATCTTGTCAAAGATTTGGTTGCACGAAAGGATGTGAACTTAGAGTACATACTACGCATAGAATGGTAGCAGATCCTATGACAAAACCGATACCTAGAGATGTGTTTTGTGGCCATATGAAATCTCTAGGATTGCGTAGAGACTGATGTACTGAATATTGTTATTTCCCTAAGTGTTCACATTTGATGAATTTATGTTTTCATCATTAATGCCTATGAATCTTTGTATGATCTTTATGCATCTTAATGCTCAGTGCATTACTTTAAGTTAAGAAGTATGTCGAACAGATATAAGATTAGCCCACTCACACGGGTAATCGCCTCTGTTTACTGTGTGATAAATAGAGATGAGACTGTTTTTAAGCTTATTATCTAGGTGATAATCGAGAGCTCAAACTTAAAATACGTATGTCGCCTTAACTGAGTGTTAAGATGATGACATAATACTTACTATGTCCGAAAGTAAAATAACCCACATATTTTACTTTATCTGTCTATGATGCCGGATGTGAGTTCGATGAATTTTGTGAATGAGTAGATACGTGAACTCAAGTTAGACATTGGGTATGTCTGAACTATCATCTGTACGGTATTGAAGGTGTAGACATACACTCCATGAGAAAGGAGTTAATACCGTAATACGTATTTCATACTACGTATGCATGAGCCGACCAATAAGAGTGGCAAAAAGTTTGATCTCAACTTTTATGTCGTGTGAGACTCTTGAGGAAAAGAGTTCCTCAATTTTTGAGTGCCCTCATGACTCTTACTTATTCTCAAGATTTCTATTTAGTGTTTGCTATCTTAGGATGTTGCCAATGGTCATGAGTTTGATTCGATCTAATGGGACATTTCTAGAAAAGCAAGCTGAACTGAAATTGAGAGTTTGAAGGAAAGAGGAAGATCGATTTTGGAGAATCACATTGTAGTTTTGTATTCACCGGTTAACCAATTATGACTGTCTTTGGGATAATCATAATTGTGAATACAATATATATATCATTGTTTAAAAGAGATCAAGAGAGATATATATGTGATCAATCGATCTAGGGTACTGCATACTAAATCTACTCAGGATGTGATGCCCATTATGAGCTGCTATATATTCCTAACAGATATATAGCAACGAGCTCTCAAAGTATGCTGGTCGCACGGATTATTCGCCAGTATGAATGTTGAAGAGAGGTAAAGAGAATCCTATTCGGCCCACCATGTGCGAGTGGGAGATGATGGATTTTTTCTTTATTGATGGGCCTGAGTTGGCCTGTCCGCCCATGTTGGGCCTAAAAGCCCGACCCACAGGATAAGGGCCCGTGGATGGGGGAACGTATAAAAGGGATGAGAGAGAGAGAGAGAGAGGACGCACCCTTTGGCACAAGAACGTACGTACGTTTCTCTCCCTCTCTCCCTCCAAGAAAAAGAAGAAAAACGCTTACGGCGACACCGTCTTCCCTTCAAGGCAAATTGACATCATCGGATCAGAATTTCTTCCTCGATCTTCAGCATTGGTATTTAATCTGTGGCTAACAAGGTACGCTCGATTCCGTGGTGTGCTTTAGGATCGGTGATACGTGTTTTTCCCGGGCTTTGCTTCCGCATTCGTATTAGGGGTTCGATTTAGTGTCGAATCCGGTTTTCGGGGATCCGTTATTCCCAACAATATTATCTCCAGCAACTTCGAAATTTCAGTCTTGGACTTTTGCTAACTACTTCTCGAATGCAAGTAGATCTGCTGAATCTCAGTGTGTGTATATGTATTATGGCCATGAACCCTTCCTCTTCAAGTAGCTAGTCTTTGAAACGTGGTTTCTCATGCTTCGTATCTATCGGACCATTCACTATATCTCTAGTTACAATCGAGTGGCATCAGTGATTATTTTTAGCATTGCAGTGCCAGCGACAGGTTAGTGTACAGCCAGCCCCGACGTAATTTCCCCAGGGAGGTAAACTTTTGGGTATCATCTTTATTTGATAATGGTCCTTGAGTTTTTCAGTCTTGGATTGCGTGTTGCAATTCGTGTCCGCTTTTGTCAAGGAGCAGCAGCTAAAGCGGGGGTAGAGGGATAACTATGCACGTGATGTGAACACGCAGGGGGAAGCTGCCTCGATGCTGCCCGCAAGGCAAAAATGCGTCGTATGTCATCTGTCCATTGAAGCTGAATTTCCTTCCATGCAGCAGTTAATAACCAATCAATCCACATCAACTTTATTTAGGATACGTGGCTGGATTATTATGAACCGGGGGAAAAAGCTGTCCCTTGAATTTTCACTTCGTCCCATCGGCTTTGGTTGGTTTAGAGTACCACTTCATTCCCCAAAAAAAAAAAAAAAAAATACTAATTGGACATTTTTATGAATTTTTTTATATATCAATTACGATGGATACACGTATCAAATTTCCAATTGCGTTGTCCATTCTTGCCCCAAATTAGGTGCGCCTTTTATTCTATTTCTTACACAATACGCATCGGGTCTTCAAGATTTTTTTGTACCCTCAAGTCTGGATAATGTGATCGATTCTTTTTGTATCTAATTGTTCTTTTCACTTAACACGTCAGCAATGATGGGACGTGGAACTGCTTAGTTTAGGTTTTGTATTCTTTTTTAACTTTTAACAAAAAAGATTAAAGAGAATAACATTGAGGATGATGCTCCTTTAAATTGGTTTTTGGTCAGAAATAATTACCTTCTTTCACAGTCAAATCAGTTATTGAAAATTGGGGAAAACGTTTGAATTCTCCCCCATTGTTTACTTGCTTGGTCGCCCAATATACAATCGTTCCCTCTTTCCAGTTATGCAAATCGAAATGTAAAAGACGCTCTTTCTTCGACCCAAAAAAGAAAAGAAAAGAAAAGAGAAAAAGAGGTTGCTCTTTCTTTTCTTTTCATTTTTTTTGTTGGTAAAATCCAGTCCTTGATACATGCCCATTGGTCACACGCCCAATAGTCTCCAAGGGAAAGAGTTAAGATTAATCTTATTGCCATGTCAATGGAAAAGAAACTCAAACTCACATCTTGAGTATGACAATCTACAAATTAGAGACAAATTTAGTTAAAATAGATCCGACTCAAAAGGGAATGTCTACTTTGGTGCCTGTGAAATTTTGTGCCTGTGAAATTAAGTGCCTTTTTTTTACAAATGGTTCTCCTAATTTCCGATTACTTTGATTATCTTGCTTAAATTTGAGTTCACTTTCGATCCCGATCATTCCATGACGGGCAATCCATCCTACAAATCTAATCTAGCCCAAAGATGAACTAAATCTTGATGGTTTGTGATTACGCGAAGAGTTAAGTGGCCATGAAAGAGAGTTTTGGACATATCATCCTCAAAGCCCACAGACGAGCTCAAGCCCACCGATGGTAGTTCAGCGAATTTCAACGGCCACTCGCCTTCCCTCTCGCTTTCTGCCTCCTCTTCTCGCCTTCAGATATTTTCGTGATGATATTTCCGCTGATTCGATGCCAACACCTTGTTTCTTGGCTTGACCTTCTTTTGGTTCATTTTATCAATGATATATACAAGAAATGCTATTGCCTCAGCCATTTCCGCTGTGGCCACAGCTTTTGAATAGATGACCAAGATGCGATCTTGCTTTCTAGTTTTTGTTTCGATCTGATTTACGAATGAGAATACCTTTTTGGGACAATAACCTGGCCTTGCATTTCGAGAGACACACACATGGTCTTGTATCGTACATCCAGATCAACAGTGCGGTGACCAAACAGTTTCATATCATCTTAAATCTTTAGATTGCAGATGGAGGCTGGAATTAAGATGTTGAGGGAATAGTCCTTCTATACTTTAAATGGCCTACCTTCGTTGTTGTTGTTGTTGTTGTTGTTATTATTATTATTGAGATAAATGTATCAAAAGTTCTAAAATCTGTTGCAAAAGCGCCATTAAGTTATAAAACTTTCAAAACGTACAATCAAATTTCAAAATGTGTTAAATTGGTGATATCAAATCTTGATTATTATTATTATTATTATTATTATTATTATTATTATTATTATTATTATTATTATTATTATTATTATTATTATTATTATTATTATTATTATTATTATTATCATTTTTCCTCTCTTATATGGCGTTAAAGCTAATTAATGTACTAACTATGACATCATTGTAGTGTAAATCTTAAATTTTTACAGCCAAATTTTAATTAAATTAGTTTTAAAAAGTCCAAAAAAAATTCCAAAAGAAAAGGCAAGTAAAAAAAAGGCTAAAAGTTAAAAATAAACAAATAAAAAAGGAAAAAGCGAAAGGAAAGGGAGAACTAACTATAGGAGGAAGGCCAGGCCCTCCGCATATGGGCCATTGCCCCATTACCAGAAATGGTTGATGGGGCGTCAACAATGGCTTGAATGTTAACTGGGGTCTCGAGGAGAATTGGCAAGGGTTGTTGACCACAACCAAGGTTTTGTTGGCTCACACTAGATTTGGAAGAGGGCCATGGCCCTCACCCAAATCTAGGTGAAATTGTTGGCCCTTGCTAGGATCTAGCTGAGGTCAGTTGATGGCCCCCTGGCCCTTTCTAGTGATGGGACGATGACCCAAAGGCCAAGGATTTCACAGAAGAGTCGATGATCAAATGTGAGAAACACGGGAAGACATATTACCATTTTTGGCTAAATGGTGCATTTAACTTTTATCTCAATTCTAAAATTAGGTGCTACATTATCCATTCATGGTATCTATTTTATTAGGTTTGAGATAGTGAGTATGATTTATCATTGTGATAAGAATATTGAGGCATTTGGATTTGTTAAAAAAATGGTTTACTAGAGAAAGAATGGGCACATGAGCAACATAAGAGACAAGTTTCATTCACATAAAAATAGTTGTGCATTACAAGATGTCATTCACTTTAGGTTTGCTTATGAGCATAAAATATATAATCAAGCTAGAACGGCCCAAAGTTCCGGTTTAACTGAAGAGCAGACGCCGGTGAAATGGGTGAAACCACCTAGGCATCTGCTGTCCTTTCTAATTGTTCCACCACCTCCAAGCCCACGATTGCCTTTGGAGGCCCCATGCAGGATTCACAAGTTGGTCGGTGACTTTTTGTGCGGAAGTATTGTTGAAATCGTGCTTCTCAATTTGAATTCGAGAAATTTTCATTTTTTATTATTTGTCAAAGAAGAGACCTTTGTTTTATTAAGACCGACCCCAAATGCAATAGTAAGGGGCATCAAAGCACAAGAGCTCCCAAAGAGTTGGAGGGGTTAGAAACCTAATTTTTTGGAAATGTCCTACATCTGAAGGCTTTTACAACCCAATTTGCTAGCCTATTTGATTCTCGAGAATATAAGCCTCTCATGATTCATAAAAAGGGTCAAGAGGCTTTTACATTATGTTATAGGTTGCTCAATGTCCAAAGAGCATAGAGAAATTTTGTAGATAGCTTAGGGCTATATCATCAATGGGGGTATCTGATGCATTAGTTTCCAACTATGATTTGAAGATGCAAAGGAGTAATTTCAAGTTTGAGGAACTTATCTCTTACGCTGCTCGTGTGCCAATCCTTTCTCTGGGAAACAAATTTCCAACAAATTCAAGTATCTCAAACCAAATGCAAACGTGGCCACTCTCTCAAACCTAATCAAATGAGTAAAATGATTGCATTGTGAAAGCTAGTACAAGCACCTAGAGGGGGGTGAATAGGTGTAAAAACAAATTTCCCCAAGTGGAGTGTGCAACTCTAATCAGCAATAGATTATGAAAAGGAAATTAGACTCTTGTAAACAAATTGAGTTACGATCAAAGTAAAAGAGCGTAGGGAAGAAAATAAAAACATAGGGTTTATAGTGGTTCGGCTTAGTTCAAGCCTACGTCCACTTTTCCGCAACGACAGCCCACTGACTGGATTTTACTATGAAATAAAAGAGTTGTTACATTAAAGCTCTTCTTTGATTCTACAGTGTAGAGACTCTGCTACACTTCCTCAAGGTCTCTCAAAGATATAGACTCTCTTTTGCGTACAAGATTTTGCTCAACAATTTAATTGACTAAGAACAAGGAGTTTCAAACTTTGGAATTATTTTATCGCGCACGCACTTGAACAACTGGGACGTCTTTCTTATATACTCCTTCATGCCATTACATCCGTTGGCACTTACCAAAGGAATTTTTCCAATCTACCCGTTAGACATAATCAATTAGGAAGATTTTGAGTTATTTAAGGAATATGACAATAGCCCACCAATCCTGCTCGCCCATACAATCATGATTTAGGTTTTCATAAGTGGAACCTTCCAAGTATACCTTGCCAATTAACGGATCCAAAATCCCTGAGTCAATCTCAATTTGAATAATGGATTTCGACATGCTATATCCAGCCAAGAGATCATCTTCAGTCGATAGGAACAAATTCTCAACGAAATACTTAGTTTCGGATAAGCCTTCTTCGACGGTCTAGAAACTGTCAATGAGGATAGACTTTGAGTCTTTGAGTCTGGTAATCCGGAGGTCTTCAGACTTTGATGGAAGAGTCTGCAAGTCTTCAGACTAGACTGAT
Organism: Eucalyptus decipiens; assembly: GCA_014182575.1. Taxonomy (NCBI): domain Eukaryota; kingdom Viridiplantae; phylum Streptophyta; class Magnoliopsida; order Myrtales; family Myrtaceae; genus Eucalyptus; species Eucalyptus decipiens. The sequence continues at coordinate 54,003,380 of CM024614.1, forward strand.
GAAAACGTTTTGTCAACTTCAAAACACTTAAGGAAGTTTTCTCCAACACGCATAATGTATCTCCTGGTCACCATCTATCGGTTCCAATGATAGCGCCAATTGAAGTGAGGATTGATTAAGTGATGCATCTTCCAGCATCGTATGTCGTGAGTTAATTACTTTTTGAATTCGTCAATCAAAGTGGCCTTATGCGTATTTGCTGATGGAAAATTTGCTAGTCGCTAATTGGCGCTATCGTTCGACTAAATCTACTCGAGGTAAAGGTTTAAGTTTTCTTTTTCTTTTCTTTTCTTTTTTCTTTGGGCTCATTGTGGATACAAGTTCTTTTTAATCATGGGAATCTCTCTGCGTGTCTGGAGGCATCGGCTGAGTTGGAGAAAGAAAAATGGGTTTATCTACTTGGGCTCTCTCTCTCTCTCTCTCTCTCTCTCTCTCTCTCTCTCTCTCTCTCGCTCCCTCCCTCCCTCCCTCCCTCTCCTTTAGGACAAGAAAACCAATCAAATGACCTCAATCTCTACACGCCATCTTCCTCCCAAGCTTTTTTTTCCTCTTCCAATTTGTCATCTATGAACTCCAGTAAACAAATTTCCAACGAATTCAAATGTCTCGATAATCTTTATCGCACTAATAGAATACAGTCACTATCTCAAACCTAATCAAATGAGTAACATGAACGGATAATGTATCTCCTAATTTTAGGCTTGAGAAAATAGTTAGGTGTCCAATTTTAGCCAATAATGGCATTGTGTCCTGATATGTTCTCAACTCTTTTGTGAAACCGTCCCCTCTTACTTCGCTGTTATGCAGTCGAAACACACCTAGTGACATGCCAAATTATTGACTTCACATTGAGGATGGGGAGAAATTGCTAACGTTAAAGAACAAAACAATTTGATTACACGATCAAGCTCCAAAGACCCGTGCAGCGGGGATGCCGTGATGCCCAACCATATTCAAGGAAGGTGGGTGTTTAAATTTCTCATTAGTTAAAACTTAGCCATTATTTAATTTCATTGTTTGGTTTCTAGCCTTATCATCTTACAACTCAACTGACTCCACCACTGAGTCTCCTGCATTATAAAAAAAAACCATCTGTGCCTTTTCCTACTTTTGTAGAAGAAAATATCATATAATGCTCACATCATCTCCCAAGTTCAAACACATATTGAAGTTAGACTAGGAAAGCTGATTTTCTCACTTCATATGCAGAAGTTATGCTAATATCTGATTGGCTTTCGCCAAACAGGAAAATCTATCCCTTATATAACATACTTTCTATATTTCTAGACCGTGGTGCCAGCCTTTGTTAAAGTCCTGACATCTGTTCATTAATGAATCTTACATTTCGGTAGTTTATAAATTGCATATAAGAGTGCGTTTGTTTCATTGAAAACTTCATGATAAAAGAAAATATATTCCGTAGCAAGAAACATGGTTTGTTTTCATTTATTTGTCTTAGAAAAAAATGATTTATTTTTTACCAAAAAGGGAAGTAGTTTTCTCACAATCTAAGTTTGTTGTTTTTAATCAATAGAAAACATTGTCTGTACGTCAATTAGTTTTCTATCATCCAAATGCTGGAAAAATTGGAAAACAATTTGTAATAATAATTTTCTTTCAAACAAACGGACCTAAATACTAATTACTAAGAGTTACCATATGTGGATATATAACTAGAACTCAGGTTGTAAAGTAATGAATTTGTGTAACTTTCAGTTGGCCCAATAGCTTATACTTGGCTTTGTCATGCTTGTTGGCGGCACGAATAAATCTATAATCTCTTGAAATTTGGCGTATACACATTGCTGATTCACCTCAATTTGCAAATACAATATAACCTTTTTTTTTTTATAGGGAAAACATCACCAAAAACCCTAAATTTTGCCCAAAGTGACAAATTTATCCAAATTTTTTTTTATGACATAAAAAACCCCAAACTTTACAAATAGTGACACATATTTTTTTCTATTTTTTTATTTTTATTTTTCTTTTCTTCTTCTTATTCTCTCTTCCCTCCACCGAGGAGAGGGGGGCCGAGGAGAGAGAGAGTGGCGTTCGAGCGCGACGTGCTGAATTAGGAACGACGGCGGATAGGGGCAAGGGAGTGAGAGGGACATAGAGGGCTCCCCTTCTGCTTAGGTGTCGGAATTCCATTTGAAAATGTTCGAGAATGATTTGCGAGCTCAAGTATAGTGAGGCGGCTCTGTATAGGACCGCCAGTAAACAAACCCCAATTCTTTCACTAGGCATCTTGGGTAGTGGATACGCACACATCTGAACCAAGTTGAAGGAGCTAGAAAGCAGATTTGTCTTGCTGACTTTTGCCTGAAAACGGATTTAATTTACTAAGGTATTCTCAAACTTTAGAAATTCTTTTTATAAAATATGCAAATCGCAAAGCGTTTGCATTTAGTTTCCGTGATTTGGTGGAATAGAGAGCATCAAAGGTTGGGCACGCATAAAGCAGACAATGATCCATTATATGTACATGCGACGTCGGATACAAAGCGGGCGTCGTGAAGGGCTGGAGACGACCGCATGGCCTCATTTTTACAAAGTGGGTGTCGAAAAGGAATTCGTTGACCATATTGGTAGGCATGTAAGTTCGACAGCATGGCCTCATTTTTAGAGGACAAGTCTCGCACGCATTCTCAGCTATGACATTTGAAACTGTCCAACTATGAAAACAATAATTTAGCGAACAGCCAAAACTTGGTGCCTTCTCTTGCTTGGAAAATGAGCGTATCAAACTTTCCGAGTTTAGTGCCTCCACAATAATTGTGGAACGTATTAGTTGAGTAATCTGCGTTCTCTTTTGATTTCGATCAGGACAATGTTCACATACATCTCCAAGCTCATGAGGACAACACGAACTGCAGTTACATCTTTTTTTTTTGGTAGAAGGTAATAAAACTGCAGTTACATCTTCGTCATGAAGGAACACAACAAATCGCCCAAGACGGGGTTGAATTTAGGAAAGCTGTATGAATGTCAAACTCTTAGAAAGTGACCCAGAATCGACTCGTGGTCTTTGTAATGGGATGAGATTGAGAATCGTGCAATCAAAGAACCCTTGGATTATAAGATCTTAGGTTTTGATCGGGTAAGAGTTCGAGAATAAATAAAAATGTTTATCAGATTTGATCAAAAAATTGCCTAGTTTATCTTAGAAAGAAAAACATATTTAGGTGCGGGACATGTGTGAGTGAAACGCGTGCATCGACAATTCTGGGTCAATAGGACAATTATAAAACTACTTTCCATTTTTCTTAGCCAGTACATATAGTACACACACATATATAGTTCATTCATTAAAACATGCGCCAACCCCACTACTAATAACAATTGAAATATCTTTTACATACGTTATTCGAGTTCCACGACAAAGTAACATGAGATGCTAATTATGGCATCAATGCCTATATAGAGAGCACATCCTCTCATAACAAGGACAGACTTCTTCTAGAAACGTTGGCTCCCTCGATACGAAAAGGCGTTTTCACAATAGCAATCGAACTTATCGTTATATGTATAAGTCATGATTTCGAAAGATCGTTACCTCTACAAATTAAATCATTAGCTATATAAGAAAGCTGTCTGATGAATTTGGGACTTCTTTCTCACTGTCCAACTCACGAACGCATCCTTCTTACATCAAGTGACTACCCATTGATCTATTCCCTTTGATTCGTTCAAGTGAACGCTCTTGAAACCAATCCTAAACCTAACTCTCCAGCCATAATATTCTACCACGATGAACTTGTGGTGAGACGGTCAACGGGACAAAGGCGATGGGATCGATGGACAATTCATCGGCATTCCTCTTGATTTCTTTATTCGTCTTCCTTCTCTGACAGCAACCCCTTCCAGCAACTAACCAATATAAGGTAAGCACCGCATCATGGAAAAGGGGGAGATAAATATGCTGAGGACGTAGGAAATACAATGAACAAAGATCCTAGATTAGGGGTGGGGCGGTGGGGGGGAGGTGGACACAATAGAATAGGCAAACTAAAATTTTCATTCGCAGGAAAGCGGAAAATGATATGGAACCAGGAAGTTTCTCATCAATCGCATTGACCACGTGAATAATGCTAGCCTTTCTTCCCTCTGAAACTTCTTCATCCTTAGAACAACAGACCTCACCGCCGAGTCATACCCCTCATCTGCAGTCATCTATATCTAATCAGCATTCGGGTCGGTTATTCTTTGTCCGTGTTTTTCTTTTTGAAAAGACCGTCCCGTCTTTGTCAATTGTATTGGTTGAAAGAGGAGTCCAAAGTTACATGCCAACCAAAATTCAATCTATACGTCCACATCACCAGCACTAGCAGCGTGGTGAGCAAGATTTTCTGGAATTCAAATCAATTGTAGGTCTTTATCGTGGTTCTCTTGGGGCTCCTATCGGAACATCCACCGTGGCAGCGGTGATGGTGCTAGTAATGCAGTGCTAATGTATAGCTAGCCCGACGCGAATGAGTCCATATGATTTATACAAACTTCGTAGTAATTTTACAATGTATTGTATAGTGTTTCATCTAATTTTTTCGTTTCATCCCCCTTTGTGGCGATCTTGTGTTTCTTTTCCTTTTTTCCATCTCGTTTCCTAATCTAACTGTTCGTGTCTTCTACCGAGAAGGTTGATTCCCTGTATAGAGAGAGTACTCAATATGCGCATATCGGTTTTGCATCAAGCAAAGGTACAAAACGGAACTTGCCAAGTTAGCCAATTAGTGTACCTTCTATTGCTGACCATCCTAAAATTGTCGTGACACAGTATTGCAACAATCTAACTAGGCTAGGGAAGCTTACGTCGGACGCATGCTTGTGATACTTGCTTATGTAAGGTTTAATTACATCTTTAAACCTTGGGAAAACATACTGATACAGCAAAGTCCTCATGGAGCGCGGTATAAATTTGTAAAAGTTACGTCAAATCTCAAAATATTTGGAGGGCTATCGATCTTTGACCATCAGTCCATGCTCGTTTTGTTAATGGCATTATGTCAAAGTATTTATATCAAATGTCTATTCGAGGAAATTTAACTCGAAGGGCACATGACACTAGGACAAATTGAGACCGGATTTATGTGTGACCCATCGGATTCATACTGATCTGGAAGACATTAATTCCTCTCGACTTGTTTCATTGAAGAAGTCAAGTGGACTTTTGGGACAAACTGTTAACGTCATTAGTCGTTGACTATTTGACTGACCTGCCGTCCCCCTCCATGGCGCGGTGAAGTAGACGCGCACAAATTCACAATGGGATTGGGAAAGGGGTTATTTATTACCCAGGGGACCCACGACGACTCAGCAAAATAAAAAACAAACGCCGGCAAAGAAGCCGCCCTTTGAAATTTCTATTCATCCCTTTGGTAGGTTAGAGCACCATTTCATCACCACCGAAAAAGACAAATCGGATATTTTATGAACTTTTATATATCTATTTCGATAGACAGGAGTGCCAAATTTTCACTTGCATCCTTTCTTGCTCTAAAGTGTCAAAAAAATAAAATTAATTACATTTAAGTACACATAATGTTCTATTTCTTTCTTGCACACTACACATTGAGCCCTTAGATCATTTAAGCTGATTTGATTGATGCAATTTAATTGATTTATAATTGGCTATTTGCCTTTTTCATGATTGTGGCGTGAATGATTGGACATAGAAGAGCTAATCTTTGTGTTTTGTTTTGTTTTATTTTTTTCACTTCCGACGAAAATGAATAGAGAAAATAACATGAACTTGTACATAGGGGATGATGCTCCTTTAGACCGGTTTTTGGCCAGAAAATTTTACTTTCTTCCACAGTCAAAGCATTTATTGATAGTTGGCGAGTGACATTAGCATTCCCTCTTCCCTCTTGTGTACTTGCTTGGTTAGGAATATAATCTTATAGGCCGGACACCTAAGCACTCCCTCTTTCTAGTTATGCGAATCGGAATGTAAAGGACGCTCTTTCTCTTCTTCTTTTCGGGGTAAAATCCGGTCTAGCTAGTAAAAGCTAAATTTGGAAATGACCAAATTGCATTAATTGGGGAATCAAAGTTGGTAGTTATGCGTCGGCCCTTGATAAAAACAAAAATGATCGACCCTTTATAGTCGGGCCTTCGCAATTTGGGGGAAAAAGAAATGACAAATACCTTGTAGAATGACAAAGAAACTTACAATGGAAGGCTCCCATGGAATGATAAAATCTTTTAGAAATTGCCAGATACATGAGCTAGACCTGGGAGCATCCCCATATATGAAGCAAGAAAAGAAAGTTACACCTGCTCCATGTCGTTTGCTTTCCATTAATCAAATGCAAAAAGGTAATTTTTTTTTTAATTTTCTTGCTAAAATTTAAATTATCTAATCTATATATCGAGAATAATGGAAAAAGTTTCATACATTGTAAATTAGAACTTTTAATCAGTTCTTTTATTAATCTTACAAAAAAATGGTGTAAAGCCATAGAATATGGATACAAAGATAGACTCCATTGTCTCTCTTAATATTGCTCCACGTCCACAATTTCTCAATCGTCCCTTTGGATTGAGTTATGGTACCTCGTGAACCTTATAATTATTGAATCGAAAAACAAAAATCATAACCATTCAGGCTTTTCTATTACATTTCAATTTAACAGCAAAAGATTATAATAATATGGTGTCTCTTGGGACTACGAAAACACCCCCTCCCCACAAGATTATGATAATATGGTGTCTCTTGGGACTACGAAAACACCCCCTTCCCCCGGCAAAAGATTATGATAATATGATGTCTCTTGGGACTAAGAAAACACCCCCTCCCCCTGCAAAAGATTATAATAATATGGTGTCCGTCCTCCCGCCGCCGCGCCGCCGCCCCCCACCCAAAGCACACACACGCAAACCACCCAAAAACCCCCAACCCCCAACGGCAGAAAAAAGAAATTGCATCGGGTGGACCAATGCATAGAATATAGAATAGCGGTGGGCAAGTAACGTAAGATATCTGGCTACTCAACCCGATTGCTTTTTGGATCTTTTATTGTTAAAGTTTTGCCCACTTGCATACATTGGTGTGTTTTCAAATAAAAATGATAGTTGGTGTAGCAATGGAAAATAAAAGATACATCAACTATATTCCATCTCCATCTCAATATTTTTCATCTAATTATTGAGAAGAATCCCAAGGTCCTTTCTTACTATCCTTACTTCTAATTATCATCTTTTCCTCATTTTACTTCGCTGAACACGTGCACACTGATTGCACAAGCCTCTCCCTTTATAATTTGTACAGAAATACGTACATACATATACATATAGATATACATATACATATACATATATGGTAGACCATAGGTTTTGGACTCTCCATGTTATCGTATGCCGTACAGTCCCACGAACATTAATTTACTAATTTTTTTCATTAGGACAGGGACATGAGTGTCGTCTTAGGGCGCAAATGATAACCATTATGTTCAAGAAATCTATTTCTATTTCCCAGAATTTTTTAGCAAATATATGTGTTTGATAACGATATAAAATTTCTATTTCGAGAATATAAATTTATAGAATATAAATTCGTTTGATAATGACACAAAATTTCTCTCTCTTAGGTGATGATAGCTAACATGATGGTGGATTGTGATTGGCGAACGGCGGTGGCGACAACAGGCGGCAACTGGCGGACGGTGGGTGGGGGGATGATTAGTAGTGAGGGCAAGTAATGAATTTTTTCTTTTATTTCTCATTTCCTTGATAGAAATAGAAAGTAGAAAATTGTTACTTTTAATTTCTATTACAAACCTATTTCCGGAGTAAAAATTTATTCCATAAATAGAAAATTGAAATTGCGTAACCAAACGGATTTTTGTTCCAATCATATTCCCAGAAATAGAAAAATAGTTCTAGTCAGAAATAAAATGGTTACCATAAGTCATTAATCGCCCCGAGCTTATGGGAGCTTTTAACAATAGAAAGTCATCATTAATGTCAATTACGATTGATTCCTTCGAAACCATACAAATGGATATATGTTGACCTCATTATTCTTAACATCTATGGTTCATGATATGTTTGGATATTTCACCACGAAGAGCTATTGATGATTGAGGATATTAAGGCTCCAATAACCCAGCTGGTGTTATTGCTCCACATTTTTGTCGAGTTCAAGTTCATCGAAAAGTAATTCAAAGTCGAGCTCGAACTTGAAAAATTAACTCCAATCGAAGTATCAAAGCTTGATTAGTTTGGAGTTGAGCTGGGCTTGAGTATCGAAGCCACATTGACTCCCCTTTGCTGAATTTCACTGGGTTCCGCGAGAATCAATTGTGTCGTGCCTATTGATCGACATGCCCGGTGCAAAGTATATCGGACCACACGAGTCGGGAGACCCAAAATAGTTCAGCTTTCGCATGCGCGAGGGGAAATCTCAATTTTGATTGTCATTTCAGTCTCATGAAAGTTATCTTTTCCCCGACAAATTTTATGTATGAAGGTTTGTAGCACCTATATGTGACTTCTCTGTACTTAGCAACTTGAAATTGGGACAGACGATTTCTTTTTGGCTCTTTCGTTGTTAGAATTTTGCCCCCATGCACTTACATATTTGGTGCCTTTGCAATGATAATGAAGATTGGTGTGGGCGTAGCAATGGAATATAAAACACACACCAACCGCATAGCATCTTCGTCTCAATGTTTCTTACCTAATTATCGAAATCATAGAAAATTGATGGTGACATCATAGTAACTGATTCATATCTTGCCACAAGAAGCAAAGTACGAAGTTCACCCTTCCGTTGCATCCACCGAAATTCGATATCCCACTACCGATTAACAAACGAAGTAATTCTCTTCCTTCGTACATAAAAAAGAAACAGAATTGGCGACGGCGCGAATCTTCGTATAAATCGATTGGTGGGGATATTGGCGATGTTGCAACTCCTCATCAGCAACGAGAAGGTTGACGACGTTGGGACCGATTAGTAGCTAGTCCCGAAAGGCTTGTAGGACTGGAGACGGAGCACGATCCCGGCGATGGAGCCCATGGTGGCGGCGACGCTGATGATGAGGCAAGCTATACTGAGAATTTGGAGGCCTATCCATTTCGTGCTCCATTTATGGATTTTCATTTGGGCGATGTACATCTCAACCGGGAAATAAACCGTCAAAGGCCAGAATCCAAGAGCACCGACCAATCCGATCACTTCATTGAAGAACGGAAGTAGCATCGAGATCACAGTGGTTGCGATCACGAAAATGGTTCGCCAAATTAGGTGGAAGACGCATAGCGTGTAGGATGATCGGAAACCTGGAATCGGGATCTCAATCTCGATCTCGCTGGTGATGAACTGCTTCTCCATGAAGGCGAAAAGGGGTTGGGCGTGGACTTGATAGGCAATGACGAGGTGGATCGTGATGGCGGCATTTGATAAGTCGATGAGCCAATAAGGGCTGAAGAACCCGAAACCGGCGAGGAGATGCCCAGGTGCCATGTCCCCGAACGCGCCATAACCCATGCTGCCACAGAGCATGTAGAATAGAGCCAGGACCGCCACACTGATCAACGTGGCCTTCCTCATCGTCTTGGCCTCCGGTGGTGGGGATTTAATCGTGTCCTGCTTTTGACACACGCCACACTGATCAACCCAATAACTAGGGTAGCTTTTCGAAAGTCTATGGGTGGTCTTTGTAGTGCAATTATTATCGAAAGGCTGTCGCGAAAGTTTACCTGAATTTCGATGAACAAGATTGCAAACGAGTAGGCAAAAACTATGTTACCAAGAGCCTGGAAGCTCCTCCATATCTTTTGGGTCTGAGTGACCGTCCCAAGGCTTATCCCAGTGAGACTTCCTTTGACTTTGCCATTTTCTGCTTGAGATTTAAGAAAGACGAGATATGCGAGTGAGTTGTCAGGCCTTCTTCTGCTCCGTCTTTCTAGTTTAATTTATTAATCATCACATAACATGCTATAGCATGGAAACGTGCTAAACCTGCCACTTTAGCGATGCCGAGGGCCAGTCCAATAGTCGAGTAAGTGAGCGACATGACAGCGGCCACGATGGAGATCTTCGGCCGCTTGTCGAAGTTCCGGATTTGGGACAAAACTATCTCAGTGACCCCGAACGCAACTGTGTATGGGTAGCTAAATGACTGACAAGGACTTTTGTCACCTTTGTTGTGGAAGCAATTTGATCTGTTGATTGCCCTGTTTGATTAAAATTCAATAAAATAAGAATTAATACGAAATTTGACACCCGATAAACACGTATTTTATTTTCATTACTTCGAGTAGAATCAAATTCACCACTCACGTCATGCTCATGGAGGCTGCAATGGTGAACCCAATGACAACTCCAAAAAGGTTGAGGCAGTAAACTAGTTCACATAACTTCACGTTTGCGCCACCTGCCAATATTCGAAAGGAGAGGACGAAAAAATGAGAAAATTCATTTGATCGAGTGAAGTGAAAGGGAGCTTCATCGTGCGAAAAGATTTGGTGGGAGGACCAAGGATCTTTTTTAATTCATCAATGAATTATCACCAAGAATGTTCTTGATGGCGTCCATGTAAGTGAGGTTGCGCTCGCCGATGATCGAGTCGCCGCTGCGGTAACAATTGGCCAAAAGGATAGAGGCACAGATAATGACGGCGGCGAATAGGAGCAGCGCCGCCGGCCCAGTGAGCCACCCGAGCTGTGCCATGGCCCATACCAGAGGCAGCACTCCTTGCCCGATCACGCCCGTGATTATGCGAGCACTGGCCATCCACGCAGTCCCTGCTTTGAACCCAAGAACCATATAAGAAATCCGTTATTAGGTAAAAACTTCCTTCTCTCTCAGCTGTCAAGAAGTGACGGAAAAGGAAAACATAGAAAGATTTGGGCAAGCTTTCTAAACAAGGCGTCATTGCGCGACATCGCCTAGCGAAGTATAGAATGAGAGTTTGATCATTAGATAAAGATTGAAAGAGCTTGTTTCGTGCTCACTAGTTCGTCTGCGACGGCCGTCGTCGTCGAAGCCGTTCAAGCCACCACCTTGCGGAGGCAGATCAGGCGCAACCTCGAAACTAATCATCTCCTTTATCACCAATATCGAATGAACCCAAAAAACTATGGGCTCAGAAGACAAGGGAGGCCTGATATAGCTAGTGCTAGTACCTAGAGGGGGGTGAATAGGTATATAAACGATTTTTCGCACAATACTTAGACAGTTTAAGGAATTGTAACAGATAACAATCAATCGTAAGACTCAGTGAATGAAAGAGAGAATTAAACACGCGGTTTATAGTGGTTCGGCTTGATTCAAGCCTACGTCCACTCTTTCGCACCGACAGCCAATCGGCTGATTCCACTATGAACAAAGAGATGTTACAAAGATTGATCTTCCTTGATTTCTGGGGTGTAGATGAACTACCACACTCACTCAAGGTATCACCAAGTAATGACACTCTCTCGTGTATACAATTTCGCTCGATCGTATCGACTAATAATCAAGGTGCTTCGGACTGGAATTTCTCTATCGATCACACACTTGAACAACCGAGACGTCTTCCTTTTATACTCCTTTATGCCATCATACCCGTTGGCACTTACCAAAGGAATTCCTCCAATCTACCCGTTGGACGGAATCAATCAAGAAGATCATCTCGAGCTATTAAAGGAATCGACGATAGCACATCAATCATGTTCGCCCATACAATCGGGATCTTGGTTTCCATGAATAGAACCTTCCAAGAATACTTCGTCGACACGGATCTTCAATTGATCTAGATACGAATCAAAGAATCCGTTGAATATGTCCAGCCAAAAGATCTTCTCCAGAGATCAAGATGAAATCCTTAACCATAATCCTCGATTTGGATTTCCTTCGACACCTGGATCGATAGACTCGTCGGTGAGAATAATTTTGAGTCTTAAGTCTTGAGTCTTGAATCTTGAGTCTTGAAGTATGAGTCTTGAGTTCGAGTCCGGTGGTCGAAAGTCTTCGACGCAGATAACCAGACTAGACTCGATGGAAATGTTTTGTCCTTCAAAATCTTCTAGAGCGATTTCTCCAACAATCTCCCCTTTTTGATGATGACAAAACTTTCTGTAGATTTGAACAACCTTGACCGCAAAAACATTTCTCAAGCAATATGGCTATCTCATAAAGGCTTAATAAACAACCAGACTCGCATCCACAGAAAATTGGTTAGACTTTCATGAGTAATACCATATAACAATACTCGATATAAATGCCAGTCAAGCATCATAAACATCACAATCCACAGCCAAATTCAGTCCGTACTCAAGTTCACACAAGTCATACTCAAAAACTTAAAAACTCATAATCACAAAAACAAAATTAAAATCAAGGATTGAAAAAGATGGTTGATTCAAAATTTCTTCTCCCCTTTTTTGTCATCGGGAAAAAGGTGAGAAAAGAGTCATGTCCGCTTGGGAATGCGCACGATCCGGAAGTCTCCCATGGACTGTACTATGCCTTCGAGCCTCTTCAAGTCTTCCCTTAATTTTGCTACCTCTTCTCCTTTGGCATTGGCTTGAATTTGCAGAGCGAGGTCTTTCATTTCGTCTTCCGGGGTGATCAAGATGCTTGGCCAGCATTCTTGAGGGCTTGAATTTCAAAGTCCAGAGCATAGATTTGACCCCGCATTTCCGTAAGAATATCAAGAAGACGCTGAAAATCCGCTGAATTATCTGTCTCGCATACTAGCATCTACTTTCTCGGATGGAGTGAATGCAGACGATGGTGCTTCCGTATGATCTTGCAGATTTGATGTTGTATCCCGATGTTCTTCGGGCAATGGATAAGCCCGAACCTCTTCCGGAGCAAAGCATGAGGTGAGGATCTTTCTTGCTCCCCAACTCCCCCGTCTCTAAGACAATAATTTCTTGCTCGCCAACTCCCCGTCTCCGAGACATCAAAATGGGTGGAGTGATGATCATGCTCTTCCGTGTCTTTCTCTCTCCAGCATTCAGCAGCGAGACCTTTCTTTTCTTCTTCTCCTTCTTCTTCATCTTCTTTTTCTTCCTCTCTCTCGTTCTTCTTCTTCTTGAGCTTCTATCTCTTTCTCTCTCTCGCTCTTCTTCTTCTTTATCCTCTTTCTCCTTTTCTCGCAGCTCTTCTTCTCTTTGCTCGATCAAGTTCCGTTGGACGAGATACGTAACGTCGAGTCCTCACCAAAGTGCGGGAATAGAGTGATCTTCATCATCTTCTTCATCCTCCAAGATGAGAGACCTTCTCTTTTTGGATGGAGCACCAATGGGCTCCTTCCCTTTTCTCTTTGATGCAGAAGAGAGCGGAGTTTTCACCTTGAACTTTGCCATTTCCTTGCTAAGTTTTTTCAGACGCATCTTCGTCAACATATTCAAACCTACCACCATATTATCGCACGGTCTAACACAGAGAGTGTGTGGTAGTTCGATATTCATGTGTCTCGAAGATCTTTGTCACAAGATTCGGATAAGGCAATTGTCCCTTGTTCTTCGATATTGCTCTGTACATATGGAAGAGAATAGTATGAGGAGGGAGAGAACTTCTTCCCTGAGTTGATTGCATACATCAATTTGGCTTCCGAATTGGATACATCAGTCTTTGATGTAGACTTTGGCCTGATGCAATTGATCACAATTTTATGCAGCACAATGTTGATGGCACTCATCTTTGAGTAAGTAATCTTCGCCTCGTATCTCTCGTTTTTGACAAGATCCGAGTAGCACGAGCAATTGAGACTTTGATTGGCGATAACGACCTCGTTCAACACCAATTATGTCCGCTAGCAAGTCCACATCAATCACATAATCCCCGATCTCGAACATTGAATGATATTCTATTCGCATCAAGAAAACTTAGATTTGAATAGAAATATGCAGTCAAGTGTGCATATCCATCAGTGGTATCGGTGCAGAACTGCTCAAGTTGAAGCAGTTGGAACTTTTCCCTTAAGTTCACATTAATAGCATCCAAGAAATCAAAATCAACACTCCTGGGGTTTATTACCCCTCGTTTCAACAGACTGAAGAACAGCTTCTCCTGATCATTCGATCTAAACAACTCCATCTTCCTTCCCTTCACTTTTGCAGCAATGCCCATTCTTGGTTGAAAATCACTAAACATTTTATCATCTTCGTTCCCCTCATTAGGAATCGGTCCCGAAACCCGAGGGTCACTTGGAATGTTCGCAAGTGATTCTTCAGCCTTACCTTTGGGAGCAATTCCCAATTCCTCCATTCGTTTCAAAAATCCGTACTCATTCCCATAATTCTTTTCTCTAAGAAAAGCATCTATATAATTCGAGAGGAGAACCGAAGCTTTCAACGCACGATAGAGCATGTAAATAAAAGAGGGTTTTTGTGCTCTCACCGGTTCAACTTCCTCTAGAATGACTTCTTCCGATGATGACCCGCACCTTGTGGGGTAGATGGTGAATGATGAGGAGGAGAAGGAACAGGACTCGTTGTCGACTCGACAAATCTTCTTCCTCAGTGAGATCGAAGTGAGTAGGTCCCTCTTTCATTCTCTCGTGGACCCCCGCTTGCTATCCTTGACGACTTTCTCGAAGAAGACATCTTTTCTTGTCAATGGAAGATTCCTTCGCTTGCTTTCCCAAGGAAAAATAACAACTTTCTCGAGAGTGAATACGAAGTAGAAAATAGGGTTGAGAGAAGAATATTTTTTAGGGTTTTGAGAATCGAGTAAAAGCCGTGTATATATAACTCGTTTTGAAAAGGAAAGAGCAATCGTTATGAAGAAAAGTGAACGGTCGCCTTTCTTTTTTAAAAATAATAACTGCCATTTTAAAAGAGATTATCCCTTTTGAAAAAGGCATGTTAAAGATTATATCAATCAAATATAATCGAACGAAAGATCGTACCTTTTCGAGATTGATAGAATAACTTACGTCTATACAATGACAACTGAAAGTCCCGAGTCCGAGCGTTCAGAGTCTGAAGTATAGCGTCTGAAGGATAGAGTCTGATTGATGTAGATTCTTCAGACTTTAACTTCTTCAAGCTTCAAAATGTTGACTCTGGTACGGATAAAATCGAATTGATTTTTCTCCAACGGCTTTGTGAATATATCCGCTAGTTGACTTTTCGAATCAACAAATTGAATTGAGATTTCTCCATTTTGAATATGATCTCTAATAAAATGATGTCGAATCTCTATATGCTTTGCTCTTGAATGAAGAATCGGATTTTTGGTGAGATTGATTGCGCTGGTGTTGTCACATCTGATTTCTGTGCATGAGTCTTCAATCCCAAAGTCTTGTAGCTGTTGTTTTATCCATAGAATTTGCGAACAGCAGCTTCCAAGAGCTACGTACTCGCTTCGTTGTAGAGAGAGCTACAAGATTGCTGTTTCCTTGAAAACCAAGACACCGCCCCCGCTTCCAAGCAAGCGGCGGGTTCTCGAAGTGCTCTTTTTCGATTCCCGCAACCGGCCGATCGGCGTCTCGAATATCCTAAGATTGAAGTCTCCCTCTTTAGGATACCATAGACCAATGCTTGAAGATGAGGCAACGTATTTAATAAGACGTTTTGCAGCCTTGAGATGAGATTCTCTAGGATCCGATTGAAACCTAGCACAGATGCAAACACTCAACAAAATGTCGGTCTAGAGGCGTAAGATAAAGAAGTGAACCGATGATGCTTCGTACAGCCTTTTGATCAACTTTCTTCCCTTCTTCATCTTTGTCTATTTTCATCGAACTTGACATTGGTATATCAGTCTTTTTGCAATTTTCTAATCCAAACCTTTTGACAAGATCATTAGCATATTTTTCTTGATAAATGAAAGTACCTTCCTTCAATTGCTTTACTTGAAGACCAAGAAAGAATGTTAATTCTCCCATCATACTCATTTCAAATTCATCCTGCATAGACTTTGAAAATTTCTTGCACAGACTTTCATTAGGAGATCCAAATATGATATCATCCACATATATTTGAACAAGTATAAAGCTTTTGTTTTCCTTTTTAATAAATAAAGTAGTATCAACTTTACCTTTGGCAAAACCATTCTTTAATAAGAACTTACTTAGTCTATCGTACCAAGCTCGAGGTGCTCGCTTTAAACCATACAGAGCCTTTTCGGCCCGAAGACGAGTCTGGCTTCTTTGGGTCCTCAAACCCCGGAGGTTGTTCCACGTAAACTTCCTCATGGATAAATCCATTTAGGAAAGCGCTTTTGACGTCCATTTGGAATAACCTGAAATTTTTATAGCAAGCAAACGCAAGTAATAGACGAATAGCTTCTAACCTTGCCACGGGAGCGTAAGTCTCATCATAGTCTATTCCTTCTTCTTGCGTATATCCTTTTGCCACGAGTCTTGCTTTGTTTCGCATACGACTTTTCCTTTTTCATTCATCTTGTTTCTGAACACCCATTTGGTTCCGATAACAGATTTACCTTTTGGTTTAGATGTCAGATCCCAGACGTCATTAATGTTAAACTGTCTAAGCTCTTCTTGCATGGCTTCAATCCAGCTTTCGTCAGATAGAGCTTCTTCTATGCTTTTTGGTTCAATTTCAGAAATAAGAGCTATAGCACTAGACTCTTCACGCCTTTTGGATCTCGGTGCGGATTCCTTCATTAATTTCTCCGATAATGAGATCTTTAGGATGACTGGATTTATGCTTCCCGATTCTTGGTTGATTTAACTGGTTGAAGATCCCTTTCTTTATCTCGAGTCTTCATGAGTAGCTTGATGCCGATCTTCCAGAATTTGAGAAGCTTCTTGAGATGTAATCTTTTGAGGGTTCGGAGCAGTTCGACTCTTCATGCCGAGTCCGACTGGATTCTTCTTGCGTAGAGTCTTGGAATTTGACATTCATTGACTCCTCCACAGATCGGCTCTTCTTATTATAGACTCGTAAGCTTTACTTGATGTAGAATATCCAAGAAAGATGCCTTCATCGATCTTTCTTCGAACTTACCAACTTGATCTTTTGCATTTTTCAATATAAAACATTTACATCCGAAAACATGAAAGTATGAAACAATAGGCTTCTTTCCTTTAAGTAATTCATAAGGAGTTTTCTCCAGAATAGGTCTTAGAAAGACTCTATTGATTATATAGCATGCTGTTGAAACAGCTTCAGCCCAAAATCGTGAAGAGATTTTACTTTCAATTAACAGAGTTCTAGCCATTTCTTGAAGAGATCGATTCTTTCTTTCCACAACTCCGTTTTGCTGAGGAGTATATGGAGAGGAGAATACATGTTTAAATCCAGAGTTATCACAAAACTTTGTGAAGTTTTGATTTTCAAATTCACTTCCATGATCAGTTCTTATACTTGATATAACACATCCAATTTCATTTTGAATCTTTTTAGCAAATTTTTCAAAATACGAAAATGTCTCGAGACTTATTTGCAAGAAAATATACCCAAGTAAAACGGGAGAAATCATCTACAATTACTAGGCAATATTTCTTACCTCCAATACTGGGTTCGGTTGGTCCGAATAAATCCATATGCAACAACCTGCAGTACATGATTAGTAGAGACATGATTTATTGATTTGAATGAATTTTTTACCTGTTTTCCTGCAGAATGCAAGGAGTACATAGTTCAGTCTTTTGATAAGACAACTGGGTAGACCACGAACAAGCTGCTTTGACGAGATTTTGGCTAATTGCTTCATATTAATATGCCCAAGCTTTCGTGCCACGTACTTGCTTCGTCTTGAATTGAAATCAAGCATTGCGAATCTTCTGGTTTCACATCTAGGAGATAGATATTTCCATGCCTTCGACCTTTGAAAGACTGAGTAGAGTCTTTACTGATTCCAGAACATGTTCCTTCTTGAAAGAAGATCTTGAAGCCAGTATCACATAGTTGACTGATGCTGAGAAGATTGTAATTGAGTCCTTCTACTAGAGAAACATTGTTTATTGTGAGATTTCCAATTTTGATAGTTCCAAATCCCACAATATTTCCTTTGTCTGTTTCCTCCAAATGAAACTTTTCCTCCGTTCACTTGAATAAGCTTTATGAAGCTATTTGAGTCTCCCGTCATGTGTCTTGAACATCCGCTATCAAGATACCATTTTACCTTTTTCTTGACGGAGACCTGCATTCAAATGAAAATCTCAAACTTTCTTTGGTACCCAAATTTTCTTGGGTCCTTTCGTGTTAGCAGAATAATCATTATAAGGCCATGCTTTCTTAACAGGCTTCCAAATCATAGGACACTCTTTTTCAAAGTGATCCTTACTGTTACACTTTGAACATCTTAGAGCATTTCGACCTACAGATTTTATAAAAACCTTTTTGAAATGATTATTGT
This sequence comes from Eucalyptus decipiens, assembly GCA_014182575.1. Lineage (NCBI taxonomy): Eukaryota > Viridiplantae > Streptophyta > Magnoliopsida > Myrtales > Myrtaceae > Eucalyptus > Eucalyptus decipiens. Next base: position 54,021,651 of record CM024614.1, read on the forward strand.
AAGCCTCTTTCGATAGTCTCTTCTTAATTCTTTCTTTTACTTTAGGAAAATCAATCAAGGGCATTGTTTCTGCTGTCATACCTAGACCAGACTTATTAAAGTAAGGTCTTTGAACCGAAAGAACTTTTTCAAGTTTTTCAGATCCAATAGAAAATTTCCTTGAAATATTTGATAAATCAGTTTTTAGAAAAGTATTTTCTTTTAAAAGATTATCTTCTTTTTCTTTAAGAGTCAAAACATTCAAATCCAAACTTTTGATTCTTTCTTCTAAAATGTTTTCTTTTTGTTTTAAAACTAAGTTTTCCCTTTTTAGTTCGGAAACTCTTTTGAGAGAAGTCTTAAGATTAAAACACAGTTCATTAATATATTTAGAGACTTTGACAGGAATTTTAAAATCACTTACCTCAAATTCACTTTCGAGTCCGATCCAGACCGAGTCCGAGTCCGATTTTGCCATCGACACGATTTGCATATTCATCCTCACTTTCTTCACACTCGTATCACTCCAAGTTTCGGCTTTGAGTGCTTTTCGAAACTTTTCAGCCTTTCCTTTCTTCTTCTTCTAAGAGGACAGTTGGGTCTTATGTGTCCCTTTTTCTTGCATTCAAAACAAACTACATCCTTGCTTGGTTCCTCATCATCAACAGACTTGGATTGCTGTCTTTGAAAATTTTGTTTCTTGGAGTTGAACCTTCTTCCTTTTCTATTCAGTTTTCTGAACTTTCTTATCATAAGAGCAAGCTCCTCATCGTCCAGATCATCTTCAGAATCTGCAACATCAGAATCATCATTTGATTTCAATGCAATAGATTTCTTACCTCTTGGGTCTTCGTCTTCATTGATTCGTTCTACTTCATAAGACTGAAGAGTTCCAATCAGCTCATCAACAGATAGTGGCATAATTCTTTGCGTCTCTCTTATTGAAGTCTTTATATGATTCCAATCCTTAGAAAGTCCACGCAATAGCTTGTTCACTTTCATGGGATCAAAGATCTTTTGTCCTTGATTCTCAAGACCATTGACAATATCTGTAAAACGACTAAACATGTCAGTTATAGGTTCTCCTGGTTTCATTTTGAAGGATTCATATTGACCAAGGAGAATGTTGATTCTGGTCTCCTTCACTCGATCTGTTCCTTCATAGGTGATATGTAATCTGTCCCATACTTCTTTTTGTAACACAAGAAGATATCCTGTTATATTCAGTTGGTGACAAAGCACAATATAAAGAGTAAATTGCTTTTGCATCAAGTGCTTGTCTCTTATTGATTTCTTCCTGAGTCATTCCACTGGTATCGATTGTTTCTTTTCCTCTTTCAGAAACTGATGCAGCAGTAGGAGTGATCCCTTTTTCCACAACGTCCCATTCCAGAGGATCCTTTGATCGCAGAAAGGCTTTCATCTTGTTCTTCCAGATGTTGTAATCCTTTCCATCAAAGTAGGGAGGTCCGGTATTGCTTTGCCCTTCCATCAGCCCCGGTGCCAAGATACTAGCCATGGATCTTTTACTCAAGTAAAACACTTCAAATAAAGTAAGAACACGAGCTCTGATACCAATTGATATAGCTAGTGCTAGTACCTAGAGGGGGGTGAATAGGTATATAAACGATTTTTCGCACAATACTTAGACAGTTTAAGGAATTGTAACAGATAACAATCAATCGTAAGACTCAGTGAATGAAAGAGAGAATTAAACACGCGGTTTATAGTGGTTCGGCTTGATTCAAGCCTACGTCCACTCTTCGCACCGACGCCCAATCGGCTGGATTCCACTATGAACAAAGAGATGTTACAAGATTGATCTTCCTTGATTTCGGGTGTAGATGAACTACCACACTCACTCAAGGTATCACCAAGTAATGACACTCTCTCGTGTATACAATTTCGCTCAGATCGTATCGACTAATAATCAAGGTGCTTCGACTCGGAATTTCTCTATCGATCACACACTTGAACAACCGAGACGTCTTCCTTTTATACTCCTTTATGCCATCATACCCGTTGGCACTTACCAAAGGAATTCCTCCAATCTACCCGTTGGACGGAATCAATCAAGAAGATCATCCGAGCTATTAAAGGAATCGACGATAGCCCATCAATCATGTTCGCCCATACAATCGGGATCTTGGTTTCCATGAATAGAACCTTCCAAGAATACTTCGTCGACACGGATCTTCAATTGATCTAGATACGAATCAAAGAATCCGTTGAATATGTCCAGCCAAAAGATCTTCTCCAGAGATCAAGATGAAATCCTTAACCATAATCCTCGATTTGGATTTCCTTCGACACCGGATCGATAGACTCGTCGTGAGAATAATTTTGAGTCTTAAGTCTTGAGTCTTGAATCTTGAGTCTTGAAGTATGAGTCTTGAGTTCGAGTCCGGTGGTCGAAAGTCTTCGACGCGATAACCAGACTAGACCGATGGAAATGTTTTGTCGCCTTCAAAATCTTCTAGAGCGATTTCTCCAACAAGGCCTTCCTTTATAAAGGGGGAGTGCTATTTTTTTATTCTTCTGTTTTGACTTTGCCTTTTGATTATATTTGTTCAATATCAGGAACTTTCAGGTTTCTAATGCATGTTTGTGCATCCGATGATGGTCGCCCTAATAATTAGTCTAAAGAATCTTGGTCGCCTTGAATTTTACAATAAGGTCTTGCTTATTAAATTTGATCTAAAATTGCTCGAGTCTTCGTGAAAAGTTGGATTTTGATGTGACGGGATAACGCAATTCGTATTAACTAATATTTCTCAGTGAATGAACGACGTGGATGGAAAAGTGGATTCCCTTCCCATCGGTGAAGCCTTTTCCTCGGTTAGCACATCTGGTGCACAGCTCACTTTGTCCCTAGAAATTCATGCTGTCGCTTTTCGTTCCTTACATTTTTATAACACGAGCGCACTCGTGTGTTTGGTATTTGGGTAACCCCCTTCCCTCGAACATGGCGGGAGTGGCCGCATCCCCGGTTGAAGGGTCGCCCGGGGTTGGGCGGGTAACCCAGGATCTTGTTTCGCTCTTGGACATTAGCAATTTCTCTGCATCATCGATTGATTACTAGGTATGTCATCAAAGTACTTGATCGTACGACGGTGAAGTAGAGGAGGAGATGGTATTGCAAAAGCATATGTCAGAGATACCAAAAGACATAATATTGTTATTGACTAAGCCGTACACCTAACCATTATCTCGAGCCTAAAATTATGAGATACAGGATCTGTTCGTGTTGTCAAGATGATTAGGTTTGTGACAGTGGCCACGTTTGCATTAGCATGATAGAAAAAAATTGAGTTACTTGAACTTGTTAGAGATTAATTTACTGAAGAGAGAGAATAGGTGCATGAGCAGAAGATACAAGTTACATTCACTTGAAAGAATCTCCGCAACCACACCAAAGATAGTGGCGCAATAAAAAAAAATTATGGAGCATTAGGAGACCATTTTGCTCTCGGGACCATTGAGAATAATTAATTCAGCTAAACTAGCATAAAATATTGAATTAATGATGGCTGCGAGATATGATTTAGATCATCTTCAAAATAACACTTGATTGTCTCTGTCTCGTGATGAACAATAGCATGACGTGACGAGATTTTTTTTTATATTCAACTGAGATGTTTTCTTTCTTGTCGTAATATATTAGTTTCATATTCACCAACCATTTTCAAGTCATGAAAAATCATCCAATACAAGGTCTAAATTCGGCCAGATGCCGACGAGAGAAATAACCATGTTTAATCATGCTGTGCCAAAAAAAATTCAACATTTTAGATCGACTCGGAAAGCTTATCTCAGGTGCATGATTTGATGATACTTCTTTATATTCGTAGTGGGACCCTCTGATTATGCAAAGTAGGGACCATCCCCAAAAATATTTTAGGTGTTATATGCGCTGAGGGCAAGAGATATGCATTAAGCAAAGTATGACTTTACTCTGTCTTGTGTCTAAGAGAAGACGATCATTCACAGTCCCGAGCCAACAAGGCTTGAAGCACATATTAGAACAAGCATGGATAAGTTATTTCCTTCTTCGACAGAAACCTGCTTACCCTAGGCTCGTTCGGCCTCGCTCAAGCCTGGTGTTTTTGCAAAACAAAATCTAATTCGTCGCTCATCTAGCTAGAAACATAAAGGTTGGAAGCAAAATTGCCATATTAGTGCATGTTCCAACAAGTAACGTGAAAGCAATAGACTTTAGGTCTTGTTCGGTTGATGCGAATCACGTTTCGCATGACCTGAATTAGCTATGCCTAGGATATGGACTCGTATTCATTTGGGGCTTCAGCAGTCATATTTACACTTCATCTATGTTAAGTCGAGCTCAGACTAAACTTTCTCTGAACAATCAAGTAGACTACAAGTTCATCGAAAACTAATTCAAAATCGAGCTCGAGCTTAAGAAATTAACTTTGCTTGATAGATTGAGCCTTGAATATTTCAGGTCAAGCTGAATTCCCAATATTTGAAGCTATATTGACTCTATTCTACTCAAAACCACTAACTTTTGTGAGAATAGGGATGAATGATTCCCAGTTTGATCTAGTTCTCAAGCAATTCAATGGAATCGGTTGGGTTCAAAAAAGAGAATACCTCAAACTTCACGAGAGGTGAAGGAGACCCAAAGAAAGGGAAAGACCAAAAGAGGAGACTAAGTGTGAGCGTCATGAGGCGTACTTAAGACATTTGAAAAAAAAAAAATAATCGGTTCAGACAATCCAATTCCCTTTTTGGAATCGGGAATCAAATTGCCCGGACACTAGTTCCACTTTTAGGAATTAGGAACCAAACCAGCCCTCCTTAGAATAGGACCAAATCGGTCAGTTCGGTTGATCCATCTTATTCACCCTTAGTAAGAATAAGTTATGCCGTGCCTATACGAGTTAGAGTGCCCAAAATAATTTGATTTTTAGTGGACGTGGGTGAAGTTTCAAATTGTTCTTTCTCTCGAATGAGAAATATTAAAAATTCAAGGTCGAAAAGAAACCATATCCTCAAGCGAAGAAGGTTGGAGCGTCGAGAAAAGTCAAAAGCTGGTTTACGGAGTGACTTTGCAGGAAAATAGCAGAATCAAGCTCCAAAGTTCGGTGAATCCACCCAACCATGTACCCCCATTTCGCACAAATTGCTTCGGATTGAAGTCCGCTGCGAAATCTTACGATGGTAGTTTCAAGTTAGCTAAGTGCGAGCTGTATTTTAGTCTTTGGTCACTGGCCCTACTCTAAACAAGTTTTGTTTCACTGAAAATTTCATAATAAAGAAAAATACTTTTCATGAAAATCATTTTTTAAAAAAATAGTCATTTTTCATTTGTTTGGTGGTTAAATAGCAAAGAAAATTCTCAATTCAATAATTTTTTTGGGCTCTTTCATTGTTAATTCTTGGCCCACTTTCAATAACATACATTGGGTGGGTTTGTGATGGTAATGAAAATTTTTGTATTAATGGAAATCAGAACGATGCGTCAACCACATAGCCTCTTGATCCCAATATATTTTTACCAAATTATGGAGAAGAATCTCAAAGCCCTTTCTTACCATCACTACTTCTGTTTATCATCGTATCCTCATTTACTATAGGGTAAGTGTGAGCAGTATTTAATTTCTTCTCAGCTGGCATACTCGGACCAAGTTTTAGCAATATTTAAGTGCACCCTTTTCTTTCATAAATATTTAGTGGTCCTAAGAAGGAATTCTTCATCAATTAAACGGCGCCAAGTTTTCTAATGATTTGCTTAATCAAGCTCGCCCACCTCCTCCACAACTGCCTCCACCTCGAGCTGAGCACCATGCTCGCCACCCTCCTCCGCAAGCTCCTCACTTGTGACTACTCCTACATCTACTCCCACCTCATATTGCAGACCCAGTCGTTCCTCGCCTGCAACCAGCGGGGGCCCAACGGCCCTCGCCGGCCACAGTAAAAAAGAAGTGAAGAAGCAAATAAAAAAAGGAAAATGATAATAAAATATTAATAAAATTAATTTAAAAAATTGAAAAAACAAAATAAAATTAATGCCAACCATGTCACATAAGACAACTGGCGTCCATATCAACGATTTCCGGTCAAAATTAGTCAGTAGACTCAATTGATAAAATGTGAAATGTTTAATGCTCAGATGGCGATATTTAAATATATAGAACTAAATTGGTAAAAGTGTAATAGGTTTAGAATCTTTTAGACAATTTTCCCGATTTATTGAAGAGGTTCCGAATTGATTTCGCATGTACTGTTTTGTCCTCGATAGATTAAAGAGTTCCATGTTCTTATTTCCTTAACTAATAATGCACATGTGATTTATGTTCTTATTTCGGAGGCAACATCAGGGAACCAAAAATAATAGAAACGATTAAAAGAGAGAAGCTAGGTCAATGTCAATAGAACAAAAATTGCCCTAAGATGAGCCCATATCACTGAGATATGAGAGATGTTGGATCTTGTCATAATAAGCTCTCCCTAGCTGACTATTACTGTAACAATCTTATTCTTAGATTTTATACCCTCTTATATAATTGAAGAAGCAATGGGGAAAACTATTCTCAATAGATAATCTCAATTCTTTCATATGTATATATCAACAAAGGAAAACAATCATTGTAAAAGTAATGATACTTATTATGATTAATGCAAGTTTGGAGAGTGCTTATCTGATCAAACACAAATAATTAAGTTAGAGCAAGACCATGCATTACATCAGCCACGTTATATTCTTGATCACGAAGGAAGCTCCACTTATATTTTGTCTGAACTCAAAAAGTTAGGGTTTTGGACCTTAAACATAAAGTGAAAAAGAGAAGATGGCATGTTTTTTCTCTAACTCATCATTACCTTTTAAGACTTTCTCCTGCCATAACTATGCTTTTCTCGAAAGAGAACCGAAGCACTCCCCCGAGAAAATATTGGCTGGCTCTTACGCATGCCAAATCTTCTCCGGGCAATGGGCTTTTACGTCTGACTCTTGTTCTTATCCGGCAGCAACATCAGGGAAGCAAGGACGATAGACACAATCAAAACGGAGAAGTTACTAAAGTGATATTAGGAGGAAAGTTAGCCTAAAAAAAATCCTCAAACAACTTAACATCAATTTGGAACTTCATCAGATTAGGTCAAAACAGAAAATCTTGAACTAAAATTGCCCCTGATGTTGCCGTCTTGCCAATGGAATAAGCACGTAAGTCACATGTGCAAGCCCGGCGACGAAGATTTGGCTGCTCAGTAAGTCCGGATTTTTATTTGAGATTAAGTTGGTCACTTCAAACCCTTATTTAAAATAATATTCACCTTAGGTTCTCTTTTGATAAAGCGGCCCACTTCAAACTCTTATTTATTTTTTATTTTTTTTTTCATTTATACATGCATTCGTGTGGGGAGTATAACTGCTTGCCCCTCTCAGATTTTTGGGAAAGAACTTAAGCCGAACATCGAAAAGGCAGATGCTTGTTTGGGGGACTTTTGTTGATGAAATGGCTGTCCGCGAGCCTTCTCGATGAAGGTGAAGAAGGGTTTGGTGGAGACCTGGTAGACACAGACGAGGTGGATCGCGATGGCGGCATTTGCTACGTCGATGAGTCGATAAGGGTCGAAGAACCCGAAACCTGTGAGGAGATGGCTGGGTGCCATGTCCCCGAATGCACCATTAGCCCATGCGGCCACAGAGAACGTATAATAGAGTCATAACCACTGCGTTGACCAACATGGCCTCCCTCACCATCTTGGCCTTAAATGGTTGCGATTTAAACTCCGTTTGTTTTACAGAAAATGTCGACATCATTGGAAAATATTTTCCAATAAGCCATTTACTAGGAAAATATAATTATTTTCTGATATTTGGCTAAAACCTAAAAATATTTTTCACTGTTTGGTAAGGAAAATATTTTCCTTCATACACTCTTTTTCAATAATTTTGTTATTATTTTACTTTATTCAAATCAATTTTAAAATTTTTATTTTTAAAAAATATATTTTAAATTAAATTTTTATTTTAAAAATATTATTAAATTATTTTTTTTTTCTTTGTTTTCCTCTCCATCATCTTCGGCTAATCACCGGCTGTCGAGCCTTAAGCTCGCCGACAAGCTCAAGCCTCGTCAACCTCTAGCGAGCTCAGGCGAGCCAAAGGCTCTCGCTTGTCAATCGGGTAGTCTTTCAAAAAGACTAGATGTTTTCTTTTTTGGTAATACAACTATTATCAGTAAGTGTCACGAAATTTTACTTGAATTTCAAGAAGCATGATGGCAAATGAATAGGCAAAAGCTATGTTAGCAAGAACTTGAAACTCCTCCATATCTTTTAGATCCGAGGGACGCTGCCAACACTTATCCTAGTTAGATTTTCTCCGAAAATGCCATTTTCTGGTTGAGATTTGAGAAGACAAAATATGAGGACTAGTGGCAGGCTTTCTTCTACTCAATCTTTCTAATTTAATTTGGTCTTCGCATGATATGTTCATACACGAAGAATTGATAGCATGAAAACGTGCTAGCAACATGCGGCTTTTGCAATGCCCAGGGCAAGTTCGATGGTTGAGTAAGTAAACAACATCACAGCAGCCACAGAGAGCCACCGCACCTTGTCGAAGTCTTGGATTTGGGACAGAACGGTCTCAATGACCCCAAACATTTTTCCGTGTACAGGTAGCTATCCGAATGGCATGGACTTTTGTCACCTTCTTGTGGGAATAGTTTGATCCGTTGATAGTCCAGTTCAATTAATACATTTGAAAAACCAAAATTTCTGTTTATTTTTACGGGTATTTAACTTGACTTCGAGTGTAATCAAATTCTCCATCGACATCATGCTTATGGAGGATGCAATGGTGTACCGAATGGCAACCCTAAAAAGTTTCAGGTACTGAACTAGTGCACATAACTTCACTTTTTCCTGTCTGCCAATATTCAAAAGAATAGAAGAAATATGTGAAAATTCAATTAATCGAATGAAATGATAGGGAACATCTTTGTGCAAAAGAATGAGCGAAAATTGCCCTTAATGTTGCCGCCTTGCCAACAGAATAAGCATGTGAGTCACGCCTTCAACCTAACCGGTGAAGATTTGATCAATTGGTGAGCTCCGACCCTTATTTGAAACTAAGTTTGTCACTTAAGATTTTTATTTTATATAAGGTTTACTCTGGCCATCTTTTGTGAAAATGATCTCATTAAGTTGGCCATTTCTAGAAAATTATTTGAAATAATGTCCACCTTGGGCTTTTTTTTAGGGAAACGATCCCAATTTCAATTTTTAGCAGTTAATTAAAAGATGTATAGTATAAAAATTTCAGTAGGTTTGGTCACTTCAAATTTCGGAGGGTTGGTTTGGAATCTTAATCTATCGGTAGTGGGTCATGGCTGCTTTTCTCATTTTGCCGGTGACTAGCCACCAGCCATAGGTGTTGGCCAAGCTGGCCTCACCTTGCTATCGCCCGCCACAAGTGAGGCCCGACCAAATGAGGTTTGCTCTCACCTGTGCTAGGGCAATCTCGCCGAGCATTGCCTTTGCTTGAAAGACTACTCTAATGCGGTATAAATAATATGCTATGCCATTGAAATGTATAAAGAATAAAAAATGTACAAACACTAAACTATTGTATTTGTATTAATTCAATTTAAACTCAAGTAAATTGATATCGTTGATAGCAACTTGTTGTCTTATTAAATTGTATTCATTTGATGGCGAGCGAAAATTTTCAAGTGAAATTATCAAAGAAAATCTTAAACTTATTATATTTATACTAATTCAATTCTAAACCATTCAATTTAATCCATTTAATCTTAAACCCTTTTATGTTTTTCCACACTAATTTATCAGACCAATTTTGATCGAAAATCATTTATGTTAACCCGTTCATAGATTGCATTGAATCACAGGGGACATCTGCAGACGTACGCAATTTTCTCTCAAATTCACTGAACAAGGTCACCATATCCACACAAATGTCCAACCCCTGAACATCAGCCAGCATTCAATAATCACAAAGCATAAGTCATATGTGAACATCTGTCATTCAAATAAGAGTGGGGCTAATCTCATTGCCCTCCCGAAGTGGATAATGCTCATCATATCGAGTCATTAGGCAGGTTGTATCTCGATTCTTGGTCACTTCAAATCTAAGTTAACAAAACCTAGTAATTCTGCTCAAAGTATAGTCGACCTCAGCAGATTTTAACAAGTTATTTCCACAAGCGGTGTCAGGCATAGAAATCCAACACCGGAGAAGCACAATATATCTATAGAGACAAGGACAGCGAAACCGAGGAGATGAGTCTTGGAACTTCTTTGATTCAGCACTCAATTGTCATCTCGAGGCAAACCAATCGAACTTCTTTTCTTTCTGAATCCGCCTAATGTTATGGTAAGAGTTCTGTACTTTACCTAAAAAACACTTTGCGTTGCGATATTTCAATTCACTTCACGTCTTGCTCATTTTTGAATCTCATGCTGAGTTATCATCTCCTTCAGTACACATTTTCCTCAATTACTTTGTCTATTCCTCTCTTTTAAGTAGCAAGAGTGTAAGACCATTATCGGAGACAGCGACACAACAACATCAACGACGACGACAAAGACTAACTGCTGTGAACTAATAGGAACACGAATGTGACCATAGATGGAGAGTAGTACCAGGACGCTGAAGCCGGTGACTGAAGCAAAGGAAGTGGCCATGGACGCGCCGGAGAGAGGGAGCTCCCCGAGGTGGCCCACGAACATGACGGAGATCACCTGTGTGCAGTACTGCAGCAGGCTCACTCCGATCAGCGGCCCCGACAGCCATGCCTGCTTCTTCACTTCTTCGAATATGATCGTGCGGCTCTCGTCCCCTCTTGCGAAGATTTTTCGCCGCCGTTGTCGCGTTCGTGATCTCTGTTTTGGATCAGAGGGGATTCGAGGAGAACCGCTTCATGGATCTCTCGATCTCCGCCTCTTCCTCCCATTCTTTCTGGGAAACCGCCAACGAGAGAAGCTTGCCAGGTTTGACTTGGCATGGGTGTTGGTGTTGGCCTGCCTTTTTGGTTTGATCACGTAGGCTCGTTCGCAAATTATTTGCAAGCAAACAAAAGTTCCGGCTTAATTGCCAAAAAATCCTAAACATATTACACTTGTACCAAATTAACTCTAAACCTTTCAAATTGACCAATTTAGTCATATACGTTTTGATCATTTACTATGTAATGAATTCGGCTAATTTTGATTAGAAATTGTTGATGTGATGCCGATTGTTTTATGTGACATGACTGACATTAGCGTAGACTATTTTTTTGAATTTCTTATTTATTTTCTTTTCTTTTCCCTCTTTTTTTATTTTTCTTTTACTTTTTTCGCTCTTTCATTGTGGCTAACGAACTTTTGTGGGGGTGGCGGCCCTCGCCCGAATCTAGGTGAGGCCATTATAGTTGCAACTAAGGCTGCTTTCTCTCACAATTAGTGAGGCTAGCCTTGCCCATATATGGGCAAGGGTCGGTCCTTGACGGAGCTTGTCGGGCATGTTAAAAAAAAAAAAAAAAAGAGAAAAGAAGAAAAAGATAAAAAAGGAAAGATAAAAAAATAATCCAAAAGAATTGAAAAATTTTGTTCACATCGGTGTTAGTTATGTTATATAGCATGATTAGTGTTTACATAAATGATTTTCGATCAAAATTGGTCTGATAAATTAGTGTGGAAAAACATAAAAGGGTTTAAGATTAAATGGATTAAATTGAATGGTTTAGAATTGAATTAGTATAAATATAATAAGTTTAAGATTTTCTTTGATAATTTCACTTGAAAATTTTCGCTCGCCATCAAATGAATACGATTTAATAAGACAACAAGTTGCTATCAACGATATCAATTTACTTGAGTTTAAATTGAATTAATACAAATACAATAGTTTAGTGTTTGTACATTTTTGTTCTTTTACATTTCAATGGCATAGTATTTAGTCTTTCAAGCAAAGGCAATGCTCGGCGAGATTGCCCTAGCCTGGGTGAGGGCAAACCTCATTTGGTCGGGCCTCACTTGTGGCAAGTGATAGCAAGGCGAGGCCAACTTGGCCAACACCTATGGCTGGTGGCTAGTCATCGGCAAAATGAGAAAAGTTAAAAAAATAAATAAGAAAAAAATTAAAAAATTATTAAAAATTGTCTACACCGTCGCTTGTGTGTTATATAAGTCAGCCGACATTCACGTTAGCAACATCCAACCAACATTATGTGGAAAGATTGAATTGACATAAGATCAAAAGATTTAGGACTAAATTTGACTTTTCTTTTTTAAGAATTTCATGATAAAGAAAAATAATTTCCACAAAATCATTTAGGAGGGGAAGTCATTCTCTCCAATTTAAATTTGTTGTTTAGTTTATAAAAAAAAATGCTTTCCACAAATCGATTAGTTTTTTATTATCCAAACTCCGTAAAGTCGGAAATTTTTTTTCCAAAAGCAACTTTCCTCCAAGCAAATGGACCCTTAGATTCCATATATTTCGTGGACAATAAATGGTTTACAAAATTTTTCATAAAAATGATCATTTACATCACTTGAAATAATTAATCAATTATAAAATATTTTTATCATTGACAATAATTTATATTTATACATTTTCGTGGACAATAAAAGTTTTTTTCATTCGGTAATTTTTTTAATACAAGCGATCGTTTTTAGGAAGATATTTTCAAATGTTTCACTTTTTGTGAAACAAAAGGAGTCTATTTCACAGATTGCAACTCTCAAAAAAATATTTTTCAGATTTTTCGATGTTTAATTTACAAAAATAAATTAGTTAAAAAAAAATTTCATTAATGGAAAAATTCAAAAGTGCAGAAAATGAAAAGAGGAAATCATTTTTCCTCCCATTTCTTTCGCCTAGACCAAACACACCTCCTTGCACTCCTTTCAATTAACTTTTATATTATTATTATTATTATTATTATTATTATTAATTCTTTTCTTTCTTTTTCTTTTTCCTTCTTCTTCTGGCGACCCATTCAGAACCTTTGGCAGCAAGCAATTACAACTAGGGCCCAAAGTCTGAAACTTTGTCGCTAATCTCTCGGTTTCTTTTTGGCTCTTTTTGTGTTAAATATTGGCCCACTTTGATAACATATCTTGGGTGGGTTTGTAATAATAATGAAAAGTTTTGTATTTATGGGAAATAAAACAACACGTCAACCCCAAAGCATGTTCATCCACATCAACCCCAAAGCATCTTCATCCATCTTTTTCTTAACAAATTATTGAGAAGAATCTCAGAGCCCTTTCTTACTATCACTGCTTCCGTTTATCATCTTATCTTCATTTTTACTGTAGGTAGGTGGGAGCAGTATTTAATTTCTTCTCGGTTGGCATACTCGGACCAAGTTTTTCGGTGGTTATTCTAGCAATTTTTAAGTGCACCCTATAGTGGTCCAAAAAGGGAATTCTTCGACAATTAGACCGCGCAAAGTTTGCTGATAATTTCCTTAATTAATTAATATCATTAAGTATGCAAGCTTTGTCTAGAGATATGCAGAAGAGGTTCCAAATTGATTCTACGTATATTGTATTGTCCTCAATAGATTTAAGAGCTCCATGATCTTATTTCCTTAACTAATGCACGAGTGATTCATGTTCTTGTTTCGGTGGTAACATGAGGGAGCCAAGAATGACAGACACAACTAAAATAGAGTAGTTACGTAGATGATGTTAGAAGGAAAATTACCCTAAGAAAAACCCATGTAATTGAGAACTGAGATATATCGTATCTTTTCATAATAAGCTCTTTCTATCTGACTTTAACTATAACAATCTTATTCTTAGATTGTATCCCTCTTATATAACTGAAGAAACAATAGGGAAAACTTTTCTCAATGGACAATCTCAATTCTTACGTTTGTATATGTCAACAAAGGAAAACAATCATTGTAAAAGCAATGTTATATATGTCGCGACCTCCCCGAAGCGGGTTGGACCACTTAAGGGTTCGGCTAATGGATTGCTAAGCCTAGACTTAGCTCGAGCTCTCCCAAGCCCATACAAATTCGCGACTTAGGGTTTAAGTTCTTAATATGCAAATGATGTTTATCATGGAGTCGCCACTAATCTATTTTGGGTGGGTCGATTAGAAACCCAAGTAAAGTAATGGGAGAATTACTTCACTCCTACGAACCGAGATTAAATAAGTTCGGGGACTTGATTACGCTAGATTCTCTAACGCCCTTTCGGTACCTTTTCTTTTTATTTCAAAAAAATTTTGCAAAGGCAGCTTGAATTGATTTTAATTTATCTTCCTAACATGTGAGGTAATCATGCGGGTGCGCAAACCACCAATTTAACACCCAAGAAAGTGGTGAATAAATGGCGGGACTTACTCATAAAGAACGAAAGATTCGTAATGTTAAATCAGAATTCATATCAACAGTCCTAGATATGATTTCTAATTAACACACAATTTCCTTTTTTTGGTTTTCACTTATTTAATAAAAATCATGCAATATGCAATGCATGCTACTAATCTAACATGGAATAATATGACATGATAATATAGCCTAAACTATATGATGCAAATGCGATGTTTTTGTGTTTTCTTAATAAGCATGCAATATATCCTAGAGAAAAATTAATTCTAAGACAATTTTTTTTGGTATTTTTTTCATGAAATTCGAAATGAAAATTGTCCAATAATTAAATGTGCAATCTAAATTAACCAAATGGCCTAATTCTAATGACGAGTAATTTCTAATTAAATGAACCTAGCGATAATCGCTAAATGACGTGCATTTCATGAAACCTAATTCTATATGACATGTGCATGACATTTTTTTTTTTTTTTTTCTTTTTTTTTTTTTTAAATGCAATTTATCCTAGAAAATAAAACTAATTCATTCTAAGACATTTTTTTTTGTATTTTTTATGAAATTCAGAATTAGAAAAATGTGGAAACTATCTTTCTAAATTAAAATATCATCTAATTTGTATTAGGAATGAGGTTAAGCCAAATCCTAATTTAAACTAGAATGTTATCCTAATTTAGAAATTCTTAACTAAAAATGCAATCTATCTAAAAATCCTAAAATGACATGCGAAGAGTGCCAAAATTCTAATCTTTTTTTTTTTTTTTTTTTTTTTTTCTGTTTTTGTATTAATTTCGAAATTAAAAATTGTCAATTAATTAAACATGAAACCTAGGTTAAACAACTAGCAACCTAAATTGATTGATTTGATTTTTTTTTTTAAATTAGAAATGAAATTCCTATCCTAAATATGCAAACCTTAAAACTGGAAATAAACCTAATTCTAGCCTACTTTTTTTTTTTTTTTATGAAAGCGAAATTAACTTAAACGGCACGGCAACAAATCAGAGCAAGATTGACATCCAAATTGACGAACCATATCTCGCGCGTGAGATCGGGTTGACTAATTTTAAATAAATCGCAAATCGAATCTCGGGCGTGAGATCGGATTAGCGATTTTTCAAATAATTGCGAGTCGGATTTCGGGCGCGAAAATCGACTGTCAATCACAAATTTCACAGGCTATTTCATGTCGAACATTCTCAATCTTATAATAAGGAATAATTCTACTAAAATGTAAAGTAAAATAAAAAAACAAAATAAAATAGATAAAAAAAAAACTACCTAATTTGCTTTTCTTTTTTTTTTTTTTACTTTTTTGTTTTGCTCCCACGCGCGGCTTGGATCTCCAAGAACTGGCTAATCGGCTCGGCAAAGGAGGCTCCGGCCAAGATGAACCGGCGGTGGCAGCAACACGGGAGCGGAGTTAGGGAGGCTCGGGTCTGGACGGGCCGGGCCGGCGTTGGGCGGATCGGCGTCAGTGCTCGGCGGCGTGGGCGCGGTAGGCTTGGGCGTCGCGGGTCGCTGGTGGCGGACGAGCGGAGCAGCGGCGGGTCGGGTCGAGTGGCACGGATCGGATCGAGCGGCGCGGGTCCACCTGGCTTGTTACCTAGGTCGCTGATCGGAGGTCACGGCGGTCGGATGGGCGTCAGAGCAGAGGGCTGTTTGGGTCAGTCAAGCTCGGATCGGCAACAGCTTCGCCCGACCGAACAGAGGGCCGAACGGCAATGGACAGGGCGGATCAGCTTGGTTTGCAGCGTCAGGTCACCGGTCGGAGGTCGCGGTGGTCAGATCTAGCTGCAGGAGCGGAACTCGGGCGCTGGGCTCACGGGTTGCTGAGGCGTCGCTGCTGGAATCGCAATGGCTTGAGCTGATGCAAGGGGTCAGGCGTCGCGGGGAGAAGACTCCGGGTGCTGGCGTCGATCGAAGGCGGAACTTCGGGCGGCGAGTGTCTCGGTGGTGCGGCGAGGGTGTTCGCGGACGGATGCCCGGCTGTAGGTCGCGGGCTTTGGCGGACGCGGCGACGAGCGGGTTGACTGGTGGTCGCTCAGGCGTCGAGAGCAGCGAAGGCGGGCCGCAGGAGCGGCGGTGGCCGGTGCGGGGAATGGGCAGTGGCGTCGGTGCTGTGCAAGGAGACGGTCACGGCAGCGGAACTTCGAGCGGTTGAAGCTGTCGTGTTGTCGCGACCACAACAGGAGCGACAAGGGGCGGCGCGAGCTCGTGGGTGGTTCGGCTGCTGGTGCTCCGGCCAGCGCAGCGGCGCGGACGCGGGCGGAGTAGCAGAAACCGGTGGAAATTTAGCAGCGAAGAACTCCCGAAGAAGATGAACAGTAGGGGTCTTGTCTTTGCTTTTTCTTTCTTTTTTAATCGCCTCTCTCTCACGTCTCACTCTCTGCTCTCTCTCTCTCTCTCTCTCTGCCTTTTCCCTTCTTTTTTTTAATCTCTTCCCCCTGACTTCATATTTTCTTTTTTTGTTTTTCTCTGACACACCCCCTTTTTTTCACTCTGACCGAAGGAGAAGCCTTCACGATGAAATTTTTTTACTTTTTCCACTTCCCTCCCAAAGCTCTCGACTAAATTTTTTTCTTTTCTTCCCCCGACAAACCTTACGAATGAATTTTTTTCGTTCTCTTTCCTTCTCCCCCCTTTTAAGCCAAGGATCCTTGCTTATTTATAGGCAACAAATGACATTAGTGTGAACAGGTGAAAAAAAGGGCAGCCGTAACCTTTCCTTGCTGTTCACGTTCGGCTCTTTTTTTCCAAATATGATGGCCACCGATCGTTAGTCCACCTCATCTGTAGAATTTTCACGTCTCCATTTAATGCGTGCATGTGCAGGCATTAATGAAGGGAAGAAAATGCACATTCATGTATTCTTCTTTTTCCTCATGCTTGGGGTCTCTTATACGGCTACTTCTCTCCCTTCTATAGGATAGCCACAACTTTTGACTTTTCTTGTCTGTTATTTGCTTCCTCCTTCAGCAAATTTCTCGTTGCTCCTCCTGACAACCCACACTTGAGAGAGAGCATATTATATAATATTATATCATGGGCTCATTTTGCTTCTTTGAGGATTCCTCTAGAATCCGCACGTCCGCCGAATTTGCGCGTGCATGCGCATACATTAATGAGGGAGAGACAACGGACGTGCAAGGACTTCCTTCCTCTTTTTTTTTTTTTTAACTTTCGCTCTTTTGTGTGCTCAGACCAGTGGAGAAAGACCATCCCTTCGATCGCGAGCCCCTGCTTTTTGTTGCCTTTTGGTACTGATGCAAATGCAACTACATGAAATGCAATTTTACTTTTTTTTTATTTTTTTTTTTTTCATGCAACTAATTACTAAATAATTAATCAAAATTTAGGTGTCAACAATATATTATGAACTACTTCATAAAGTTTGGAAAGAACTTGTCTGATAAGACACGAATACTTAATTCAGAGAGAGGCCAGGTAACGTATCAGCATTGTTATATTCTTGATCATGAAGAAAGCTCCACTTATTTTTGTCCGAACTCGGAAAGTTGGGGTTTCGACCCAAAAATAAAAGCAGAAAAGAGAAGATGGCATTTTTATTCTCCAACTCTCCACTACCTTTTAAACTTTCATCCTCCAACCCCAGCACATCGACCGCACTAACTAAATTAAAAAATTGGACTGATTCAAAACCTTTCTAAAAGCCTTTTTTAGCTACCTTTCGCAAGCTGCACGAAACAACTCGATTTTCACATCCCACCGCAGGCCAAATCTTCTCCTGGCAGTGGGCTTTTACGTCTTAATCTTGTTCTTATCCCAGCAGCAACATCAGCGAAGCAAGGACGATAGACAAAATCAAAACAGAGAAGTTACGTAAGTGATACTAGGGGGAAGGTTGGCCTCAGAAAAATCCTCAAACAACTCTAACATCAATTTGGAACTTCTTCAAATTAGGTCAAAACAGAAAATCTTGAACTAAATTGCTTTTGGTGTTGCCAGCTTGCTGATATATTAAAACATGAGTCGCATGTTTGTAGCACGTGCAAGCCAAGTTGGTTACTTCAAACCCTTATTTAAAATAATGTACACTTTGACTCTCTTTTGATGAAGTTGCCCCACTTCAAACTCTTATTTAAGATTTTTTCAATTTCTTAATTTGATTTTTTCAATTTCTTAATTTGTTTTTCGTTCATAAATGTATTCGTGCGGGGAGATTAACTGCTTGCCCCTTCAGATTTTTGAGAAAGAATTTAAGCCAAACATCGAAAAAGGAGATGCTTGCTTGGGGGACTTTTTGTGATGAAATGACCGTCCGCGAACCTCCTCGATGAAGGTAAAGAAGGGTTGGGATTGGGAGGAGCCTTGGTAGGCATGACGAGGTGGATCGCGATGGCGGCATCGCTACGTTGATGAGCCAATAAAGATCGAAGAACCCGAAACCCCGAAACCCGCCAGGAGATGCCTGGGTGCCATCTCCCTGAAAGCACCATGTCTCTTGCAGCCACAGAGCACGTAGTATAGAGTCAGGACCGCTGCACTGACCAACACGGCCTTCCTCATCGTCTGGTTGCGAATTAAATTCTCTTCTATTTTCAACACACCACACTAGTCAGTTAATTACCACAAACAATAATTATAGGAAATAGGGTAGTTTTTCGAAAGTCTAGGGATTTTTCTTTTTTCTTTTTTTGGTAATACAACTATTATCAGGAAGTGTTGCGTAATTTAACCTGAATTTCAAGGAGCATGATGGCAAATGTAAAGGCAAAAGCTATGTTACCAAAAGCCTGGAACTCCTCCATATCTTTTGAGTCTGAGTGATGGTGCCAACCCTTATCCCGGTGAGATTTTATCTGAATATGCCATTTTCTTTTTAAGATTTGAGAAGACAATTTTCCCCGAGGCAAGCTTGGTGCAGTAATTTCATTCTAGGGCAGGATTCTACATATGGAGGCTCATTTGGGTCCACTCAAGCCCGGTCTTTTATGTGAAATAAAATTTAATATTTTTCGAGTCATGGGTTGGTTCAGGTAAGGATTGGTAAGTCCATTATATGGTTTGGTCCCCCACTGGTCAAGTTTAATTCTGGTTAATGCGTAGTTTTGGGATTAAGGCTGTAATTAAAGTCGGGGAAAATTTCAAATAAGGGTTTAAAGTGCTCTTATTTTTTCAAATAAAGGCATAAAGTGAATCTTATTTCAAATAAGAGCCTTTGTGGCCAAATTATCTCAAATAAAAACCTAAAGTGGAACTTGTTTCAAAGAATAATCCGAAGTTGTCATATCAATTTCAAAGAAAGATCTAATCTCACTAGTTGAAGGGCATTTTAGTCTTTTAATTGTTTAAATATGTTTCCTTTTTTTTTTCTTTTTTTTTTCCTCTTCTTCCCTTGGCCGGACTTAGGTGAAGGCAGCCCTTGCCCTCACCACACCAGGTGAGGGTTGCCCTTGATCAATCCCCAATCTCACTCATCACTGCCTTAGAGATTTGAACTCATTAGTGTGGTGAACCTTAAACTAGCCGTTATGCTTTCATAATACCCTTGAATAACCTCAAGCAAAAAAAAGATAACAAAGAAAGGGCAATAGTCAAACAAGTCTATTAGCTTTCTTAAGTTAACAGTTCTCTAATTAGCATCAAGTATCTCATGTTACCAAAACAAATATATCGAATTGTGATTTTTCATAATATTAATCTAATTTAACGAGAGATAATGAAGAGTAACTTTTTACAAATATACTAATTTGAGATTTTTTTTATGCTTGTTATAGATGTACTGATTTTAACTCGAACATAAAAGATATATATTAAATTGAACAGACGCCACTATCGATGACAGCTGTAATCACGATAATCACGGGAATCCATTAATTGTAAATTCACGTGATTCTCAATCTCACTCGTGGGGTCCAGCCCAGACAAACAATATCACTAATTGTTAAATGATTCCGCTAATTAAAAGGTCACACAAATCTTCTTCCGGCCGCCAAACAATTTTTAGAATCTAATAAAAGCGAAAAAAACAAATTGCAGTCGAGCCCTACAAATCATTTGTCATGTTTTCTTTGGGGTCGGGAGATGGACGTGCTCACGCAAGTCCCTTCACGACCGTCAAAGGGTGGTGTACTTTTTCTTTTTCTCTTTTGCGCTCCTCTCCTTTATACACATGCGTTTGCGGTACTTACGGAATCAAGTTTCAAATTCAGCGCCCCCAGCCCCACCCCCAATTCCTTTATCAGCAGGGCCACATGCCTGTTGGTTTATTGGGTAGTTTTAAAAAGCTCACCTCTTGGCTCCTTTTGTTGCTTCGATATGTACCGTCTTATCTTACAGTACTTTACAAGTAAGGTGTTCATTAAGAATGATCATTTTAGCCTTTTTTTTTCCCCTCAAATTCATTATGCAAGTTGAGAAATTTAGTTGATTAGCCGCTTTTGTTTGTCCCAAGGACCTGAATGTGGCCTTCACCGGGATTGATTTTTGCCATATCTGGTGATCCGCCGGGAGGGGGGTTAATGGGCCTTTGTCATGAAAAAAAAACCAAAACAAAAGGAAGGAGAAGAAGCAGAAAAGGCAAAGTACGTGTCGGTGAAACTTTCGAGAGTTAAATTGTCAAAAAGAAGCAAAAAGGCGAAGTAGGCGTCGGTGAAACTTCCAAGAGTTGAATTGTCAAAAAATCAAACTTCCTAAGTTAAATTATGAAGAGTCAGAAGAGATCGAATATGCAAGATGAAATGGTATTCTTGAAGTTTAATGGGAGACATTTTTATATAATAGTGGAAACTTCATGGGCAGAATCCATGTTGCATGATAAAGCACTCATAAAAAAAAAATAAAAATAAATAAAGCACCCATCCACTGTACAAACCCTAGTTTAGCTTCTTCTTCTTTTTCTTTTTCTTTTTATTTATAGGAACACGAGACTCGGCTAACACAAAAGTAGTTTATCACCAAAAAGTAGACAAGGGAGCACAAATGATCCTAAAGCGGCCTTGTAACTCCTCATCAGCGATGAAAAGATTGGTGATGTTGGGGCGAATCAGTCGCTAGGCCCCAAAGGTTTATAGGACTTGAGATGTAGCACCACCCCAGCGATCGAGCCCATGGGCCCACTGCAGCGGCGATACTGATGATGAGGCAAGCTACACTGAGGATCTGGAGGCATATCCATTTGGTGCTCCACCTGGAGATCTCCATTTGGACGATGTACATCTCGACCGGGAAATAAACCATCAAAGGCCAGAATCCCAGAGCACCGAGCAGTCCGATCATGTCGTCGAAGAACGGAAGCAGCATCGAGATCACGGTGGTTACAATCACGAAAATTGTTCGGCAAATCAGCCGGAAGCCAAATAGCGTGTAGTTTCAAAAACCCGGGACCGGGATCTTGCTCTCCTGGGTGATTGACCGGCTGCCTGCAAACTTTCTCTCGGCGTATCTCTCCATGGAGGCAAAGAGAGGTTGGGCGAACATCTGGTAGGCGCAGACGAGGTAAATCACAACGGCGAGATTCGCTATGTCAACGAGCCAATAAGGGTTGAAGAACCCGAAACCCGCGAGGAGGTGCCCAGGTGCTAGGTCCCCGAATGCGGCATAGCCCATGCAGCCGCAGAGCATGTATAATAAAGTTATGACCGCCACACTTACTAACATGGCCTTCTTCATCGTCTTGGCCTATGGGGGAGGGAATCCAATGGTATCCTGTTTTCAACGCACATCACAATGATCAATTAATTACCACTGCCAATGATTAGAGCAATTACGGATGTTTTTCAAAAGTCTAGGGGTAGTTTTTTTTTTTTTTTTTTTAATACAACTAATATACATGATTTTACCTGAATTTCAATGAAGTTGGTGAAATATGAGTTGGCAAAAGCAATGGCGCCTAGAGCTTGGAAGCACCTCCATATCTTTTGCGGGGAGGGAGAATTGTCAAACAGTCCTAAACCCATTGCACTTTTGCCATATCAGTCATAAACCTTTTAACTTTGCCAATTGAGTCCTAAACCTTTTCACTTTTTGCCGATTAAGTTCATCCAGCCAATTTTGACCGGAAAATGCTAATGTGGACGCCGGCGGTGCCACGTAGGATTGCCGGTGCGACGTGGACAAATTTTAATACTATTTTAATATTTTTGAATTTTTATTTTTATTTTTTTGAATTTTTTTATTTTTATTTTTATATTTTCTGTTTTTCCCTTCTTTTTTATTTATTTTTTTTTTATTTTTGGCTTTTTCCTTGGCTTTTCCGGTGGCGGCCACGAGTGCGACGGCCGGCCACCCGGCGACGGCCGGCCACCACGCCGGCCGGGCGCCCTCGCCCGCCACAAGCGAGGCCGGCCGGGCGAGGAGGAGCACCGACGAGGGGGGCGAGGGTCGCCAGGCGAGGCCGACCCTCCCGGGCGAGGGTGGGCGAGCGACGGCGACGCCCGGGCGAGGGCCGGCCTCGCCGAGATCCGGCAAGGGAGCCCTCTCGGGCTCGCCCTCACCCAGCGAGCTTCGGCCTTGCCCAGGCCCCGGATCGGCGAGGCCGGCCCTCGCCCCGGCCGAGCGAGCGTTGGCTGTGGCCGAGGCAAGGCCGGCTCGCCCGGGCGAGGGGGCGAGACTCGGCGAGGGCTCCCCTCACCAAATCGGCGAGGCCGGCCCTCGCCGGGGCCGAGGTGGCCTCGCCCGCGTCACCGTTGCTCGGCCGACACCGGCGAGGCCACCCTCGCCCTGGTTGAGGGTCGGCCTCGCCCGGGCGACCCTCGCCGGGCCACGCCGGGCGAGGGCTTCCCTCGCCCTCGCCGGTGCTCCTCCTCGCCCGGCCGGTTGTGGCCGATGGCCGGCCACAGAAAAGGCCAAGGAAAAAGCCAAAAAGAAAAAAAAAAAAAAAAAAAGGGAAAAATAGAAAATATAAAAATAAAAATATTCAAAAAATATTCAAAAATATTAAAAATTATTAAAATATTATTAAAAATTATATACGTCGGCGCCGGCAGTCCTACGTGGCACCGCTAAGCATCCACATTAGCATTTTCCGACCAAAATTGGCGGATGGACTTAATTAGCAAAAAGTGAAAAGGTTTAGGACTCAATTGGCAAACTTAAAAGGTTTATGACTGAATTGGCAAAAGTGCAATAGGTTTAGGACTTTTAGACAATTTTCCCTCTTTTGGGTTTGAGTGACAGCGCCAATGCTTGATCAAGTGAGACTTCCTTTGAATTTGTCATTTTCTGAGAGATATTTGAGAAAGACGTGATATAAGGGCTAGTGCCAAGCTTGCTTCTATTCAATCTTTCTAGTTTACTAAAATCATCACATAACATGTTCATACACAAAAGAATTGATAGCATGAAAACTCACTAGCTACCTATGACTTTTGCAATGCCAAGGACAATTCCAATGGTCAAGTAAGTGGATGACATGACAATGGTCACAATGGGGAGCCACCATGATCTGTCAAAGTTTGGGATTTGAGATAGAATGATCTTGATGACCCTGAATATGATCATATGCAGATTGCTACTCATGTTGCAGGGACTTTTATCATCTTTTGTGTGGAAGCAGATTGATTGGCTGAATGCTCTGTTCACTCAAAACATTCAGCAAAACCAAAATTTACATGAAACTCACCCGTCCAATTAACAACTTTAGCAATAAATTTTCTTTTCAATCTATTTGTAAGTTGAGTACCGAGTATAATCAAATTCACCACTCACATCATGCTTATGGAAGCTGCAATAGTGTATACGACGGGAACCCCAAAATGGTGGAGGTACTGAACCAGGCCGCATTACTTCGCTTTTTCCCGACCTGCCAATATTAAAAAAATAGGAGACAAATGAGACAATTGAATCGACCAAATCAAACGAAATGGAGCATCTTAATGCGAAAAGATATGGTGGGTAGAACAATATTTTCTTTTTCTTTTTTCTTTTTTGTGTATTATTACCGAGAATGGCCCGGACAGCACGTTTGTAAGTGCTGTTTCGCTCTCCACGGACAGGGTCGCCGGTGCGGTAACAATCGGCCAAAAGGGAGGAGGTGTAGAGAGTGATGAAGGAGAACATGAACATCACTGCCAGCCCGGCGATCCACCCGAGCTGTGCTGTGGCCCATGCCAGAGACAACACTCCCGACCCGATCACAGCTGTGCTAACGTGAGCAATGGCCATCCACACAGTCCCTGGTTTGAACCCAGAACAAAAAAATAAAACTCTGGAGTCGTTAAATATTGCAGAAAAAGTTACCTCTCTTCCAGGAACAAAGGAAATTAACTAAGGTTTCTTTTAAGAGAGTGGAGCTAGTTTCTGTTTTGTGGGGCTTTATGCAGGGATCGAACTTAACTCTACCTATCCCCACTGGGTTGACTCAAGACTGGTTTTGGTCAATTACACATCATACCAAAGAAAGCTTATTTAATTTTCTTCATTTGGAGACGGAGTGCATTCAAATTTCAAACAATTAAGTTGTGTGTCAGTGGCTCAAGTCGGGTATCATGACCCGACCGGAGCGGAACCATTAGCGAAAACCATACCGAAAACGTGGTTCGCCCTTTTCTTAGGTGGTGCTTCGCTTTATTCAATATTTTCTACCAAAACAGACGACGAAATCAATTGCATATGCTTCAGCTTATTAAACAGAAGGCAAGACGCAGAATTCAATGCAGCATGGCGAAAAATATATGCCTAAGCTTTAAGCCCATAAAAAAGGGTCACAAGGAAGGAGATCTGGTAACACTCCATAGTTTTTGCTTTGTGGAAGTGAAGCCCAAAATCTCACTTTGCAAGGTTCGAGGCTTGAAACTCCCGAAGCCAAACTGGGGCCAAGCCAGGTCGAATTGACCAGAAACAGTAAACAGTAGGAGAAGAAGAAGAAGAACAAGAAGAACAAGAACAAGAACAAGAATGCTAGGACTCGAGTGTGCCTCGCTTCCACCCTCCAATTCTGCGAATTCCATTGCCTCCTCTTGCCATCATCCACCACAATCTCCCATTCCCATCTTCCTCTTTCGAGACCCCAATAAAGAAGAAGAAGAAGAAGAAGAGTTTTCAAGTGCTTGTGTCTTGCTCACCAGTTCGCCTGTGACGGCCATCGTGAAGAAGAAGAAGAAGAAGAAGAAGAAGAGTTTTCAAGTGCTTGTGTCTTGCTCATTAGTTCGCCTGTGACGGCCATCGTCGTCTCGAGGCAGGTCAGACGAAACCTCGAAAGGAACTCTGTTCTGGCTCATTTTCCTGTCACCAAAGATCTAATGAACCCAAATTTAGTAAGTAGCTCAGGGAAATATCGTTATGATGGTTGGGTGTCGGAAGCTATGAACCAAAACTGACTATAAAAGCGAGAGACTCATGCGCAGAGTCCCAAGAGATATCGCTATAATGATTTGGAAGACGATAAATGTGGAGATCGGGGGGTTTATGTAGCGGAGAGCTGCAAAGAGAAGGAAAGACGGGTTGTTAGGGTTAAGGGAGGGTTGGTTGTCGGGGTGGATGCTCACATACTGCTTTTGTGAATGATCCTTTCGAGTTTATGTTTAGCTAACTACAGATCTGAAGTACACAAAACACTTGGTTTCCTGTACCAAGATAGGACATCAAACAGAACGAAAGAAAATGAAAGAAACAAAAACGAGTTATATTGTGATGCAAGGAGTAGAACGAATATGCATCAAAGATTAGTTCTCGATATAGAACCGCACAAGAACGCTATTCAAATACGATATGAACTTATTGAGAGAATCCCTAATCCAACCTTGAACAAAACAAGATTCGACATGGTACAACACGAAAAAACCTATATTTTGGTATTTAATTTGCTCTAGCATCATTTGTCTCCTTCTGTTGTTTTTTTTTTCCTTTGCTTCGCAATTAAGGAATCTTATTCTAATGGGATTTGGCGAAATCCTACCACCTTTATGATTCCGATTTTCCTAAAGAAATCGGCTAAACATAATAGGATTTGTGTATATTAGACAATAAGAATAAAAAATTATAATCAATCCGATTCTGATAGTAAATTTTGGACCCATCTTGATTAATATTAAGTCATATTTTACGCCATACCGCAACTAAGCTACAGTCTAAATTGAAAATTTCTAAGTCAACCGAGTCATCGGTGGGCCTTGTAATGCTCAGGAATTCTATAAATGTCGACAACTTTGGCAGGCATAGGTGGACAACATCACCTCATTCTTATCGTACAACTCTCGGACGGATTCTCAGCAAAAACATTTAAAACAACTCTTGCCAATAAAATATAGCGGACACTCAAAACTTGTTGTCTTAACTTTTTAGAAAATGAGAGTACCAGACTCTCAGAGTTTAGTGCTCCCATGATAATTACACAAAGTATTTAAGTGATCGACGTTGTCTTCTGATTTTGAGAAGGACAACGTTTGCATAAATCTCCAAGTTCTTGAGGACCAGACGAACTGCAGTTACATCATCGTCACGCTAAGGAACATAAGGAATCACCCACGAAGGTTGAATATAATAAGGCTGTATGAATATTAAACTCTTAGAAAGTGACTACCCATTAATCCATTCCCTTTAATGGGTTAAAATGCACGCACTTGAAGAAAGATGGGATACTGTCTTCTTCTAAGAAACCTAACTCTTATTTTTCTACCACGATGAACTGTGGTGAGGCGAAACGGGATAAAGGCGGCGGGTTTCCCAAGGGATCGATGGACATGCGATTGGCATTTTGCACAACGCCCGTCGATCATGGAGACTCTTGATTTTTTATTCGTCCTCCTATTTTTAAAGCAACCCTCCTATAAAGTAAGCACAGCATCATAGAAAAGGGAGATGACCGAGAAAAAAAATGCTAAGGACGTCGCAAATACAATAAACAAAGAGCCTAGATTGGGCGTGGGCGGTGGCGGCAGATGGACAATAGAATAGGCAAACTAAAATTTTTCATTCGAGTTCATAATCAAACCTCCAACACTATAGTTATGGACAAGCTATAAATATCCAAAGTGTTCGCTTTAATTATCTATTTGAGCTGCTCATTTTTGCTGGCCAAAATTGAAGTAAGAGACGGGCTGAGTGTTAAGATGATAAGGCTAGAGGCCAAATAACGAAATTAATTAAATGTGAGGTTTAATTACATCTCTAAGCCTTATGAAGACGTATTCTTATGGAAAAATCTTCATGGAATGCGATATAAATTGTAAAAGTTGCGCTAAATTTCGAGATGTTTGGGGAGTCATCAGCCTTCAACCGCCAACCGCCCTCTGGTTCGTTAATGGCCTTCCGTCGAAGAATTTATGTTTGATGCCCACCCGAGGAAATTTAATTTGTGGGCACATAACACGAGGACAAATTGAAATCGGGTTATGCATGACCTATTGGATTCATATTGATCTTCATGACATTAATTCCTCTCGAATCGTTTCATGGAGGGGCATGTGTGTTCATTCATTGAAGACGTTAAGTGGACATTTTGGAGAAACCGTACGTCATTAGTCGTTGCCTATTTGTCCGACTCGCCGTCGCCCCCTCCGTTGAACAATGGCTTTCCGCATGTGCTGGTGATGGTGGTGGCCACCTGGCCAAATGTTAGGCGTATTATTTAATTGATAACAATTAATGCCCTTCATCGGTCATGCTTATTAAAATATGAGGCCGAATCCATGTATTGTGTTGCTAGCAATACTTTTGTGATAAGGAAGCACTAAAAAAAAAGTGTTAAAAGTGTCCTCATAATGTAAATAAGAACGTAATGAAGACATAACTAGCAAGGCAAGAGGAGACATGCTACTTGTAGCTTTTTATTGGCATGGACGTTTGATCAAGATCATTGTAAACGTATGTTTGCTCGATTCTATCCTTCATGAATTATTACAAAGGATTTTTGTTGTCACATTCACTTTCATTTTACTTAATTAAAAATGAAAAAAATAAATAAGAAAAAAATTGGCCAGCTCCTCAGTGGATCTTGCGACCATCCCTAAAACCAATTAACACAATAGGTATCGGGTTTTTGGGTGTATAGAGTAGGTTCTAGTTTTCGAAAGTTGAGAAATCGGTCACCCTTACCTGAGATAATCTGGAGGATATAAATTATCAGTACCAAAGAATGAAGTGGGGGAGTCAACGAAGGCAGAGGAAGGATGGTCTCTCTGGACTAATTAGGTCTGACCAAGGTGCCGGCGAGCCACAAAGTCAAGGGTCTGAACGACATCCTTCCAAGAAGTGGACAGTACCATGCGGCTAAGACCAAGTGAAGGCCACTACCATAAATGCTTTTGTTTAGTAATGTTCGCTGATGCTAACGTTTCAACGGATTTGTTTTCTTCCACTTCATAATATATTTATATTATCTCCAGCGACTTCGAAATTTCAGTCTGGGATTTTTGCTAACTGCTTCTCGAATGCAAATCAATCGGCTGAATCTTGCTGTGTATATGTATTATGGCCATGAACCCTTCCTCTTCAAGTAGCTAGTTTTCGAAACTTGGATTCTCATACTTCGTATCTATGGGATCATTCACCATATGCCAATGAGCCACAACATGTTGTGGAATTGATAAGTAAAACATTACTAGAGATGGCCCATAAAATGCTTTTTAATACTAATATAGCTAGGAGATTCCTAGCGGATGTGCTTAGTACAGTGAGTTACCTGACAAATCCCCATCGACAACAATTAGATGTCGAACTCTCGAAAAAGTGTGATCAAATAATGTTACTGATTATTCTGTTATTAGAATATTTGATGGCCCATGCTATGTCTGAGCAAGTGATAGTAAGCTTGATAGAAGGGTATGAAAATGCATGTTTCTAGGTTATACACAAGGTGAGAGGGGTTATCGACTGTCATACCTAGAATTATATTCACTTGTTATCAATAGATAAGTGACTTTTGATGAGTTTCCGGTACTTCTAATTAGGAGTGTTTATAGTAGTGTTCAAATGGGTTTAGAGATGTAATCAGAAACTCTTGAGGTAGTGGGTATGAGTATCAGCAGAGTAATCGACACGAATGGTGCTTGTAGCAAGGTGGAGCTTGTAAAGCCAACAGTTGCTGTAATTGCCGATATTAACAAGGTACATATTCTTCGATCTCCTCATATATATGGATGCAACAATCGTTTTGCTTTATCTTCAATTAAGGAGGTTGCGTCAGAAAATCATTGTGTAGCAATTAAAATTACACGTGGAGTTGGTCTATCGATGAGGTCCTTGATTTTGGCGATTGAGTCTATTAGGAGCTATGGCAGAGTAGTAATAGAGTTTGAATTTTTACAAAGCGAATGTGAATTGGATCAAACTCGAGCCAAGTTAGAGATTGTTATAATATGTCTCGAGCTTAAGCACCATGAATGAAAATGGACCCGAGATAAATTATTATTATTTTTGGACGGCCAAATATTTGGCGTGGAAATTTAGATCTAGTTTGAGCTTTGTTGGATAAGGATCACAAGCAAAACAAGAATAGGAAAGATTGGGTGAGAGAAAGAATAAAAAGAAGTATTCTGTCCTAACTCTCGTTGAAGTTTTGTTCAAGAAAAGGAAAGTCCAAGAGTTGGACTCGTTCTTTCCTAATTCTCGTTGAAGTTATGTTCAAGAAAAGGAAAGTCCAAGAGTTGGACTTGTTGACCGATTGACCAAATTCTACTGTGATTCGGTTTCTTAGTGTACGACGTGTGCTATCTCTGACCACCCGTATAAATGTACGACTCATGTGTTGTTTTGAGTGAGCGCTATTGCTGATACGAAGAAAAACGTTGAAGGGCCGAAAGAGTGCTTGAAAGAGTGGGCTATTTTCGTATTGTCCATGTGGCGAAGCTTGTTCGTGAGTTACATCCAAAAAGACTAGTGTTGAAGCCAATTAACTCTTGTGATAAGATTTGCATTTAATTCTTTTGTGAGATTGAAAGATTATTTCGTGAGGATTTCGGGTCTAAATACTGCGTGCATTTTTATATAATTGGAGTTTGGGAAATATCGAGAAGTGATTCGAGTAAATAATCTCTTTATATCGCTTGATTTATAGTGAATTTGTCATTGCTCTCCTCTTGAATGAAGGTCTCTATGACCAAACCACTTAAATCTCATGTCAAATATATTTTCTTCTTCTATCTATATTATTGTTCAATCGCTTGCTTTACATAGTAATGGCCTTTCCTTGTTAAATGATGCGGATGGTCCTATTGATTGCTTCTTGGATGCAAGTGTAAGAATTATTGTGGCCCACATGATATGATTTATTATATGGTTTAATAATAGTTGAAATGCTATAAAATAAATAATGTATTGGTTATGAGAAGTTGCGACTCTAATAAAACCAAGAGGTATGACTTTTATGGAAGTTGAAAATGCGGTTTGATGGAATGCACCTATTGAAAGAACGAATAAATAGAGTCCGGTCCTCTTTATCGAGAAGTGATTCGAGTAAATAATCTCTTTATATCGCTTGATTTATAGTGAATTTGTCATTACTCTCCTCTTGAATGAAGGTCTCTATGACCAAACCACTTAAATCTCATGTCAAATATATTTTCTTCTTCTATCTATATTATTGTTCAATCGCTTGCTTTACATAGTAATGGCCTTTCCTTGTTAAATGATGCGGATGGTCCTATTGATTGCTTCTTGGATGCAAGTGTAAGAATTATTGTGGCCCACATGATATGATTTATTATATGGTTTAATAATAGTTGAAATGCTATAAAATAAATAATGTATTGGTTATGAGAAGTTGCGACTCTAATAAAACCAAGAGGTATGACTTTTATGGAAGTTGAAAATGCGGTTTGATGGAATGCACCTATTGAAAGAACGAATAAATAGAGTCCGGTCCTCTTTCCGCCTACAATAAACAACAATAACAGAAAAGAACTCGGTATTTTCTCATCCATCGATAGAATACATTAAAGAATAGTGGGTTAAAGGAGAGAAATCGAATTTCTTCATTTGATTCAAGTTCTTTGGTTTTTCACAACGATTATCATCAAAGGGTAACGCTATAGATAAATGTACGTCTTCATCTATTTGTGAAAAATCATGAAGATCAAAGATCACTATTTTATTATGAATTTCCACATTAAAGAATTATTTGTATTATCTAGCAGCAAGTCTATTAATATATAGTAGCTTGTCTTCGAAACATGGTTCATTCACGGCTCGCATCGAACCATTGGCCTCGTTGACAGTCACGATAAAGTGGCGCCGATGAAGAGAGGCCAGTGTATAGCTGGCCCGACATGAGTGAGGCAAACTACATTTATGTAGACTCACTGTAATTTTCCTGTGCACTGGATGAAGTTCCACACAGATTTTTTTTTTTCCCTTTCATCCCCCTTTGTATGACTGTCCGCCTGCGCGTTTTGCTTTTTCATCTCGTTTCCTAGTCTAATTGTTCGCGTGTGTTCTACCAAGAAGGCTATATTCCGGGCTAAAAAGAGCCCTCATTTGCTTAGGTGGACGGTCTTGCATCAAGCAAAGGAACAAAAAGGAAGTCGCCAAGTTGGTTGCCAATTAGTGTATCTCCTAGCTCTTTTTATTTTTATTTTTTGGTTCGAAATACCTTCTAGTTCTGATCCTCCTAAACTAGTCACGAGAGATTATCGCATTATCCAAATATTGCGAGACCATAGAATCAACTAGGCATCAGATGGAACTTATCATTGTTTATCGCATTGCGCCAAAAATTCAACAATCTAGATGGACCGAGAAAGCTTACATCGGATGCATGCCATGATACTTCTTTCATAGTTGGACCCTTTGATTACGCAAAAATAGAGATCACCCCGGGAAATTGTGAGAAATTATTACGTGCAATAGGGGGATGCAGCTGTGGACATTTGTCAACTGGATTTAAATATGAGAATCACCAAGTTCAACTAATAGTTGGGTTAAATGAGTGAGTACGGGATTATCCTAACACTTGATCTCATTGCTTCTTCAAACCAGATCTAATCATAGGCTTGACAGCTTGCTCAAGCCAATAAGACTTGAAATACATGTCAATGCAAGCGGGAAAATTGTCCAAAAGTCTTAAACCTATTACAATTTTGTCAATTCAATTCTAAACATTTTCACGTTTTACCAATTGAGTTTATTAGGTCAATTTTAATCGAAATTCGATAACATGGATGTCAACTTCTACATGGCATATCCAGTACTAATGTAAACAAATTTTAATAATATTTTAATGTATTTTTTGAAATTTTTTTTTATCAATTTTTCCCCTTTCTTTTTCCTTTTGTTAGTAGCCGACCACTAGTCATAGTTGGGCGGGTTGGTCTCACTCACCACGGGTGAGCCCTAGGAAGGCCACCCAAGCTTGGGGAGGTCGACCATCACCTAGGTGAGGCAAGCTGGCCTGACCATGGCCGACCCTAGTAAAAGGAAGAAGAAAAAAAAAAAGACCCATAAAATATTAAAATATTATTAAAAATTTTTCACATTCATGCCGATTGTCTTACACAGTACCATTAGCCTTCACAACGGTAATTTTCGGCAATAGACTCAATTGGCAAAAGTGCAATAGATTTAGAATTTTTAAGACAATTTTCCCCGAGGCCAGCATGGACTAGTAATTTCATTCTTGGGTAGGATTCTACTTATGGAGGCTCATTTGGGTCCAGTCAAGCTCGATCTTTTATGTGAAATAAAATGTAATATTTTTCAAGTCATGGGTCGGTTCAAGTAAGGATTGGTAAGTCTACTATATGGCTTGGTCCCCCATTGATCAAGTTTAATTCTGGTCAATGCGTAGTTTTGGGATTAAGGCTAAAATTAAAGTCGGGGAAAATTTCATATAAAGGTCTAAAATGCTCTTATTTTGTCAAATAAAGGCCTTAAGTTGATCTTATTTCAAATAAGAGCCTTAAGTCATTAAATTGTCTCAAATAAGAGTCTAAAGTGGAACTTGTTTCAAAGAATGATTCAAAGTTGTCATATCAAGAAAGGTCTAATCTCACTGGTCAAATGGCATTTTAGTCTTTTAATTGTTTAAATTTGTTTCCTTTTGTTTCCTCTTTTTTTCTTTTTTCTTTTCTCTTCTTCCCTTGCTTGGACTTAGGTGAAGGTAGCCCTTGCCCTCACCATGCTAGGTGAGGGTCGCCCTTGACCAACATTGGCGACCCTTGCCCAACGCCGGCGAGGGTGGCCCTTACTGAGTCCAGCCATGGCTAGTAGAGGAAAGAAGAGAAAATAAAAAGAAAAAAAAAAAAAGAAATAGAAAAAGAAAAGAAGCAAAGAAAACAAATTAAAAAATTAAAAATTACACTCATAATTTTTTACTAAAATATCCCTTCTCCAATGGTCGGAATAGTCACCGATCGGCTAAAAGTGCTTATTTGAGACAATTTGGTTACTTTAGATTCTTATTTGAAATGATTTGGTCACTTCATGCCTTTATTTAAACTAATGTCCATTTCAAGTCATCATTTGAGAAAATGTGAGCACTTGAGCCTTTATTTGAAATTTTCCCTTAAAGTCGAGACATATTGATGGGCTTAAAGTCTAAGTAGCATTGACACGGCACTCGATATGCGACATGACACAACATGACACGCCGACACGTCGTTTATCAAAAAACATAGATTTTCGACATGTTGTATATTAAATATATATTTTTATATATACATAATAAATTATCATTTTATGATTATTTCAAACAAATTAATTTGAATCAAATTCATAAATAATTAATTAATTAAAAAATCCTAGAATGAATTTACCCTAAAAACATTAATCCTCCATTTATTAATATCATTCATTGTTTCAATTTGACAAATTCAATCCTATTT
Organism: Eucalyptus decipiens; assembly: GCA_014182575.1. Taxonomy (NCBI): domain Eukaryota; kingdom Viridiplantae; phylum Streptophyta; class Magnoliopsida; order Myrtales; family Myrtaceae; genus Eucalyptus; species Eucalyptus decipiens. Next base: position 54,055,675 of record CM024614.1, read on the forward strand.
CAATAATTCATAAAATTTAGAGAAAAAACAAGCGATCCATATTCTAGACTTGCATATTAGATATGTTAGAAGAGGAGCAAAAAAAAGGGTGAATTATGTATTACGGAAAGTGAGAGTTAGAAGAGAAGAGAATAATAGATTTTTCTTCTTTCTCATTTTATTATTTTTATTATTGTATTTTATATTTTCACATATATATATTTTGATCTCTCATTTATTATATTTTTAAAATTGACTTTGATATCGGAATTATGTATCGAAAACTTGTATGTCAGAATTCTGACTCGAGTGTCGGAGGGTATCGGGAAAGTTGATCAGGTATCGAATTTTTCAATACGTGTTGACCGAGTGTTCGATAGTATCGGATACGTGTTGAAGTGTCCGACATGACACGAAAGCTTTTGGAGAGTGTTAGTGCTTCATAGCTTAAAGTATGATTGAAGCCTATTTGGGTTTTTCTTATTAGCCCAGATAGGCTAAAATGATCCCATTATAGTTGGGCCATCACCAATTTAGGGGAAAAAGGATTGCGGTGTACCTATTTTGAAATTCAGTATAGGAAAATAACTATGTGGTAGATGTAGCATGGGCTATTCACTTGAAATATTTTGCGGCAAGAAAATTAGTTTACAATAAATGTGACATGCATATAACACTTGCAACAGTTGGTGGCATCAATCATGTTCTTGTTCCATTCACAAATACCTGTCTTTTAGCGACCCAATCAGAAAATTCATTGGGAAGCAGTTACACTTACATCGGGGACCAAAGTCTGAAATTCGGTCGCTAAATCGCTCGTCGACCTGGTGGTTTGCTGGTGGCTACCAAGTGTTTGCAATTGTGTCCCCCAGAAGCGGAACCAGGATTTCCACGTTGCTCTTTTTGCAATTCCTCGACCTAGAGAGTCCATTTTGTCCGCTATGCAGCTCGTTCTGTTAGGCAATCCACGTACTTTCTTTTTCCATTTTCACAAAAATATGTTGCTTTCATTACGTAGTAACATCTCAATTTTCATTCATGTTGCTAACCTTAGAACTCACAAAAATGCAAATCATATATTCATTTACGAGTGAAAATTTATATAACATAAGGTTTTTGGTGCTTTGGAACAAACAAGTGGTACGGCATGTTAACCGTGTGATTTTGACACTTGAGAGTCTCCGAACTTTTTAATTTGTTTTAATGTGATCTTTGAATTACTATTAATGAATATTTAATTTTCTCCTAATTGAGTCTAAACAAATTCATTTTCCAAGTAAGAAAATTTCAAATTATTTTTTGCATTAAAGGAGCCTAGAAGCCCTTTAATTCAATAAAAAATTAAAAATTCTAGGTCTAAAAGATCCCCCAGCCCCAGTCATCCTTAATCAAAGAAGGGTGGGGATTGAAACAGGGAAAGCTAGTTGGCAAATCAATCAAGCTCCGAGATGACTTTTCAGCATTTCAAACCCCAAGCTAGCTTCCTACCCTCTAGGATCCCGTTTTGCAATCTATGCAGCTCAATTTGCAAAACTATTCATGTACTCTTTCCCATATTCGCTAAAATATAATGCTTTCATTATAAGGTAACACCTCTGTTTTGAGCACAACACAATTTAGTTCTTCTAATACACAAGATCTTAAAATCACCACCAAAGAATCCCAAACATTAATATATTATTATCCATTTCCGAACTACTTTTACTCGCCCGACTGAACAGCTTGGTTGAATGAGACACGTACGGAGATAAAGCCAGTTTGGAACGTAACAGCACAGTGTGCAAATGGATCAAGCTCCAGGATGACTTTTTTCAGCATTTCAAACCCCAAGCTAGCTTCCTACCCACTAGAATCCCGTTTTACAATCTATACAGCCCAATTTGCAAGGCAATTCACGTGCTTTTTCCTATCTTCACTAAAAACTTGTTACTTTCATTATGTATTAACATATCATTTTGAGCTGAAAATTATCAAAAAAAAAAACCCTAAACATATTGTAATTATGTCAATTTATTTCTAAATCTTTTGCAATAATACAAATTTAGTCCATCCGTCTAATTTTAATTAGCCGGCATCGACATGGACACTAGCCAACATTGATTGTTCGGCCAATGCTACTGTAGCAATTTTTAATTTTTAATTTTTTTAATTTTCCTTTTCCTTTTCTTTTTTTCTCTTCTTCCTTCTTTTGCTTCTTTGCCTACAATGGCTAGCGAGGCTCGTTGGCCTTGCCCAAATCTAGGCAAGGCCCAACAACCACGATTGAAGCAACTTCACCCTGATCTAGGCAAAGCTACCTGTGCCAAAGCCTTGTCAACTGTGGGTGAAAGCAACCTTGCATAGCTGGTGAGGGCATGGCCACCTATGCCAGGGCCTAGGCAAAGGCTACCATGGCTTTGCCAATCACTAGCAAGGCCACCTTCACCCAAGGTGAGGCTATGGTGAGGCTGAACTCACCAAATTTGGGCGAAGCCACCTTGCTCACCATCCCTAGGCCTCGCCTAGATCTAGGTGAGGTAAAACGGGGCCGCGACCCTCATCGGCCATGTGCCAACCATTGGGCAAGCGCCTCATTAGCCACTTTGTGGGCAAAGAAACAAAAGAAGAAAGAAAGAGAAAAATAAAAATAAAAATAGAAACAATTAAAAAATTATTTAAAAAATTATCATGTCAGTGTTGGCTGACGGCTAATGTCAACGTGTTAGCCAATGTCCATGTTCACGTCGTCGACAAAAATTGATCAAAGGAATTGAATTAGCATAATCACAATAGGTTTAAGACTTTTTTGATAATTTTCCCTAAAATCACCACCAAATAAGAACAATGAGTGTCCTAAGCGTGGTGGTTAAATCGCAAAGAAAAGTCTCAAATCAATCCACCATCTCACTCATCACTGCCTTGGAGATTTGAACTCATTAGTGTCGTGAACCTTAAACTAGCCGTTATGCTTTCATAATACCCTCGAATAACCTGCAAAAAAAAAAGAGAACAAAGAAAGGTAAATAGTCAAACAAGTCTATTAGCTTTCTTAAGTTAACAATTCTCTAATTAGCATCAAGTATCTCATGTTACCAAAACAAATATATCGATTTGTAATTTTCATAATATTAATCTAATTTAATGGGAGATAATGAATGGTAACTTTTTAACAAATGTACTAATTTGAGATTTTTATGTTTGTCATAGATACATTGATTTTTACTCAAACATAAAAGATATGTATTTTTAAATTGAACAAACGCCACTATAGATGACAGCTATAATCATAACAATCATGGGAACCCATTAATTGTAAATTTACATGGTTCTCAATTTCGATCGTGGGATCCAGCCCAGACAAACAATGTCACTAATTGTTAAATGATTCCACTAATTAAAAGGTCACACAACTCTTCTTTCGGTCGCCAAACAATTTTTAGAATCTACTAAAAGCGAAAAAGAAAAAAAAATTGCAGTCGAGCCTGCAAATCATTTGTCATGTTTTCTTTGGGGTCGGGAGATGGACGGGCTCACGCAAGTCCCTTCACGACCGTCAAAGGGTGGTGTACTTTTTCTTTTCTTCTTTTTCGCTCCTCTCCTTTATACACATGCGTTTGCGGTACTTACGGAATCAAGTTTCAAATTCAGCGCCCCCAGCCCCACCCCCAATTCCTTTATCAGCAGGGCCACATGCCTGTTGGTTTATTGGGTAGTTTTAGCAAGATCACCTCTTGGCTCCTTTTGTTGCTTCGATATGTATAGACCGTCTTATCTCACTATACTTTATAAGTAAGGTGTTCATTAAGAATGATCATTTTAGCCTTTTTTCCCCTCAAATTCATTATGCAAGTTGAGAAATTTAGTTGATTTGCCGCTTTTGTTCGTCCCAATGACCTGAATGTGGCCTTCACCAGGATTGATTTTTGCCATATCTGGTTATCCGCCAGGGGTGGTTTTAATGGGCCTTTGTCATAAAATAAACCAAAACAAAAGGAAGGAGAAGAAGCAGAAAAGGCAGAGTAGGTGTCGGTGAAATTTCCAAGAGTTAAATCGTCAAAAAGAAGCAGAAAAGGCGGAGTAGGCGTCAGTGAAACTTCCAAGAGTTAAATTGTCAAAAAATCAAACTTTCTAAGTTAAATTGTGAATAGTTAAAAGAGATCAAATAGATAAGGTGTAACGGTATCCTTGAAAGTTCAATGAAAGACTTTTTTATATAATAGTGAAAACTCCATGGGCATAATCCATGTTGCATGATAAATTACTCATCTAAATAAAAATAAAAATAAAAGATAAAGCCCCCATCCACTGTACAAACCCTAGTTTACCTTTCTTTTTTTTTTTTTTTTTTTTTTTGGTTTTTACAGGAACACGAGACTCGGCTAACGCAAAAGTAGTTCTTCACCAAAAAGTAGACAAGGGAGCACAAATGATCCTAAAGCGGCCTTGTAACTCCTCATCAGCAATGAGAAGATTGGTGATGTTGGGCCGAAATCAGTAGCTAGGCCCCAAAGACTTGTAGGACTTGAGATGTAGCACCACCCCAGCGATCGAGCCCACAGCAGCGGCGATACTGATGATGAGGCAAGCTACACTGAGGATCTGGAGGCATATCCATTTGGTGCTCCACCTGGGGATCTCCATTTGGACGATGTACATCTCGACCGGGAAATAAACCATCAAAGGCCAGAATCCCAGAGCACCAAGCAGTCCGATCATGTCATCGAAGAACGGAAGCAGCATCGAGATCACGGTGGTGACAATCACGAAAATTGTTCGGCAAATCAGGCGGAAGCCAAATAGCGTGTAGTTTCCGAAACCCAGGACCGGGATTTTGCTCTCCTGGGTGATTGACCCGCTGCCTGCAAACTTTCTCTCGGCGTATCTCTCCACGGAGGCAAAGAGAGGTTGGGCGAACATCTGGTAGGCGCAGACGAGGTAAATCACAACGGCGAGATTCGCTATGTCAACGAGCCAATAAGGATTGAAGAACCTGAAACCCGCGAGGAGGTGCCCAGGTGCCAAGTCCCCGAATGCGGCATAGCCCATGCAGCCGCAGAGCATGTATAATAAAGTTATGACCGCCACACTTACCAACATGGCCTTCTTCATCGTCTTGGCCTCTGGGGGAGGGAATTTAATGGTATCCTGTTTTCAACGCATATCACAATGGTCAATTAATCACCAGAGTCAATGATTAGAGCAATTAGGGATGTTTTTCCAAAAGTCTAGGAGTAGTTTTTTTCATACAGCTAATATACGGGATCGCATGATTTTACCTGAATTTCGATGAGGTTGGTGAAATATGAGTAGGCAAAAGCAATGGCACCCAGAGCCTGGAAGCACCTCCATATTTTCTGGGTCTGATTGACAGTGCCAATGTTTGACCCAGAGAGCCTTCCTTCGAATTTGTTATTTTCTGAGAGATATGAGGGCTAGTGTCAGGCTTGCTTCTACTCAATCTTTCTAGTTTATTTTAATCATCACACAACATGTTCATACACAAAAGAATTGATAGCATGAAAACTCGATAGCTACCTATGACTTGTGCAATGCTGAGGGCAATTCCAATAATCAAGTAAGTAGGCGACATGGCAATGGCCACACTGGGGAGCCACCACAACTTGTCAAAGTTTGGGATTTGGGATAGAATGATCTCGATGACCCCAAATATGATCATGTGCATATAGCTACTCGTGTTGCAGTGACTTTTGTCACTCTTCGTATGGAAGCAAATTGATTCGATGAATGCCCTGTGCATTCAAATATTCAGCAGAATCAAAATTTATATGAAACTCACGTGCCTAATTAACAACTTTAGCAATAAATTTTCTTTTCAATCTATTTGGTATGTAAGTTGAATTCTGAGTATAATGAAATTCACCACTCACATCATGCTTATGGAAGCTGCAATAGTGTACGCGATGGGAACCCCAAAATGGAAGAGGTACTGAACCAGTCCGCATAACTTCGCTTTTTCCCGACCTGCCAATATTTAAAAAAGAAAAAAGAAAAAAAAAAGAAACAGTAGACAAATGAGAAAATTCAATCGATCAAATTAAATGAAAGAGAGCATATTAATGCGAAAAGACATGGTGGGTAGAACTAAATATATATTGTGTGTATTATTACCGAGAATGGCCCGGACAGTACGCTTGTAAGTGCCGTTTCGTTCTCCACGGACAGGGTCGCCGGTGCGGTAACAATCGGCCAAAAGAGAGGAGGTGTAGAGAGTGATGCAGGAGAACATGAACATCACTGCCGGCCCGGCGATCCACCCGAGCTGCGACGTGGCCCATGTTGGTAATTTGTTTATAAAACAAATGAAGAGGTGCATTGTCCCACATCGAAAAGATGTGAGTGCGCACGTGGACGAGATTTGGCACTAACCGACAATTGTTAATTTTATTTATTGAAAATTCGGTTTTAATTTTATAAAAAATTAACTATAAAGTCTTGTTGAAACAGTGCGATTGTTCACGAAAAGTTACAATTATTTTATATTTTTATTTATTTAATTTCGAATTTCTTATATCTTTTCAACGTAACTTTTGAAACATACCTGTTCATTTTGTAACCTTTCCCGAAAGGTTGCCTTTGTTCTTTTATAATCTTTTGAAGAGTTGCCTCTATTCGAAAGACATATATAAGTACATTTGTTTTGAGAGCAAATGATAATCTTCTTCAATTTTTCATTTTCTTTCGAGAGAAACTACAGCCATTATTTCCAATTGTTTTTATGAGAGGCGCGGAGAAATACTTAGAATTCTTTATCCAAAGTATTCTCACTTGAGACTTTGTTGTATCCTGGAAGAAATTTGCCGGTGACCATTAGCAACGTAGTGGGGTAAATAAATCCTTAAAAAAAAAGTGATATCACGCCCAAAGTCGATTTGATTACTCGATCCGATTTCATTGTTCAACCCAATTTGAAGCCATATTTTACCAACAATTTTAAGGATTTATTTAGCAACAATGAAATCAGAGTTTATCGTTGGAAGCAGAAGGTGCTGGTGAGGCTTAAGGTCTTGGCGTATGTCGCCCAGTTGTATGTCTCGGCCTCTTATGAGCATGCTTGGCGGACAATCTGTTGCTGGTGTGAGCATTGCACGATAATTTGGTTTACTTCGAGCCTGCTTTGGTCTGGTTGGCTGAGATTGTGGGTTTGTGCGTGGAAGAAGGGCAGAGAGAGAAAATTCGCTGGAAGGAGAGTCTGACACAAAGTAAGAGAGAAGAGGAAGGAAGGAAAGGAAGGAAGCAAGGAGGGAAGGAAGGATGAAAAAATAAATAAATAAAAAAATTTACCCTCGCGGTCTAGGATTTGCAGACACGCACGCACGACTTTCTTCTCCCTCTCGTTTGATGGCTATTGAAGATTTCGGGCGCATTTTGGTGTTTGCGACGAGCATAGCCGTGCCGCTATTGACCGCCGTTTTTCCCCCTTTTCGCTCTCCGTTTACGCCGGTTGGTCGAGACACTTAAACTCGCGTTCCAGATCACCGGCGACCCGCGATCTGGAACATCCGGTCTCAGGTGGCGCGGCGCGGGGGTGGGGGCGGTGCGGTATCGGTGACACGGCGCGGCCTCCGCGTATGACGCTGGGCGAGGTATACGTAGGCGGTCCCGATGGCGGCATGGGGGATGAGGGGAGAGGCGATTGTACGGATTCGGTCATTTGCGTCGTTGCGGGGAAGGACGCGGACGCGGGCTTTGTGGACGACGGTTTGACCAGCGCGGGTGCCGATTCGGATGGCAGTTTGTCGGTTTCGCAGGGCGGCGGAAGCGGCGTCGGTTCGTTTCGTGAAGCTACGGTGACCGGTTGTTCTTACGTAAAAACAGAGAGAGACTGAAACTTCGACTGAGACTTGGAGAGAGGGTGGCGACTCCGGTCGGGGACGCTTCCGTTTCCGCCTCGGTTTTCGGGCTGAAGGGGGCAACTACAGGAGTGTCGTCCTGCAGAGGCCCAAGTCGTCGGGCTACGTGCTCTGTTCTGCTCTGCCTCATGGCCGAGAGCCTGAAGCGAACAATGATGGTAACAGAAGTTTTAGCCATCAATCCAGTTGCCAATCTATCAATAAGTGGATGGAGGATTTCAGTTAATGATTGATAATGTCCTTCTTTGAGGGTAGCGTAAATTGGAATTCGAAAAGCGTAAAAGTCCACTTGCCACGGGTAGCGAAAATTTGAGGGTCTCGATAGCCATGATGAGAATCAATGAGTGGATGGATCCAGCTTAGCCGATGAAGAAGAAAACTATGATATATGTGCTTCTTGAAATGTTGTGGTGCCTTCTTTGTTGCGAAGAGACGCGCAAAGAGGACGATGGCTCTGGCAAACTCGTGGACTCTGTACGTGTACCATCTCCCGTGGATGGATTAGTCTCTTGCACAGTTGACCAGCACGATTACCGTGCTTCTATTAGGCCAGTGCCGCCTATTTACGTAACTGGTCCATGTGACTTCTCATATGGAATGAGTGTGGATGCGTTTCACATGGACGCTTGGTGGGAAGGAGTGTTTTTTTTTTTTATAATGTTGGTGCGGAGAAGAGAAATGTTTTCTTTCCGGAATTGGGTGATCAAATGTTGACTCAACTCACTAAGTTACTCAAGATTGTGACGAGATTACAGAGAAATGGCAAAGTCGAGGGACTTGGTTGTTCCTTGACTTAATTCATGTGTATGAGCAGGAATGGCCTATTCATGTTTCCTTGAAGCAGATATGGTATGATTTGCGGGGGAAAGAAGCCTTTCAAAGGAACTTTCCAAGATGGAGAAACTCAATGGAAGAAACCTGTACGCTGTTGGAATTACCTGAACTGTCTTCTAAATTTCAGCACAATGGCATAGCGGCTTGGGATGATCCTCATGCTACAGTGCCATTGGATGGGATGCAAAGCGTGGACAAGACTTATTGCAGTGATAAGTCGGCGAGCTCGAATATCGTGTTGTGGATGGTGTTTTGAAACTTTCCAGATCTAGTGATGTGGGATATGAGTGCCCCTTTCAAATGGCACTGTCGTGCGACCTGTTGAACATTTGCATGATCTGGATGCAGTCACTTTTAAGATTAAAAAAAAAAAAATGGGTTGTCTCGTACAAGTGGTGTTATTTTGTCAAATATAACCTGCCAAACACCACAGGCTTTACGAATTTCAACTGAAATTTTTCAACAGGGTTTTTAGTCACCTGTCAAGGGTGTTGGCTTGGCAAAATTGTTTCAAGGCAAATTGTTAAGGTTGGTTTAGAAAATGATGTTATTGTAGGAGGAGCTGTGGTTGACTCTTACACAAAACTGGGATTCTGGACGATGCTTTGGGAATATTTCAAAAATCTAGAAGAGAAAGATAATGTTATCGGTCAGTCCTAGGGGTATTAGCCAAAGTTAGCCATTTGACGGTGCTCAACTCATAGTTGTTCCAGTTGCATTTGTAACACAACGGTACTGTCAGTGGGGTCTTGAGAAGGATGATATGAGAGCTTCCAGAAATTCAATATCATGAAGAAATGAGGTATGGCTCTAATTATTTCTTTTAGAAGGTTTCGGATTATATGATGTTGTTGATTCCATTCCTAGAATGGCCGGTATCTTGTTTTCATCTCTTTTAATTCAAGTTCATGTGCTTTTGATACCTCCATACTCGATTTGCTCTCATTAATTGGATTGTTAGAGAATGTCATTATTTGCATGAGCTAATATGTAGTGCTCTATTTATGGAGGCAATTTGGAGATATCGAATGGGTTTTTCAAGTGTCCCTTGTTTGGTTCTAATGTGTTCTATTTGCTGTCCTTGCCCCTCATAGATTTGATTTTATGGAATAGCATAAATGAGCCAAGAGAGTAGAATTGCATTGGTTTTCTATTTTGACGTATGTATTTCATCGAGGATGAAGATTTGATGATGCATAATTTTGATTAATTACCTCTTGGAATATTCTTGAAGTGGGCTTATGTCTGAAGGGGACTTTGGAAATAATAGGATCGGAATCATTGAGACTAAGAAGTATCTAGCTTTCATTTTCAAAATGAAAGATTTAGGAGAAGCCGATACTATCTTAAGTATTAAAAAAAAAAAAAAAAAAAAATAGTGGGGGTTATTCTTTGAGCTAAAGTGATTAAATGGAGAAGATGTTGTATAGATTTAAACATCTTGTTTTCAAATATATGAGTACTCCATTTGATTCCTGGTGGAGAGTTTTTAATGTGAGTGCTATGGGTATTTAATGTATGCGATACATTATACTAGACCCGATATTACTTTTGTATATGCAAGTTGAGTAAATACTAGTAATCCAATATAGAACATTGGAGGGTTATCTTATTATTCTATAATAATCCGGCTATATTAGAAAAATATACCGATGCTAGTTGGATTACAAGTGTGAGAAAGAAACAATCCACTAATGGATTAATTTTCACATTATGTGAATGTGTGATTTCTTGGGTGAGCAAGAAACAAATGTGCATAATTCACTCAACTATGAAATTTGAATCGTTGCTTTAGCAGAATTTGGGAAAGAGGCTGAATGGACTATGAATTTGTTATTGAATATCAAATTATGGCTTAGTCCTATGCCTCCTCTTTCTATCCACCGAGATAGTTAGGCTACTTTGGCAAGAGCCTATAATAGCACCTATAATGGTAAGTCTTAGACATATTAGTTTAAGATATGAATATGTGAGACAATTGATTAAAGATGGTACCATAACAATTGTTTACGTGAGGTCAAGTAATAATCTTGTCAATCCTTTGATGAAGGCTTTACTAAGACATATGGTAATAATGACCTCATAAGAAACGGGGCTGAAACCCTTTAATTGAAATCACCAATAATGGTAACCCGACCTTTTTCTAGAACATCACTAGTTACAAGGTTTAATGGGTAAGAACAAGTTATTGAATGTGATTGTTTGATACTGACGTAGCCCTGATATGAGAAGTCAGTATCGTCTGTTACGTTTTGTAGGTTGAATTGAATTCTTAATGAAGTATAGTACAAACTTGTAGTGTGTTAATAGTAACAGAAACACATGGTAGATACTTCACCTATATGAGCTTAGAAGTGGTGCCGCTTCTTACAAAAGTTAGGGTTGTTTTCTAAAGAGCTCATGAAACAGGATCAAGCACAAGGCCATAATAGTGCGGAGTAATATAGAACTTCTCGCTGAAACAAGAGGTTAGTGTATGTGCGGTATGTCCGGTTCTATTATATAAAAGTACAAGTTTAAAGCCGAGCTACTTGTCACTTTGATGGAGCTTTGAGATGCTTGCACTAAGTAAAGGTTTAACTTGAAAGAGACCTTTATGTATGTATATTAATCTCACGGAAATTTTGGCTGTATATTTCTAACGTTTTATTTTGTTTTTGTTTTATAAACAAAAGTGGGGGATTGTTGGTAATTTGTTTATAAAACAAATGAAGAGGTGCATTGTCCCACATCGAAAAGATGTGAGTGCGCACGTGGACGAGATTTGGCACTAACCGACAATTGTTAATTTTATTTATTGAAAATTCGGTTTTAATTTTATAAAAAATTAACTATAAAGTCTTGTTGAAACAGTGCGATTGTTCACGAAAAGTTACAATTATTTTATATTTTTTATTTATTTAATTTCGAATTTCTTATATCTTTTCAACGTAACTTTTGAAACATACCTGTTCATTTTGTAACCTTTCCCGAAAGGTTGCCTTTGTTCTTTTATAATCTTTTGAAGAGTTGCCTCTATTCGAAAGACATATATAAGTACATTTGTTTTGAGAGCAAATGATAATCTTCTTCAATTTTTCATTTTCTTTCGAGAGAAACTACAGCCATTATTTCCAATTGTTTCTCATGAGAGACCCTGGAGAAATACTAGAATTGCTATCCAGTATTCTCACTTGAGACTTTGTTGTATCCTGGAGGAAATTTGCCGGTGACCATTAGCAACGTAGTGGGGTAAATAAATCCTTAAAGAAAGTGATATCACGCCTCAAAGTCCGATTTGATTACTCGATCCGATTTCATTGTTCAACCCAATTTGAAGCCATATTTTACCAACAGCCCATGCCAGAGACAGCACTCCCGACCCGATTACGGCTGTGATAACCTGAGCAATGGCTGTCCACACGGTCCCCGGTTTGAACCCGAACAACAAAAAATGCAACTCCGGAGCCGTTAATTTGCAGAAAAAACAACCTCTCTTCTCAACTAGAGAGAAAATTAACTAACGTTTCTTTTAAGAGAGTGAAGAGCTCGAAAACACAGTTCGGGGTTTGCCCCCCTTTTCTACCAAAACAGACGACGACTCAATTTCATACGGTTCGGCTTATTAAAAGAGGCCTGATCCAAAAAAAGGAGGGTGTTCGAAAGTGCCTCTCTCCTTTTGAGCAGAAACGCAAAAGATGAATAGAATGTAAAAATTTTGAACGAGGCTTTGTCGAGTGAAAACTCCAATTCATACAGAACAAAGTTTGGTCATGAAGATAAGAAAGAGTTTTCAAGTGCTTTTGTATTGCTCACCAGTTCGTCTGCGACGGCCATCGTCGTCTTGAGGCAGATCCTGGCGAAACCTCCAAGCCAAGTCTGTTCTGACTCATTTTTCTGTCACCAAGATCAAATGAACCCAAATTTAGTGAGTAGCTCAGAAGAAAAAAGGGTGTAAGAAGAAGCTGCGAAGAGAGACAGAGTGAGCGATGTGCCTTGGGACAGTTTTTGTCCGCGCCAAGTTTATTGGGAGCCCAAAAACAGACCATAAGAGAGAGACACGGAGACGCAAGTACGCTAACCATGAGACCGAGACTCCCCACTTATCGTTTTATGATTATTCAGAAGAAGCTTACCGGAGATTGGGTGCGGTCCGTCCTTGTTTTCTCTCTCTTTTTCCTTCTTCTCACTGCGTCTGTTAATGCAAGAGCGAAGAAAAGATGGAGGGGCAAGGGACAGGAAGCGTAGTCGTTTATATAGGGAAAATTCCAAATAAAAACCTGAAGTGAATCGATTTTCTCAAATAATGATCCAAAGTGAACTTCGTGTTATATAAGGACCCGAAGTGAACTCATTGTTTCAAATAAAGACCCGAACTGAATTTTGTGTTAAATAGGATCCAAAGTAATTAAGTTAAACTCTATTGAGAGCCTTAGTTCACCGGCGGACATTTTTTGGCGGTTAAAATAGAGGCAATTTTGTTAGAAATTTGTTATTGGAAAAAAAAAAGGGAAAATTTTAAATTAAATAAGTTTAGGTTATTCATTTAAATGTTTATGTTTTCTTCTTTCTTCTCCCCCACTGCTTCTCAACCAAATCGCTGTCCGATCATCATCATGACTCGATTCTCGTCGCTCTTCGCCTTGCTCGATCGATGGAGAATTTGGGTCTCCGCAAACAAAGAAAGAAGCATTTGATTTTCTTCTTGTTTTTGAATTCGTGTCTCAACCAGTAGAGAATTTGGGTCTTCGACTTTGAGGAGGATGGGTACAAGGAATGGGGGAACTTCGGTCTTTGACTTTGCAGAGGATGGGTACAAGGAACAAGGAGACCCTAGAAAACCTAGGTTTTTTTGTTTCTGTTTTAGGATTTTTAATTTTCCCTATATTTATTTTTGGACAAAATTGTCCAAACTCCGATCGTCGGAAATGTCACATACTTGATAGCCGGCGAATATTTGGCTAACTAACGAGTTCAAGTTCTTATTTGAAATTGATTTAATCACTTCGGGTCCTTATTTGAGATAGTAAGTCTACTTTAAATTTTTATTTGACACAAAAATTCATTTCGAGTCCTTATTTAAAAATTTTGATCAACTTTAAGTCATTATTTGGAATTTTCCCGTTTATATAACTAAGCTTGCTGCAAAAAGGAGAGGGAAAGTGGTATGCGAGTGCCACGTGCCAAAATGGAAGCACACTGGCGGTGCGCGACTCTCCTCCCCTCGGTAGTCAGGTAATTCATTTTCTAGTAGCAATAAACTATAGCAAAAAGGCGAAAGCCTTAGGGAATATTTGGGTGGGTATCTGCTGTTTACCTAACAATACGTCAGCTATGTGTAGATTATTAATACATATGCTTAAACTTGTGTCTGGACTTAATTGAAAAGAAAAAAAAATCTGGGATGGTCCAATCGAAATAAATAATACGTATACAAGTTACATCAAGAAATTATTTCCCCGGATTGTTGCCTCTATTTGTACTAGCAGTTTGGTAGATTTGGAGTATCCCTCTGAAAGCTGCCCTTTTGCTTTACCGAGATATTCAATTGATTTGGGATTTGTGAACCCTTTCAGTAAATTGCAAGATTTTTGTACCATTTTACGCATTTTACCCCGTTTTAAGGAGCCTACTATTTCTTAGCATGTCATATTGTCTATTTAAATGATAGTAAAATGTACTGCCATTCGATATTGTGATCAAAAGATTGTGAATCGTGTGAACGACTATTCAAATCTGATGCACTGATGCGTCCAACTACACTTAAGAATTGTCTGGATCTCGAGTGAGACTTGACAATTAATAAGATATTGAACTTAAGTGTTGTGCAGATTTGCATAAATTAGAAACAGTGTTGCTCTTACCGTCGTCTCGCCGAGGTCCCCAACTTCTTCCACCCTCTGACAAAGGAAGTACTCTCCACAAGAAGAGGACCGTCGAAAAGAAATAGGTTCTTAGAAAGTAATTAGCATGGCTTATTTGGAAGAACTTTGGGCTTTTTATAGCTGAAGTAAGCAGCATCAGAGATCATATTCTACATCATCTCTCTTAAAAGGACCACCTTGAGTTCGTCAAAATCCTTCTCGCGTGTCGATTCTCATCCACCTTTTTGTTAAAATAATAAGGTTGCTTCATCGATCATTCCCAGTTATCTTATTTGTTAAGTCATTGTGTAGAAATAAAGAAAGCCAGTCAAATTATTTGCACAAAGAAAACATCAAGTCGTCGACTTAGATGAGCACATGACTAGATCATAAAGGAGTACCAAACATTTGATCCATCGTCGACGACCATGAGGATTGATATCAATATTAGCACACATCGGTGATTGTTACCGATCAGTTGTCGATATACTTCGACGTATGGTTAAGATGGTTGACAAGGAAATTGATCGGTAAGATTGATAAACTACCGAAGTATCAGAGAAAAGTTGAACGTGTAAAGGGCATTAAGGCACAGTTGCAAGCTCGAAACTAATTGAGCAATGCAGATTGTGGAGCAACTAGCATACGACTTTGAGGGAACAAACCATATGGAAACAAGATCATAGCATTGTGACAATATGGGCGCAAACTATTGGAGGTGGAGGAACATGGATACAACTACTAGAAAACTGTTTGGGAATGGTCATAGCACCACCACTATAAATACTATCGTTTAATGGGAAAAGTGTCAAAAAGTCCTAAACCTTTTGATTTTGTGCCGATTTAATCTTAAACATTTTTACATTGTGCCAATTCAGTTCTTTCCGGCCAACTTTGGCCGGATTTTGCTGACTGGATATCGGCCGACTGATGTGACCTAATTGGTGCTGACGTGTACAACTTTTAATAATATTTTAATATTTTTGAATTTTTCTTTTTTTATTTTTATTTTTATTCTTTTCTTTTTCTTTTTTTCTTCTCATCTTCTTCCTTTAGCCGATTGCTAGAGCTCAATGACCGGCCAAAGGTGACGGCCAACAAGGTCGACCTCAACCTCATCAGCCACCTTGCCAATGGCCGCGAGGGCGGCCTTGCATTGGGTGGGCGAGGCTCACCCTCGCCGGAGCCATGGGCGAGGCTCAATCCTCACCAGATCCGGCAAGGGCGAGCCTCGCCCGCCCGGTGCAAGGTCGCCCTTGAGGCTGGGTGGTAAGGCTCGCCCTCGAAGGATCGGCGAGGTCGAGCCTCGCCCATGGCTGGCCATGGGCGAGCCCCGCCAACTCGAGGCCGCCTCCTTGCGCCGAGCTAGCGAGGCTCACCCTCGCCGGCCATGGGCGAGGCTCGACCCTCACCAAATCCGATGAGGGCGAGGTTGCCGGTGAGGTCGACCTCGACCTCGCCGGCCGTCGCCCGGCCGGTCGGCCGAGCTCCGGCGACCGGGCCTGGAGGAAGAATATGAGAAGAAAAAAGAAAAAGATAAAAGAAAAGAATAAAAATAGAAATAGAAAAAGATAAAAAAATTAAAAAAATTAAAATATTATTAAAAGTTGTACACGTCGGCCGCCAATCGTGCCACGTCAATCGGCCGACGTCAAGTCAGCAAAACCGGCCAAAATTGGCCGGAAATGACTGAATTGGCACAACGTAAAAGGTTTAGAACTAAATTGGCACAAAAAAAAAAAGATTTAGGACTAAATCGGCACAAAGCCAAAAAGTTTAGGACTTTTTAACACTTTTCCCATCATTTAATAGAGAACCCCTCACCCCTCCCTCAATAAAATTCAAACAAAAATGCAATTTTGATTTATCTTTACTATCCTACACTATATTTTTAGTTTTCAGACTCGAGTCGTCAATTAAATTTTGATGTGTTAATCAGTTGTAGTTTTTAGATTCGCATCATCGATTAAATTTTGGCATGTGTCTCTATCCTAGGTGTTATGTACATAACTTGCGTTTTCAAGCTTTGTTGTCAATTATATTTTCGAGGAAGTGGCTATATTTCCAAGTTCTCGTTGTCGATTAAATTTTCACATAATTTGTAAGTATAGTTCTATTCAAAGTAAAGTTTATAGTTATTTCTCATTTACCTGTGATATTTCCGTCCAAAGTCACACAAAACCTGTCTCTTCCAATTACAAGCCAAAGAATGACTTTTAATGAAAGATATTTTGTCACGGAAAAAATTCTAACGACTTGTTTATACTTTTCATGGATGCCCAACAATATGCAAGATTATAAGGGGTGTTGCTTCATCGATTTGCCTTGCATGATTCTCCAGAAGAACGATTGACATTGATGGGTGAACGAGTGGTACTTTAGAATCATCTTTTGCTCCCCATTAAGCTGTGAAAACCTTAGAATCATCTTTTGCTCCTCGATAAGCTGTGAAGGAGAGGTCCTGAGTAGATCTTTTGTTAGTAGGGTATTTCTCAATTAATTAGTGATCAAGTCTTCGTCCATTCGAACCTTTCCAATGACCGAACAGGATTATCATCACCTTTTTTAATGTGGTCAAGTGATAGTTTAACAAATACTTACGTATTTTTACGTAATCCAGATTTATTTCCTTAACGTGGGGGTTTCCATCCTTTAGAAAATATATTTTTATGTTACGAGAAAAAAAAGAACTTGGCCAGGTATGGACAACTTCAAAAAGTTATTCGACCCAAAAAAACAAACTTCAAAGGAAAAACTTCGGCAAATCTAGGGAAGTCTCGGCTTTGCCAAGGTTGGCGAGCTCGCAGCTCAATCGATCCCGGCGTGCTTGGGCTCTGCTGAGGTTGGTGCTGAGCAAGGCGAAGCTTGTCTATGGCCATCATCAGCCGGTAGCGGTGGAGGGAGGAAGAAAAAGAAAAAGAAAGAAAAAAAAAATTAAAAATCGATTTAAAAAAGAATAAAAATAAAAAGGACAAAAAATAAAATAATTAAAAATTCGATATTTAACAAAATTAAAAATTCAAATTAAAAAATTCAAGTTTTTGGTTGAAATAAATTCGTGAGATTGAAATCATTTTCCAATAATATCCAAATATTAGAAAACATTTATCCATGTACTGGTAGCTGTCCGTATGGCATGGACTTTTGTCACCTTCTTGTGGGAACAGTTTGATCTGTTGATTGTCCAGTTCAATTAATACATTTGGAAAAACCAAAATTTCTGTTTATTTTCATGGGTATTTAACTTGACTTCGAGTGTAATCAAATTTGCCATCGACATCATGCTTATGGAGGAAGCAATGGTGTAGCCAATGGCAACCCTAAAATGTTTCAGGTACTGAACTAGTGCACATAACTTCACTTTTGCCTTGGCTGCCAATATTCAAAAGAATAGAAGAAATATGTGAAAATTCAATTAATCGAATGAAATGATAGGGAGCATCTTTGTGCGAAAGACTCAGCGAAAATTGTCCTTAATGTTGTTGCCTTGCCAACAGAATAAGCATGTGAGTCGCACATGTATCCGCATGCAACCTAACTGGCAAAAATTCAATCGATTGGTGAGCTCTAACCCTTATTTGAAATTAAGTTAGTCACTTTAGATTTTTATTTTATAGAAGGTTTACGTTGACCATCTTTTATGAAAATGATCCTGCTAAGTTGGCAATTTCTACAAAATTATTTGAGATAATGTCCACTTTGGACTTTCTTTTAGGAAAACTTCAAGCAGTTAATTAAAAGGTGTACAGTATAAAAATTTCGGTAGGTTTGTTTAAAAAAAAAAAAAGACACTAAACAATGATTGATTCTTTTCATGTATCTGCAAAGTGTGTGAACGTGCAGTTCTAGTTTTCAAAATTACAAAGAGGTGAAATATATCCCCTTAATAACCGCTCAAAAGAAAATGTGTGTATAAGTTTAAGATTTTTCTGTCAAAAAAAAAAAAAAAAAAAAAAATATATATATATATATATATATATATATATATATATATATATATATATATATATATATAGAATAAATGTGTTGCGGTAGCATGGTGCTATTTCTTTGTTAAATTTCGGAGGGTTTGTTTGTTTGTTTGTTTTTTTTTTTTTTTTTTCATTTCAGTGAGGGTTTGTTAACTTGGTTTGGAATCTTAATCTATTGGTAATGGGTCATGGCTGGGCGGCCCGTGATCAGCAGTAGCTTAATTTGGGTTTGCATCATTTGGGCCCGGCCTTCCCTCCATACCCAATGGACCCGAAAGCATTTTGGATGGGCTGGATATGTGAAGTTTACTTAGAATCGGCCCAATCATCGATACTGCAAATTCAATGTATACCCACCTCCAGGTCCTCAACACAAGCAGTGGGGGGCGAGCAATTGATTCATCCTCATTCCAACACCCCCCAATCCCATCTTCTTTTATCACTTTCAGCTGAACTGAAAGCCTTGGTGATCATCCATATGGGGCTTCCCTTGTTGAATGAATGATGCAGATGGTCTTATTTGACTGCTTCTCGAGCGCAAGTCGACTGATCTCGTCTTTGAAACAGGGTTCATTCACGGCTCGTTCGGACCATTCGCTGCATCGACAGTTACAATCGAGTGGCACCGACGATGAAAGGCTAGTCTATAGGCAACCTGACATTAGTGAGTTGACTATGTTCATATAAACTTGCAGTAATTTTGCGGTCCACCAGATGAAGTTCCACGCAATATATATATATTTTCCTTTCATCCCTCCTAGTACGATTTTGTGCGTGTGTGTCTTGCTTTTTCACCTCGTTTCCTAATCTAATTGTCCGTGTCATCTACCAAGAATGCTAAATTCCGGGATAAAAATAACCCTCATATACTTAGATGGGATGGTCGTGCGTCAAGCAAAGGAACAAAAAGAAGTCCCCAAATCGGCCAATTAGTGTACCTTCGAAACCATAGAATCAATATAGGTATTGGATGGAACACACTGTTTTTTGCCATGTCGCACCAAAAATTCAACAATGTAGATCGACCAAGAAAGGTTACATCGGAAGCCACGATACTTGGTTGATAGTTGGACCCTTCGATTATGCAAAATAGAGACCATCCCCAGAATTTTGTGAGAAATTATCACGTGCAATAAGGGGATGCAGCTATGGACATTTGTCAACTGAATTTAACGTGAGACTCATCAAGTTCAACTATGTGATGGATAAAATGAGTGAGCACAGGTTATCTTAGCACTTGATCTCATTTCGTCTTCAAAAGGCTTGACAGCTTGCCCAAGTCAATAAGGCTCGAAGCCTCGAAACACATCACAGCAACATGAACAGGTAATTTCGTTCTTGGGTTGGATTTTACTTATATAGGCTCATTTGGGCCCACTCAGGCGTGGTCTTTTATGTGAAATAAAATTTAATAAATTTGAGACATGGGTCGGTTTGGATAAGGATTAGTAAGTCACCCCAATGATCAAGTTTAGTTGGACTCCTTATTGGTTTTGGGATTAAGGTTGTAATTGAGGAGACATTTTGGTGTGCTTGAGGTATGACCGAAGCCTATTTGGGCTTTTCTTATTAGCCCGGGTAGGCCAAAATGACCGACCCGCTATAGTCTGGGCCATCTCAATTTGAGAGAAAAAGAGGATCAAGGATTTACCTATTTTGGAATTTTTACAATGAAAAAATAAGTAATGTAGTAGATGTAGCTCAGTACCAATTTGAAAAGTTCTGTGAGGCGAAAATTAATTTGTACCGGTTCGTAATCCTTGGTGGTATCAACCATTTTCTTGTTCCATTTATAAATACTTATATTCTAGCCACTTAATCAGAGAATTCGTTGGCAAGCAGTTACATCTAGGGACCAAAGTCTGCAATTCGGTCGCTTAATCGCTCTTTGACTTGGTGGTTTTCTTAGTGGCGACCAAAGTCTGACATTTTGGTGCAATTTTGTAGCCAGAAGGGGGAACCGGGATTTTATCCCGTTGCTGTCTTTGCAATTCCTCAGCCTAAAGAGTCCGGTTTTACACGTTATACAGCTCAATCTGAAACGCAATCTGCGTACATTTTTCCGTCTTCACAAAAATATGTTGCTTTCATTATGCAGTAACATCCCAATTTTCATTAGTGTTGATAATTTCAAAACTTCGTTCGTTTCCCGAAAATTATTATTTTTCTGTAAAATATTTTCTAAGAAGGTATTTTTTAGGGAAATGACTATTTTTTTCTGTATTAAGATGAAACTTAAAAATAAACTGGAAAATATTTTATGCCGTTCGGCAAGGAAAATTCTTTCCTCCATGCACTCCTTTTAAATATTTTATTTTATTATTTTAATCAATTTTTTTTTATTCTTTTCTTTTCTTTTTTCTTTCCTTCTTCCTTGGTCGAATCATTGTGGCCAGTCGCCGAGGCTTGAGCTCGCTTGTGGCTGATCAAAGGAAGAAGAAAGAGAAAAAAAAAAAGAAAGAAAATGAAAAAAAGAGTAAAAAATAATTGAAACTTGATTTAAAAAAATAAAATGAAAAGGTGTTTAGTGAAAGAAAGTGAGGTAAAAGAAGATATATAAAATATTTTCCTCTATTTGAAAGGTAGAACACATTTCCCCTATTTTGGAAGTCTTTTTTTTGTTATTGGAAAATAATTTTTCCAATCAATTCATTTGCCATGAACCAAACATCGAAAGATCCGAAAATATTTTTGAAAGTTATTTTTCGTAAAACGAATGGAGCAAACTTTCACGTGTGAAGCTTTAGGTGCTTTGGATTAAACAAATGGCACAACATGTTAACTGCAATATTTTCACAGACAAGGGTCTTGAACATTTTGATTTGTTTTAATATGATCCTTGAATTATTATTAACAAATATTCATTTTAGTTCCAATCGAGTCAAAAAGACCAAAACAAGTTCCATTCCTGTGCGAATGAAATTTCAAATAATTTTTTTGCGTAAAAAGGGGGCTAGAAGCCCTTTAATTTAATTAAAAAAAAATTAAAAAGTCTTGGTTTAAAGGTTCCAACAGCCATCCCAGTCAAAGGAGGGAGGAGAGTTGACAAAATTAAAGCAAATCAATCAAGCTCCAAGATGCCTTTTTCAGCATTTCAAACCCCAAGCTAGCTTCCTACCCACCAGGATCCCCTTTTTCAATCTGTACGGCTCAATTGGAAAGACAATTCATGTACTTTTTCCCATTTTTGATAAGATATATATTGCTTTCATTATGTAATGACATCTCAAGTAAGACTTTTCTATGCAATCCAACCACCACACTTAGGACACTCATCTTTTTTAGTTAGTGGTGATTTTGAAACTCCCGAAGCCAAACTGGGGCCAAGCCGGGTCGAATTGACCGAAACGGCAAACAAAAGTAGAAGAAGAAGAGGAAGAAGAGCGACCGCAGCGTTCGGAATTTAGAATTGGAGAACGTCAAAACGGCGCGGGAACGGGTCCAATGGAGGAGGAGAGGTGTGGGGAGGTGGTAATATCGACAAGAGTATGCTACTATAGAGTTGGAAGAACCGTCGACTCGGGTTGAGGAAGGAAGGAGAAGGACCGAGCTGTTCGGGAGAGGAGAAGATGGAAATTTGGAGATTTACCTCTCCCAGTAGGGTTTCCTGATTTCTTAACTATTATCGAACGAGGCCTTACCCAAAAAAGGAAAAAAAAAAAAAAAAGGCCCGAAATTTTATTTGAGGAGAGAAAGGCAGAAGATAAATAGAATGTGTGTAATAACTTCACATCAAGAAAGGCGAGTATTCAAAACTCAAAAGTGGCCTTCTGCATTCATAGCTTGTGTCGCCACACAGGACAAGAAATACGTTATTCGTCGAAAAAATTGAAGGGAAAAGAAGAAGGGAATTGGGTAAAGCAATTTGAACGAGGCTTTGTTGCCCGAAAACGCCGGTTCTATCGAACAAAGTTTGATCATCTCAAAAAAAAAAAAAGAGGAGTTTTCTGAGATAGCTAGTATGAGCACCTAGAGGGGGTGAATAGGTGCATAAACAATTTATCGAGATACGGAAGCGATACTTGTCAAACGATAGAAGGAAATTCAAAATGAAATACGAACAAAGTAAAGAGAGTAAGGAAGAGAAGATTAAACACAAGGTTTATAGTGGTTCGGCTTATTCCAAGCCTACGTCCACTCTTCCGCACCGATCTTACCGGCTACCCTGGGCTGGATTCCACTATGAACAAAGAAAAGTTACACCACAACACTTCATTGATTCCACACGGTGTAGATGTTCTACTACACCTCCTCAAGGTCTCTTTACAAATATAGACTCTCTTTTGAATAAAATGATTCGCTCAAAGAAATTGTCTAAACAACAAGAAGCTTTCAGATTTTGGAATTTTTCTATCGCGCACACCATTAACAACTTAGGACGTCTTCTTTATATACTCCTTCATACCATCATACCCGTTGGCACTTACCAAAGGAATTCCTCCAATCTACCCGTTGGATGGAATCAATTAAGAAGATTATTCAAGCTATTAAAGGAACGTGTCGATAACCCATCAATCATGTTCGCCCATACAATCGGATCTCGGTTTCCATAAGTAGAACCTTCCAAGAATATCCAGACAATCATCGGATTTCCAATCATCAAGTCAATCTTCGATCAATTAAAGGATTCTGTTATGTCTTCTTCAGCCACGAGATCTTCTCCAGTTGATAAGGTCATCCCCTTAACGAATCACAGATGTGGATAACCTTTCTTCAACGGATTAGAGACTGTCGATGAGGATAGACTTTGAGTCTTGAGTCTGGCTGTCCGGAGGTCTTCAGACTTTAAATAGCAGAGTCTGCAAACCTTCAGACTAGACTGAAAGAAACGTTTTGTCAACTTCAAAACACTTCAAGAGATTTCTCCAACAATCTCCCCCTTTTTGATGGTGACAAAACTTTCCTGCAGATTTGGACAATTTTGACCTGCAAAACATATCTCAAACATATGTGCATATCTTATAGAGATAATGGCTAACAGTAAAATCTGCAATCACAGAAAATAGGTTAGTCTTGAATATGATAAACTATCTATAAGATATCAATAGCAGTTAATAGCAATCATCCAAATTCAAATCCAGACAGAAAGACACAAAGTTCAAAGTCAAACAAATCAAACAGACAAAAGAGATAAAAAGATGTTCAACAGATAAAAAGTTGTTCAAATTTCTTGCATCTCTCCCCCTTTTTGTCGGCATTAAAAAGGTTGAAATGAAAATGGAATGAAGTCAAGATTTCTTTGGAATTCGGACAAGCTGGAAATCTTCCATGGGTCGAACGATCCCTTCCGGCCTTTTCAAGTCTTTCTTCAATTGAGCAATCTCCTCACCCTTGGCATTGACTTGAATCTGAACAGAGAGGGCTTGGATCTGATCTTGTAAAGACACAGAAGAGACTTGACCAGCATTCTGCAAATTTTGAACCTCGCATCCCAAGGCATAAATTTGACCACGCATCTCCAAGAGAATGTCGAGAATTCTGCGAAAGTCGGCTGAGTTATCGGTCCGCATACTAGCTTCAGACGTTCGCAGATGATGGCATATCGAATAATCTCGCGGGTTTGGCGTTGAAACTTCATGACCTTCTTCTGGAAATTGAGAGGCATAAATATCCTCTGGGTTTGCAGAAGAACGACTGATACATTCACTTGTATCAGGATATGAGGACTTCCCTCATTTCTCTTGATCTCCCCCTGTTTCCTTGCCTACAGGTGGTGAAGAGTGTTCTTCAAGTCCTCATTCTTCTCTTCTTTCATTTCCAGCTCTTTCCTTCTCTGTTTCTTTTTCTCCAACTCCTTTTTCTTCTTCTGCTTCTTCTTCTCTTGCTTCTTCTTCTTTCTCCTTTTCTTCAACATCTCGTTCCTCTTGGCCTTCATTTCCTTCTGTCTCACGTTGGTCCGTTGATTCTGGTGCATAACGACTTAGCCTTTTCAAAGCTATTGCCCAAATGGTAAGATCATCATCTTCTTCATCTTCCACAATAAGAGCTCTTCTTTTCTGCTTTGAAGCAATCAAGGGCTCATTTCCTTTCCTTTTTGAAGAAGAGGATTGATGAGGTCTGATTGGAGTCTTCTCTTTGAATTTCTCCAACTCCTTGTTCAGTTCCTTCAGACGCATTTTGGTCACCATCTTCAGTCCTACCACCAAATGATCGCACGATCGAACACAAAAGATTTGCGGAGGCTGAATATTAAGATGTCTGAACAACTTTGTCACAAGGCTTGGGTATGGGAGTTGACCTCTGTTCTTCATCATCGCTCTATACATGTGGAACATGACAATATGAGGAAGAGAAAACCTTTTCCCAGTGAGGATGTCATACATCAATTTTGCCTCTGAACTTGAAACATCAGTCTTGGAGGTTGATTTAGGCCGGAGGCAATTGATCACTATCTTGTGAAGCAAGATATTGAATGCATTCATCCTTAGGTAGGTAATCTTCTCATATGTTCTCCTATCCTTCACAAGTTCCAGTGTGGCCCGAGCAATAGAAACTTTGATCGGTTGATAACTTCCTCTTTTAACTCCTAACACATCTGCCAGCATATTCATATCCACAACATAGTCTTGATCTTTGACACTGAAGGAAAATCTATTCGCATCCAAAAAGCTAAGATTTGAATAGAAATATGCAGTCAGTTGAGGATATGTTTCTGTAGTATCGGAGCAGAACGTCTCAAGTTGAAGGTAACTGAATTTTTCCCTTAAGTTCACCTTCACAGCATCCAGAAAATCAAAATCTACACTTCTAGGGTTTATAACCCCACGCTTCAGCAATTTCGAGTACAAATCCTCTTGTTCCTTCGATCTGAACACTTCTCCCATTTTTCCTCGATTATTAACCGCAACACCCATTCTTGGTTGAAATTGGCTGTACAATTTGTCATCATCATTTCCATCTACAGGATTCAGTCCCCGTCACGAGGATCACTGGGGATATTCGCAAGGGTTTCCTCGGCCACCCATTTTCGAGCAATTCCCAAACTTGCCATTTTTCGCAAAAAGATGTATTCGTTCCCATATCCTTTGTCTTTGAGAAAATCATCGACATAGTTCAAGGGAGTACGAGTTCCTTTCAAAGCACGATACTGACTTATAAATAAAGGCGGGCGTTTGAATTCTTATAGGATTTGCATCCTCAATGATTTCTTCCGCTTTTGATGATCAACGCCTTGAGGACTAGATGGATGAGAATGACGCCGCCGAGAATGTAGTGGGCTCGGTTCTGTTCCGGGAGATACTTCTTCTTGCAAGGTCGAAGTGCGTAGGCCCCTCATTCATTCGTCGTGGTCCCCGTTAGCGATTCTCGAAGACTTTCTCGAGAAAGACATCTTTCTCGGTTTACGGAAGATTCCTTGCTTGACTTTCTCAAGAAAGATGACAACTTTTTCATAGATTAAACAAAGAAGAAAAACAGGAATGGAGGATTGATGCTTTCTAGGGTTTTTTGAGAGTAAAGAGAAGAGGAATAACAGAGCACTATAAAAGAGAGATAAACGAACTGTCACAAAGGAAGGTAAAAAGATGCATTTTTAAAATAACTAACTTTTTCGGTGAAAATATTCATTTCAAAATAACTTCTTTTTCGAAAAGGAAACGATGCAATAATTACGACGATTAAAGATATCAATAAACAACGATTGACAATCGTACCTTTTCAAAATAAAATTCGAGAGAGAGAGAGACCGACTTACGGTCGATGATCGTACTGGGACTAACTTACGGTTAAAGTCTTGTGCATCTCGAGTCCGAAAGTCTTTAGACTTTGATCTCCTCATACCTTAAAATGTTGAGTCCGGAGCGAATTGTTTCAAATTTATTTTTCTCCGTAGGCTTTGTGAATATATCCGCCGGTTGGTTCTTTGATTCAACATATTGAATTGAGACATCTCCATTTTGAACATGGTCTCTAATGAAGTGATGTCGAATCTCTAAATGCTTTGCTCTTGAGTGGAGAATTGGATTTTTGTAAGATTGATAGCGCGGTGTTGTCGCGGTTGATCTCCGTGCATGAGTCTTTAATTCCAAAGTCTCTTAGCTGTTGTTTTATCCACAAAATTTGCGAACAACAACTTCCGAGAGCTATATACTCTGCTTCTGCTATAGAGAGAGCCACTGTACTTTGCTTTCTTGAAAACCAAGACACTGTCCTGCTTCCAAGAAGTTGACAGGTACCCGAGGTGCTCTTTCTATCGACTCTGCATCCAACAAGGTCTGCATCTGAATATCCAATAAGAGTAAGGTCTCCCCTTTTTGGATACCAGAGACCAAAGGTTGAAGTTGATGAAATATATTTGATAATGCACTTCGCAGCATTCAAATGAGATTCTTTTGGGTCTGATTGAAATCTGGCACAAATACAAATACTAAACAAAATGTCAAGTCTAGAAGCAGTAAGATAAAGAAGTGATCCGATGATGCTCTGTACAGCTTTTGATCGACTTTCTTTCCTCCTTCATCTTTGTCTATCTTCAAAGAACTTGACATTGGTATATCACCGCTTTGCAATTGCCCGACCCAAACTTTTTAACAATATCATTTGCATACTTTTCTTGATGAATGAAAGTTCCTTCCTCCGGTTGTTTTATTTGAAGTCCAAGAAAGAAAGTTAACTCACCCATCATGCTCATTTCAAATTCATCTTGCATAGTCTTAGAGAATTTCTTGCACGGAGTTTTATTAGAGGATCCAAAAATGATATCATCCACATATATTTGAACAAGTAGAAAACTTTTGTTTTCTCTTTTAATAAAAAGAGTAGTATCTACTTTACCTTTAACAAAACCATTATGTATTAAAAACTTACTTAATCTTTCATACCAGGCTCAAGGTGCTTGCTTTAAGCCATATAGTGCCTTTTTGAGTCGAATCCGAGTCTGGTTTCCTTGGGTCTTCAAACCCGGGTGGTTGTTCCACATAAACTTCCTCATGGATAAATCTATTAAGGAAAGCACTTTTAACATCCATTTGGAATAACCTGAAATTTTTATAACAAGCAAATGCAAGTAATAAACGAATTGCTTCTAACCTCGCTTCTACCGGTGCATAGGTCTCATCATAGTTGATTCCTTCTTCTTGAGTGTATCCCTTGGCCACGAGTCTTGCTTTATTTCTTACTACCTTGCCTTTTTCGTCCATCTTGTTTCGAATACCCATTTAGCTCCAACGACAGATTTACCTTTTGGTTTTGGAGTCGGTTCCGCACATCATTAATTCTGAATTGTCCGAGTTCTTATTGCATAGCTTCAATCCAGCTTTCATCGAATAAAGCTTCTTCTATGCTCTTGGGTTCTATTTCAGAAATAAGAGCCACAGCATTAGACTCTTCTCGCCTTTTGGATCTTGTGCGAATTCCTTCATTGATATCGCCAATAATAAGATCTTTGGGATGACTAAAATTATGTTTCCGATTCTTGGTTAATGTATCGATTGATGGTTACTTCCTTCACTAGAATCTTCAACGGTCACTTGTTGCTGGTCCTTCAAAATTTGAGTGCTTCTTGAGATTTAGACTTTGTAAAGTCCGGGAGGAGTTCGGCCTCTTCGAGATGAGTCTCGAATGGACTCATTTTGTGCGGAATCTTGGAATTTGACATTCATTGATTCTTCCTTTGCTTGAGTCTTCTTATTGTAGACTCTCGTATGCCTTGCTTGTGGTTGAATAACCAAGGAAGATGCCTTCATCGACTTTTCTTCAAACATACCAACTCGATCATTTGCATTTTTCAGTATGAAACATTTGCATCCAAATACATGAAAATATGAAACAATAGGCTTCTTTTCATTAAATAATTCATAGGGGTTTTTTCTAGAATAGCTCTTAGAAAAACTCTATTGATAATATAACATGATGTTGAAACTGCTTCAGCCCAAAATCGTAAAGAGATATTACTTTCAATTAAAAGAGTTCTAGCCATTTCTTGAAGAGATCTATTCTTCCTTTCCACAACTCCATTTTGCTCTGGAGTGTATGGAGAAGAGAATAAGTGCTGAAAACCAGATTCTTCACAAAATTTAGCAAAATCTTGATTTTCAAATTCACCTCCATGATCTGTTTTTATACTTGAAATAACATATCCCTTTTCATTTTGAACCATCTTAGCAAATTTTTCAAAGTAAGAGAAAGTTTCGGAGACTTACTTGCTAAGAAATATACCCAAGTAATTCGTGAGTAATCATCCACAATTACTAGGCAATATTTCTTACCTCCAATGCTCTGTGTTCTTGTTGATCCAAAGAGATCCATATGCAAGAGCTGCAGTACACGGTTAGTAGAAACTTGATTTATTGATTTGAAGAAATTTCTTACCTGTTTTCCCAATATGCACGGTGTACATAGATCGGACTTTTGATATGATAAATTGGGCAGTCCACGAACAAGCTTCTTTGCTGAGATCTTGGCTATCTACTTCATATTAACATGTCCGAGCTTTCTGTGCCACATGCTTGCTTCATCTTGGATTGAGATTAAACATTGCGACTCTTCTGGTTTTAAGTCCAAGAGGTAGATATTTCCATGTCTTCGACCCATAAATGACTCGAGTAAAGTCTTTGCGGTTCCCGAACAAATACCCTCTTGAAAGTTGATCCTAAAACCGGCATCGCACGCCGATCGACACCGAGCAGATTATAATTAAGACCTTCAACTAAAGAAACATTGCTTATTGTGAGGTTCCCAATCTTTACGGTTCCAAAGCCTATTATTTTTCCTTTCTTGTTTTCCTCCAAATGAGACTTTTCCACCATTCACTTGAATAAGCTTTATGAAGCAATTTGAATCTCCTATCATGTGTCTCGAGCATCCACTATCCGGTACCATTTCACCTTTTTCTTGATAGTGATCTGCATTTGAAAAGAGACTCAAACTTTCTTTGTACCCATATTTTCTTGGGTCCTTTTGAGTTAGTTTGATATATGATTTTTGCCCAGACTTTATTGTGTGTCTCCATACCATAGGACATTCTTTCTCAAAATGATCTGCACTATTGCATTTTGAACATTTAAGAGCATTACGATCTGGTTTTACAAAGATCCTTTCAAAATGATTTTTGTAAGCATTTCTAGTGGGTCTTTGTTTTATTCTTTCTTTTACTTTAAGAAAATCAATTAAAGGAATAGTTTCAAAGAGTCATTCCCAAACCAGATTTATTGAAATAAGGTTTTTGAACAGAAAGTATTTTTCAAGTTTCTCGGATCCCGAGAGAAAATCTTTTGGAAATATTTGAAATGTCATTTTTCAAAAATGCATTTTCTTTTAAAAGATTATTTTTACTTTCATTGAGAGAGGAAACATTCTGGTCTAAGCATTTCGCTTTTTCTTCTAAAATATTCTCTTGATGTTTTAAAGTAGAATTTTCCTTTTTCAGTTCAGAAATTCTCTTAAGAGAAGTCTTAAGACTAAAACATAATTCATCAATGTATTTTGAAACTTTCATAGGGATTTTGAAGTTGCTTACCTCGAATTCACTCTCTCGAATCGAATCGGTCTCGGAGTTTGATTCGAATCGGATTGTGCCATTAGACATATGTTGGCATAATCATCATCACTATCTTCGCACTCCGTATCACTCTGTGTTTCGCTTTGAGAGCTTTTCGGTATTTTTCAGATTTTCCTTTCTTCTTCCTTAGAAGAGGACGGTTGGGTCGATGTGTCCCTTTTTCTTACATTCAAAGCAGACCATATATTTGTTTGATTCATCATCTTCAGCAGACTTAATCTGTTGCTTTTGAAAACTTTGTTTCTTTCCATTGAATCTTCTTCCCTTTCTATTCAGCTTTCTGAATCTTCTTATCATGAGAGCAAGTTCTTCATCATCCATGTCATCTTCAGAATCTGTTACATCAGAATCATCATTAGATTTTAATGCAATAGATTTCTTACCTTTAGGATATTCGTCTTCATTGATTCGTTCCACTTCATAAGATTGAAGGGTCCCAACCAACTCATCGACCAGACAATGGCATGATTCTTTGGGTCTCTCCGATTGAAGTCTTTATGTGATTCCAATCCTTGGAAAGTCCACGCAAAGTAGCTTGTTCACTTTCATGGGATCGAAATTGGTTGACCTTAATTTTCAAGACCATTCACGATTTCGTAAAACGACTAAACATGTCGATTATTGATTCTCCCAATTTCATCCCGAAGGCTTCGTATTGATCGAGGAGTATATTGACTCGGGTCTCTTTCACTCGATCGGTTCCTTCATAAGTAATGTGTAATCTATCCCATACTTCTTTGGCTGTATCACAAGAAGATATTCTCATTATATTCGGTGGGTGATAAAGCACAATATAAATAATAAATTGCTTTTGCATCAAGAGCCGTCTCTTGACTATCTCCTCCCGACTCATTTCTTTGGACTCAACAAGTATCCTTTCCTCTTTCGAGACAGATGCAACTTTAGGAATGATTCCTTTTTCTACAACGTCCCATTCCGGAGGATCCTTTGATCTTAAAAACGCCTTCATCTTGTTCTTCCATATGTTGTAGTCCTTTCCATCAAAGTAAGGCGGTCTCGTGTTGCTTTGCCTTTCTACCAGCCCTGGAGCCAACATACTAGCCATGGATCTTTTACTCTGAAGTAAAAAACTTCAAACAAGGTGAGCACACAGGCTCTGATACTAATTGAGATAGCTAGTATGAACACCTAGAGGGGGGTGAATAGGTGCATAAACAATTTATCGAGATACGGAAGCGATACTTGGCAAACGATAGAAGGAAATTCAAAATGAAATACGAACAAAGTAAAGAGAGTAAGGAAGAGAAGATTAAACACAAGGTTTATAGTGGTTCAGCTTATTCCAAGCCTACGTCCACTTTTCCGTACTGACAGCCTACTGGCTGGATTCCACTATGAACAAAAGAGAAGTTACACCACAGCACTTCCTTGATTCCACAGTGTAGATGTACTACACCTCCTCAAGGTCTCTTTACAAATATAGACTCTCTTTTGAATAAAATGATTCACTCAAAGAAATTGTCTAAACAACAAGAAGCTTTCAGACTTTGAAATTTTTCTATCGCGCACACCATTAACAACTTAGGACGTCTTCTTTATATACTCCTTCATACCATCATACCCGTTGGCACTTACTAAAGGAATTCCTCCAATCTACCCGTTGGACGGAATCAATTAAGAAGATTATTCAAGCTATTAAAGGAACGTGTCGATAGCCCATCAATCTGTTCGCCCATACAATCGGGATCTTGGTTTCCATAAGTAGAACCTTCCAAGAATATCCAGGACAATCATCGGATTTCCAATCATCAAGTCAATCTTCGATCAATTAAAGGATTCCGTTATGTCTTCTCCAACCACGAGATCTTCTCCTATTGATAAGGTCATCCCCTTAACGAATCATAGATCTGGATAACATTTCTTCAACGGATTAGAGACTGTCAATGAGGACAGACTTTGAGTCTTGAGTCTGGCTGTCCGGAGGTCTTCAGACTTTAAATAGCAAAGTCTACAAACCTTCAGATTAAACTGAAAGAAACGTTTTTTCAGCTTCAAAACACTTCAAGAGATTTCTCCAACATTTTCAAGTGCTTGTGCCTTGCTTACCGTTCGCCCGCAACAGCCATCGTCGTCTACCTCGAAACGAAGTATATTCTGGTTCATTTTGAAGATCAAATGAACCCAAATTTAGTGAGTAGCTCACAAATATGGTTCTGATGGTTGGGTGTCGAAGCTGTGAAACAACCCTGACTATAAAAGCAAGGGATACAACACATACGCAGTGTCCCGAGAGACGTCGCTATATAATGATTTGGTTTGGAGGTCGTTTATTTAAAGACGAGAGCTGGCGAATAGGAGGGACGGGTTGTTTGGAGAGCAGGGCTAGTTCTTGTGGGCGGGTTTGGTGCTGATCTTCCTTTTCTCTTTTATGGCAGTGTCCAATGAATCTCATCTTGATCACTATTAAGTCACGCCTTGCGTCATACTGCAGCTGAGCTACTGTGTAAGCTGAAGGTATCTAAGTCAAGCAATAAATATCCTTAGTATTCGCTTTAATGATCTATTTGAATATAAGTTGCTCATTTTTGCTGGTCAAAATTGAAAAAAGAGTCCGAGTGTTAAGATGATAAGGCTAGAGGCTAAATAACGAAATTAATTAAACATAAGGTTTAATTACATCTTTGAACCTTACGAAAACATACTCTTACGGTAAAGTCTTCATGAAACGCGATATAATTTTGTAATAATTGCGCTAAATCTCGAGATATTTGGGGGGTCATCGGTCTTCGACCGCCAGCCCCCGTTCGGTTCGTTAATGGCCTTGTGTTGAACAATTTATGTTCGGTGCCCATCCGAGGAAATTTCACTTGAGGGCACATAGCACAAGGACAGACTAAATTCGGGTTATGTGTGACCTATTGGATTCGTATTGATTCTTCCGCACGTGCTGGCGATGGTGGTGGCCACCTGGCCAGATGTGACGCATTATTATATGACTGATGACAATTAAAGGCAATCATCGGCCGTGCTTATCAAACAGCACATTGTGCAACGTGTCACTTATGCTTATCAAACCATATGTAAATTAGTTATTGCAAGACAATGCGCACTATTAGAAAGTACTTATTAGTTGTTAAGCACTTGTGGTGATTAGATGAGAGTAGTAGTACTTATTAGTTGTTAAGCACCTCACAAAATAACTCTGTCAACGTCAAATAGATCAGTACATTTTTTAGAAATACTTTTCCGAATATTGTCTTCCGTAAATAAACACATGATAACTAACATGACAAGTTTGGCAATAATACTTCAAAATTGGAAATAGATATCATGCGAATAGCTCAAAAAAAGAAGAAGTAATTCTCCTAAAGAAACCCCAGACTGCTTTGCTGAAAGAGAAAATTAGCTTGAGAAAAATGTTTGCGAGGTATAGTCCAACAGCTTTGAAAAGAGAAACCCTAGATAATATTGGAAATGTATATTATCTGTGCGGAAGAATAAAGCGGAGGGGGAGTTGACGAAGACAAGAAAGTCAAGGGTCCGTTTTATGCATGTTGGGACGGTTTGTTCAATAAGGGCCGCAGGTTTGGACGTTTCTAGAAAAAGTGAACCGGGTATGATTGGACAATCGATGCCGACCCTACTTCTAGTACTTCCAGTCGAAGCAAGCATTTTCAGCGGAGTCGTGTTCTTTCACATCACAATATAGTTGTATTATCTTCCGTAACTTTATGTTATTAATAGGATAATAAAGTGTTACATCTGAAGTGAACTTTGGGACTTAAAAACAAGGGTTTTTGATTGGTAGTTGAGTTTTGGTCATGTACAATCAATGCCGACCCTATTTTTAGTACTTCAGGTAGAAGCAACGACTTTCAACTGATTCGTATTCTTTCACGTCTTGGATTTTGCGGACTGCTTCTGGAAAGCGAACTACTAGATATCATCGTTCTTGTACGCTTTTGTCAAAGAATCAAAGAACAGCAAATAGATACATGTACCCGTCCAGGGGACACGATGTCACTCGGGGCTAGGAAGCCGCGTGGATGCTGCCCCCTCAAAACGGGCGCATTGTATCTGTCAATGGAATCTGGCTTCTTCCATGGAATAATTAATAATCATTTAATCCACATCAAATCATTTATTGATAATTGGGGGAAAACGTTAGCATTCTCCCCCACTGTTTACTTGCACGGTCGCCCAATATACAAGCGTTCCCTCTTTCTAGTTATGCAAATTGAAATGTAAAGGACTTTGTTTCTTCGACCAAAAAAAGAAAAAGAGGACGCTCCTTTTCTTTTTGATTTTTGTTGGTAAAATCCACTCCTTGATACATGCCTATTGGTCGCACGCCCCATAGTCTCCTAGCTAAAGAGTTAAGATTAATCTTATTGTAATGTCGATGGAAAAGAAAAACTCACATCATGAGTCATGACTTTGTACTAATTAGTGACAAATTTAGTTAAAATAGATCCGACTCAAAAGGGAGTATCTAGTTTCGTGCTCGTGAAATTAAGTACCTTTTTTTTTTTCAAATAGGCCGTTCAACTTTCGATTTCTCTAATTATCTCACTAAAATTTGAGTTCACTTTCAATTGAGGATCAAGTGTGAGAAACACAGGAAGACATAGCACCATTTTTGGCTAAATGGTACATTTAACTTTTATCTTAATTCTAAAATTAGGCAATACATTATCCGTTCGTGTTATTTATTTTATTAGGTTTGAGATAGTGACTATGATTTATTACTATGATAATATTGAGGCGTTTGGATTTGTTAAAAAAAATGGTCTACTAAAGAAAGAATGGGCACATTAGCAACATAAGGGACAAGTTTCATTCACTTAAATATAGTTTTACATTACAAGAGGTCATTAGGTTTGCTTATGAGCATAAAATATATAATCAAGCTAGAATTGCCCAAAGTGCTGGTTTAACTGAAAAGCATACGCCAATGAAATGGGTGAAAACACTACTCAGGCATCTGCTGTCTTTTCAAATTGTTCCACCTCCACCTCCAAGCCCACGGTTGCCTTTGAGGCCCCGTGCAGGATTCACAAAGTTGTTCAGTGACTTTTTGCTGGGAAGTATTGTTCAGGATTCGAAAGAAGTTTTCCATCTCAAGATCTCTCTACTATTCTTTCATCCCAAGATTTCCTATTTCTTCTTTGCGCATAAACTTCTTCATGGTATCAGAGCATCTGCATCCTGAAGAAATCATCTTGCTGCTGCACATTCAACCTTGGATTCCTCAGAAGGTTTCTGTAAGTCTGTTGGATCTACATCAGATCGAAGTTAGATTCGAAGCTTCTTTGATCTCTCGAAGATATCTGCATCTTCCAACAAGATCTCGTGAGTTGGTACTTTTCATCCACATCTAAATCTTCATCAGCAATATACTTGTAGCATTGTACTGCAAACCAGTAGAATTCGTGTCTACAACTAGAGTTGATCAAAGATCAGGAAGAATAGAATGGTAGCAAGAAGTTTGAGATATCCATTTCCTATTCATGTTAATATCTCGAATTTTGTTACCATCAAATTAGCGAGGATAATTTCCTTCTATGGCAAGCTCAATTCTATAGATTCTTAAGGAGCCAAGATCTGTTTGGTTTTGTGAATGGGGAAATTCCACCACCTGCAAAGACATTGCAGGTCGAAGAAGGAGGTCAAACTTCTGAGGTTCCTAATCCCGATTATAACGACTGGATAAAAACATATCAGCTTGTATCTTCTTGGATTAGTGGTGCTGTATCAGAAAACATACTCAGCTTGATAATTGGGTTAACTACTGCTTATGAAGTTTGGCAAACTCTGCTAAATCGGTTTACACAAAAGTCAGTAGCTAAGGAGTTCGAGTTAAGAGGAAAACTGCAGGCTTGCCAGAAACGTGAACGAACACTATTAGCATACCTCAGGGAGTACAAGTCAATATGTGATCAATTGAATGCCATAGGAAAACCAGTTGATGAAATCACAAAACTATTTGGAGTTCTGGAAGGCCTGGGATCTAAGTATGAAAGTTTTAAAACTACAATCTATTGCTTAAAGCCCCAACCAAAATATGATGAAGTAATCTCACACTTAGAAAGATTCGAAGCCGGAGTTACAGAATTACTCTTTAAATCAGTTCGAGTCCTAACCTAGCTTACTATGACCAGAGGAAAACCGAAGCTATACATAAAGAAGAGGCTGATAGAGAATATATACAACAGAATACTATCCTTAGAGGATCAAGAACAAAAAATCGTGGAGGAAGAAATTATGAAAGAGGAAGAACATTTAATGCCGATACGGGAACTTTGGTTATACAGGAACTTTGGTTATCTTGGAAGAAACATGAGTTACAGAAATAATAAATCAAACTATGAACAAGAAAATCAGCAATTCAAACAACTCAATACCTCCTCTGGCTTGGGTCCTGTTCAAGGATTTAGACCATACAATATATCAGCACAAAGGTATTTTGATACCAGGTCATATCCTGCATCAAATTCAACTCTTCACAAAAAGGTGCAGGTGGAGAAAGCAGCAGAACACACTCGACTTGAGTGTCAAATCTGTAAGAGTCAGTAAGAACAGGGGAAGTAAGATATACAAGAACAACGAAGAGAAAACATATGAAGAAGAGGAAGTAGAGAATATAAACAACAGAATACTATCCTTAGAGGATCAAGAACAAATAATCATGGAGGAAGAAATTATGAAAGAGGAAGAACATATAATGCTAGATATAGGAACTTTGGTGGCAGAAGTCAAAGACACAAGTGCCATAACTTGGCACGAGGGGACACTTAAGTGCCACTTTTTTTTTTTCCTAGTGGGACACTTAAGTGCCACCTCCGGCGACCCTTGCCGGAAATCCTACGTGGCAATATTTTATTATTATTTTTTGCTTACGTGGCTCGCCGGAGCTCCAAATCAGCATAAAAATTAAATAAAAAAATAAGAAAATTTTAAAAATTTTAATTTTAAAAAATTTTAAAAATTTAAAAAATAAGAAAATTTTAAAAATTTTAATTAAAAAAAAAAAAAAAAAGGGGAGGTCGAACGAGCGGCCGAGGGCTGAGCCCTCGCCGCCGCCGCCTCGCCGTCGCCGGCCCTTCCCGGCGACGGCGGGAGGCGGCGGCGGCGGCGAGGGCCCGTTCGACCTCCCCTTTTTTTTTTTTTTTTCTTAATTTTTTAAAACTTTTAAATTTTTCTTAATTTTTTTAAATTTTTTCTTAATTTTTTGAATACTTTATAATTTAATTAATTTTTATATTATTATTTACACGTAGACACGAAACGGCGTCGTTTTTGCGTTTTCTCCGCCACGTCAGCGTGCAAAACGATGCCGTTTTGGACTAAACTCACCGGAAAATTGCCACGTCAGCCATTTGGCCGGATTTTCGCCGGAGTGGCACTTAAGTGTCCCATTTTACTCCGATGAT
This sequence comes from Eucalyptus decipiens, assembly GCA_014182575.1. NCBI lineage: Eukaryota > Viridiplantae > Streptophyta > Magnoliopsida > Myrtales > Myrtaceae > Eucalyptus > Eucalyptus decipiens. The sequence continues at coordinate 54,093,043 of CM024614.1, forward strand.
GGCACTTAAGTGTACCATTTTAAAGTTATGGCACTTAAGTGTCCCTCCGTGCCAAGTTATGGCACTCTAGGTGTCCTCACCTCAACTTTGGTTATCTTGGAAGAAACATGAGTTACAGAAATAATAACTCAAATTATGAACAAGAAAATCAGCAGTTCAAACAACTCAATACCTCCTCTGGCTTGGGTCCTATTCAAGGATTTAGACCATACAATGTATCAGCACAAAGGTATTCTAGTACAGGTCATATCCCGCATCAAATTCAACTCTTCACAAAAAGGTGTAGGTGGAGAAAGCAGCGAAACACACTCGACTTGAGTGTCAAATTTGTAAGAGGCCTGGTCATGATGCCTTACATTGTTGGTATCGGTTTGATAACTTCTATCAAGTTGAGGAGATACCAACAAAGCACTAGCAAAGCACTACATATTGAGGAGGCAAATGATCAAGGATGGTATCTAGACACTCGGAGCAACAGCTCATATTACCTCTAATGCTGGTATACTTCATAGTCTTTCTAAAAATAACAATGCTGATACAATCATGATAGGCAATGCTCGTGTTTACCTGTCAAATACATTGGTAATGCAATCGAATACGCAATTGATGCATTGCCTCTAAATGATGTGCTGATTGTTCCTAAGATTAAGAAAAATCTTCTATCAGTGTCAAAGTTAACTAATGATTACCCTTGTTCCTTTATCTTTAACAAAACCGGTGTGTATATCAAGGACAGCACCACCAACACAACCATGAGGCTAGGAAGGAAGGTTAGAGGGCTGTACAGGGTAGACCCTCATGCTGCAGAAGTCTACTTCACTCAGAGACAAAGAATTGTTGCAGAAAGTATATGGCATCAACGACTGGCTCACACAAATCAGAATATCTTGAAGCATTTGAGGAATCAAAATCTGATTCAGTACAACAAAGAACCACGCCGTATGTAGAAGTTGCCAAATAGTTAAGAGTACTGCTCTACCTTTTCCATTATCAAATTCTACAGCTACAAAACCTCTAGAACAAATTCACTGTGATATCTGGGGGCCTTCTCCAGTTAAATCTTTTCAGAGTTTCAAGTACTATGTCATTTTTGTTGACAATTTCTCTCGGTTTAGTTGGATATATCCATTAAAGCTGAAGTCAGATTTCTATAGTATTTTTCTCATGTTTCAAAAGTTAGTAGAAAATCAGCATAGCTATAAAATCAAGACTTTCCAGTGTGATGGTGGAGGAGAGTTTATTAGCCAAAAATTCAAAACGCACTTATAGAATTGTGGCATTCAATAGCATATCTCTGTCCATATACACCTGAGCAGAATGGAATACCTGAAAGGAAACATCGACATATAGTTGAACTTGGTTTGGCTATGCTATACCATGCAAAAATTCCGTTAAAGTTTTGGGTAGATGCATTTGTAACAGCCAACTACATTGTTAACATTCTTCCTACTCAAAAATTACGGATGCAGTCTCCTTCAGCAAATTATATCTCGCATAAGCCAAGATATGACCATCTCGAACCTTTGGCTGTGCTTGCTATCCCTATCTTCGACCATATGCACAACACAAGCTTGATCCACGATCTCTAACCCGTGTCTTTCTAGGATACGGTGATCACTATAAGGGATATCGATGTCTTGTCCCTACTCGATCATGTCTACATTAGTCGACATGTAGTATTTGATGAGAATTTCTTCCTTTCTCTAAAAAATTAGCAAATGTTTATCCCTCCTACACACACTTGTATAAGTTGTGGATAGAAGAAGAGCAGTTCCTAGCTCCCTCCACTATAGATCACATAAAACATTCAACTTCTCAGTATACAGGTTGGGAACAAGAATCCACAGCTAAGCAAACAAATGGAATGGTCTCACCTGAATGCATAGAACAAGCAGTTTCTGTTTCTCCAGCTGAATTCCCTATGGATCAAATGTCCACCATCACTTAGAATAGTCCACAACGAGTTGAAATACCTGTTCCCATAACTGAGACAACAGATGGACCAGATATGGAACAACACACTTCAAATAATCAGACAAATTCACAAGGTACATTACCTACTCACCCTATGCAGACTAGGTCTAAGTCTAGCATTATCAAGACCAATCCTCGATATGCATGTCTTGCTATATATGAAGTACCCTCTTGAACCAAAAACAATCAAATCAGCCTTAGCACATAAAGGCTAGTATAAAGTAATGACATAAGAGATGGATGCACTTTATCAAAATAAAACTTGGGAATTAATCCCTCGAACCGATCAAATGAATGTCATTGGCTGTAAGTGGGTATTTAAAACAAAGTTTGCAGCTGATGGTAGCCTTGATAGACTTAAGGCTCGACTGGTTGCTAAAGGATTTCATCATGAAGAAGGCATTGACTTTACAGAAACCTTTAGTCCAGGTCATCAAACATGCTACAATTCATATAGTTCTATCTCGTAGCCATGATGAAACACTGGCCAATCCATCAACTAGATGTCAAAAATGCATTCTTACATGGTACATTGAATGAGATAGTTTACATGGAGCAGCCTCCTGGTTTTCAAGATCCCAAGAAACCTCATCATGTATGTCTCCTCAGGAAGTCTCTCTATGGACTTCAACAAGCTCCTCGAGCCTGGTTTGACAAATTCAGCAACTTTCTGCTTGAATATGGGTTCTTTTGCACCTCAACTGACCCATCCTTATTCATCTATCATACCGATATGTACACCATTCTTCTACTACTATATATTGATGACATTATTCCGACCGGAAGCTCCTCTCGTTACTTTCCAACCTTATCCATTCTCTAAATCTTCAATTCTATATGAAAGACCTTGGCCCATTACATTACTTTCTTGGCATTGAAGTTAAAAATACTTTGATCACCCTGTTTCTTTGCCGGACTAAATATGCCAGTGATCTTCTTACTCGAGCTCATATGCTTGAGTGCAAACCAATTACCACCCCGTATCACTAAAACCAATTGTTTTGATAAATGATTTTGCCCCTCTCCAATCCCGTCGAGTATCGAAGCTTAGTAGGTGGCCTTCAGTATCTAACTTTAACAAGACCTGACATTGCATATGCTACAAATTAGCTGTGTCAAAAATTACAGAAACCCACTATTGCAGACTTACATAAACTCAAGAGAGTTTTGAGATATGTCAAAGGCACTATAAGTCTTGGAGTCTTCATTCACTCTCGAAGCTTTCTCCACCTTTATGGGTTCTCAAATGCGATCAAGGCAGGATGTGTTGAAACAAGAAGATCAACAACAGTTTGTGTACATACCTTGGCTCCAATCTCATATCTTGGGCAGCAAAGAAACAATCCACAATCAGTCGATCCTCTACGAAGCCGAGTATCGTGCTCTTGCTTCGCATCTACCGAACTTACCTCGGGATCAGCTTTGTCCTTCGTGATATAGGATGCTCATTGACTCATCCAACACAGCTCTTTTGTGACAATAAAGCAGCCATTTCTCTTACTATCAATCCCTGTCTTACATGCTCGCACCAAACACATTGAGGTAGACTTTCATTTTGTTAGGGAAAAAGTCTCCTCAGGTCACTACAAGTGAAATATGTTCCGAGTACCTATCAACTTGCTGATATATTCACAAAATCTCCCTCATATTACACACTATCAACTATGAATCAAATTAGGAATTGGTTGCTCACCCATTCCCAATTTGAGGGGGATGTTAAGAACAACAAGAACTGAAGCTCTACCGATGCTATTATTGATATCGCAAGAACAGGGGGAAGAAAGATATACAAGAGCAACGAAGAGAAAACATATGAAGAAGAGGAAGTAGAGAATATAAATGCTGCTGAGAAGAATGAGAAGAAAAGGGGCTACTGTTAGTATCAAAGAAAGAAAAAGAAGACAAAGTGAGCTAGAGTGATAATCTGTAAAGTGAGCTAGAAGCTTTGTTTCGAACACTCTGTATAATGCTTCAAGTCTTGGCAAGTCTCGGTAGTTAGTCCGGTGTACTTCAGTACTGGAAGTTAGTTAGTTTCTTTTGCTTCAGTTAGTTAGTTTTCATTTCTTCAACTGATTCAATACCTGTAAAGCAGTTTCTAGAAATTACCATTGTATATAAAAAGGCTAACTCGTGATTGTAAATAAGAAAAGAGAAGAATAGAAAGAAGTTTTCCATCTCAAGATCTCTACTATTCTTTCATCCCAAGATTTCCTATTTCTTCTTTGCACATAAACTTCTTCATTGGAAACGTACAAATGTATATGTGCTGAAACTTGCGGATGGGATGCAAGTTCACAGGGTAGCATGCTCGCTGGGAGAAGATAAAGTAAATGAAACAAACAAAAGAAGAGCATTTTTCCACTAAAGTAATCTTAAACCTTAACACCTGAGGTTTCTGCAATATTAGGATCTTTTCCATCACGAGGAGCTAATTGATGATTGACGATATTAATTCGATGAAGCTTCAACACAATTTTATTCGGATTAGAAAGAACCAATGTCATAGTTCTAAGCAGGTATGTGTGAGTTGTATTGCATTAGCATTCCTATCGAATTTCGTTCCTCTTTGCAACGCTCTCCCTGGCTACAGAGTTTGCAAATGGATTCCGCATTCACTTTCTTTTCCTCTACAGATGAGTCAATAAATTGGAGAGTTCCACATAAAAATAATTCATGGCAATTGAATTGTTTTTCCCATCCAAGAATTTGGCTTGCCGTTCATCATGGTTGAAATATTTCATTTGCTTCCCTAATTATATCGAACTAAAGTCATGCAAAATATACATGATATAGGTGATCATTATTTTATTTTTCATGAATGAGAATGGACCTTGGCCTCATCATCAAACGTCAACAATGCAGATGTTTGTTTGGGGGATTCTTGTTTTACTAGAAGCAGGCGACTCTTATTTGTATATGCTCCAAAAGAAGCAAAGTAGAAAGTTCAACCTTGCGTTACACACCAAAATTCCTTATCCAAACATAAAGGAGTAGTTTCCTTCCTAAAGCATCCTCTGAAAATAAGAAAGAACCAAAATTGGGTCGGGTAATTTAGTGGCTAGTCTCGAAAGGCTTTTGTAGGACATGAGATGGAGCGCGACCCCGGCGACGGAGCCCACAGCAGCGGCAAGACTGATGCTGAGGCAAGCTAGACTGAGCATCTGGAGGCATAGCCATTTGGTGCTCCCCTTGGGGATCTTCACTTGGGCGATGTACATCTCTATCGGGAAATAAACCGTCAAAGGCCAGAATCCCAGAGCCCCGAGCAGTCCGATCACTTCATTGAAGAACGGAAGCAACATCGAGATCATGGTGGTTACAATCACGAAAATGGTTCGCGAAATCAGCCGGAAGACATATAGCTTGTACGTTCGAAACCCGGGACCGGGATCTCGATCTCCCTGGTGATGAGTTGGCCGTCTGCAAACCTTCTCATGGCGTGTTTCTCGATGAAGGCGAAGATGGGTTGGGAGTAGGCTTGGTAGGCACCTATGAGGTGGATCGCGATGGCGGCATTTGCTATGTCGACGAGCCAATCAGGGTTGAAGAACTCGAAGCCCGCGAGGAGGTGCCTTGGTGCCATGTCCCCGAAAGCGCCATAGGCCATGCAGGCACAGAGCAAGTAGAATAGAGTAATAACCGCCAAACTGACCAACGTGGCCTTCCTCATCGTCTTGGCCTCCGGTGGTGGGGATTTAATGGTGTCGTGTTTTCAACGCAAATCAGTCAATTACCACACCAGTAAGTAGAGCAAAGAGGTAGTTTTTCTGAAAGTCCAGGGTTGTTTTTGTATTACAGCTATCATCGGAACATGTCGCGTAACTTTACCTGAATTTCAATGAGGTTGATAGAGACTGCATAGGCGAAAGCTATGTCACCAAGAGCCTGGAAGCTCCTCCACATCTTCTGGTTTTGGGTGACGATGCCAATGCTTATCCCAGTGAGACTTCCTTTGAATTTGCCATTTTCTAGTTGAGATTTCAGAAGACAAAATATGAGGGCTAGTGTCAGGCTTTCTTCTCCTCAATCTTTCTAGTTTAATCTAATCATCACATTAACTTGTTCATACACGAAGTATTGATCACACGAAAATGCGCTAGCAACCTGCTACTTTTGTGATGCCGAGGGTGACTCCGATGCTCAAGTAAGTGAACGACATGACGGCGGCCATGATGGAGAGCCACCCCAACTGGTCGAAGTTCGGGATCTGGGAAAGAATGATCTCAATGACCGCAAAGGTGATCATGTATGGATTGCTACTTGTATGGCAGGGACTATCGTCACATTTCTTATGAAAGTAGTTTGATCTGCCGATTGCCCTATTTGAGAAAAAAAACATTGAATAAAATCAAAATTAACACGAGTAGTAGCGGGCCCAATTAACAACTTTAGCAATCCCATTTTCTCTTCATTTTCTTTGGTTTTTAATTTGGCCTTCGAGTATAATCAAATTCATCACTCACCTCATGCTTATGGAGAATGCAATGGTGTACCCAATGGCAACCCCGAAAAGGTACAGGTACTGAACCAGCCCACATGACCACTCTTTTTCCCCTGCCTGCCCATATCGAATACAAGAGAATAAACGGAGAAAGTCTAATTAACCGGATGAAATGAGGAGCGCCTTTATGCAAAAACATTTGGTGGGTCGTCCAAGATTTTTCTGAAATTTAGGCTTCGTTCGTTTAATGGAAAATGACTTTCAAAAAAAAAAAAATTTCGGATTTTCGAACGTTCGTTTCATAGAAAATAAAATAGTCAAAGAAAATATTTTCCATTATTAAAAATAAAATAAAAAAACAACCTATAAAAGTGAGGAAAATGTCTTCCACTTTTTAAAAGTGGAAAATATTTTCCATAACTTCTTCCACCTTGCTTCTTTTCAACAAATGCATTTTCATTTTACTTTTATGCTTTCTTTTTCTTTTTCTTTTTATTTTTTTAAATCGAGTTGTTAATTTTTTTCCTTTGCTTTTTTTCTTTTATTTCTTTCATTTTCATCTTCTTCCTTGGCCTTGGCCGATCGTCGGGCCGATCACTTGTCACGGCAACGGCCAATGACCGGCCACAAGCCAGCTCGAGCCTCACCTAGGCCGCGAGGCTTCGCCTAGCCCAATTTGGCGGTTTAGCTTGTCTCGAGCTCGGTGAGCTTGGGGCTCACCCGACTGGGGCGGAGTAAGGGCCTCGCGGATCCGGCCAGCTAGGTGGGGCTCGGGCCTTGCTCGAGATCACCGGAGGTTTGCCGAGCTCTCCAGCGAGCCACTAGCTCGCCGGATCTAGTGGCGGAGCTTGGGCTCTTGATCTCGCTCGAGCTCTCAAGCTCGCCACCAAATCCGACGGGCTCATGGCTTGCTTGGATCACCGAGCCTCGAGCTCGCCGAGATCTTGCGACCGCGTCTTGGTCGGCCCGGGCAGTGGCCATGGTCAAGCATGCGGCGGTGGAGGAAGGAGGAGGAAGGAGGAAGGAAAAGAAAAAGAAAGAAAAATAATAAAAATTTTGATTTTTTTTAAATACAAATATTTAAAAATTCTTTTTTAAAAGATATTTAAAAAAACTAATTTTTTGGTCAATTAAAAATATGAAAATTCAATTTTTGATAACTTTTCCCAAACAATTAAATTAGCTAACTAACGGTAGAAAATATTTTCTACTCGTTCAGGTTTTAGCCGAACACTTAAAAATATAGTCATTTTCCGAGAAAATGAATTCCTAAAAAATATTTTCTGAAAACGTGATATTTTTCATGAAACGAACGGAACTTTATATTTTGGATTCTTACCAAGATTGGAGTGGACTGCGTCGTGTAAGTGTAGTTGCGCTCGCCCGACGTGGTCACCGCAGCGATAACGAGTCGGCCAAAGAGGGCGGAGGTGTAGTTAGTGATGAAGGAGAACGAGCACCACCACCACTGGGCCCAATGATCCACCCTAGCTGCGCAATCGCCCATGCGGAGGCAAAAGCACTCTCAGCCCGATCACATCTCGTGATTATACGAGCACCGGCCGTCCACACGGTCCCTGGTTTGAACCCGGAACAACAAAACCTCTCTTCTCAAGCACACAGAAACTCTAAATAAACGTTTCGTTTTAAGCTGGGAAAGAGGGGTTTTCGTTCGGGCCCCTTCTCGAGGGGCCGAACCCAACTCGCCCGTCGCACCGAGCGGATTGTCCACTTTGGTTTTGGTCAACTCACGGTCATTTCTCTCGGTAGTCAAAATATTGAAGGGAAAACGAAACCAACCCCCCCCAAAAAAATTAAAAAAACAAAGAAAACAAAGGAAAGAAAGGATTTGGGTAAAGCTTTTGAACAAGGCTTCCTCGCCAATTCACTTGGAGCAGAGTTTGATCAAAACTCTTTCATCCTAACCCTAGGCCGAAACCGCCGAGAAAAAACAATAATAAAAATTCAGAGGAATTTAAAAATAAAATAAAAGGTGTCCACGTTGACATTTTCCAACTAAAATTGATTGATCGACTAAATTGAGAAATAATTAAAATGTTTAAGATTAAGCGGCAAACCGTAAGAAAACTTAGGATTAATTTTTTTTGGGTCAAATATGACTCAATTGATGTAATTAAAAAATTTAGAATTGAATTAGCAAATAATGAAAAAGTAAAAGATTAAATTGATCAATAAGTGCAATAAAAAAGACTTTTTGATAATTTTTTAATTCGCTATAAAACCTGTCCACAACCGCCTTCCCCCACCATAGTTTGTGCAACCGTTTAAGAAAGACACTCCTAGGTTGAATCTCAATCTCTACTTTCCCCCGGTCAAGAAACGAAGGGAAAGCTTTCTGAACGAGAGGCTTTTGCTGAGCGAAATCACCAGAAAACAGAACACAGTTTGACCATAAAGATAAAAGAATTCAAGTACTCGTGTCTTGCTTACCAGTTCGCTTTGTGACAGCCATCGTCGTCATAGCCGCCGGAGCCACCGCCACCTCGCGAGGCAGGGAAAGCGAAACCGATATAGCTAGTGCTAGTACCTAGAGGGGGGTGAATAGGTATATAAACGATTTTTCGCACAATACTTAGACAGTTAAGGAATTGTAACAGATAACAATCAATCGTAAGACTCAGTGAATGAAAGAGAGAATTAAACACGAGGTTTATAGTGGTTCGGCTTGATTCAAGCCTACGTCCACTCTTCGCACCGACAGCCAATCGGCTGGATTCCACTATGAACAAAGAGATGTTACAAAGATTGATCTTCCTTGATTTACGGGTGTAGATGAACTACCACACTCACTCAAGGTATCACCAAGTAATGACACTCTCGTATACAATTTCGCTCGCATCGATCGACTAATAATCAAGGTGCTTCGAGGACTGAATTTCTCTATCAATCACACACTTGAACAATCGAGACGTCTTCCTTTTATACTCCTTTATGCCATCATACCCGTTGGCACTTACCAAAGGAATTCCTCCAATCTACCCGTTGGACGGAATCAATCAAGAAGATCATCCGAGCTATTAAAGGAATCGACGATAGCCCATCAATCCCGTTCGCCCATACAATCGGATCTTGGTACATGAATAGAACCTTCCAAGAATACTTGGCGATTACGGATCTTTAATTGATCTAGATACGAATCAAAGAATCCGTTGAATATGTCCAGCCAAAAGATCTTCACCAGAGATCAAGATGAAATCCTTAACCATAATCCTCAGATTTGGATTTCCTTCGACACTGGATCAGATAGACTGTCAGTGAGAATAATTTTGAGTCTTAAGTCTTGAGTCTTGAATCTTGAGTCTTGAAGTATGAGTCTTGAGTTCGAGTCCGGTGGTCAGAAAGTCTTCCCTTGCAGATAACCAGACTAGATCGATGGAAATGTTTTGTCGGCTTCAAAATCTTCTAGAGCGATTTTTCCAACAATCTCCCCCTTTTGATGATGACAAAACTTTCCCGTAGATTTGAACAACCTTGACTGCAAAAACATTTCTCAAGCAATATGGCTATCTCATAAAGGCTTAATAAACAACCAGACTCTCGCATCCACAAAAATTGGTTAGACTTTCATGAGTAATACCATATAACAATACTCGATATAAATGCCAACAAGTCAAGCATCATAATCATCACAATCCACAACCAAATTCAGTCCGTACTCAAGTTCACACAAGTCATACTCAATAACTTAAAAACTCATAATCACAAAAACAAAATTAAAATCAAGGATTGAAAAAGATGGTTGATTCAAATTTCTTCTCCCCCTTTTTGTCATCAGGAAAAAGGTGAGAAAAGAGTCATGTCTCGCTTGGGAATGCGCACGATCCGGAAGTCTCCATGGGGTATTTTATGCTTTCGAGCCTCTTCAAGTCTTCCCTTAATTTTGCTACCTCTTCTCCTTTGGCATTGGCTTGAATTTGCAGAGCGAGGTCTTTCATTCTGTCTTCCAGGGTGACTGAAGATGCTTGGCCAGCATTCTTGAGGGCTTGAATTTCAAAGTCCAGGCATAGATTTGTCGCATTTTCAAGAATATCAAGAATACGCTGAAAATCCGCTGAATTATCTACGTACGCATACTAGCATCTACTTTTCGAGATGGAGTGAATGCGACGATGGTGCTTCCGTATGATCTTGCATTTGATGATGTATCCTGATGTTCTTCTCAGGCAATGGATAAGCCTAAACCTCTTCCTCGGAGCAGCATGAGGTGAGGATCTTTCTTGCTCCCCAACTCCCCCGTCTCTAAGACAATAATTTCTTGCTCGCCAACTCCCCCGTCTCTAAGACATCAAAATGGGTGGAGTGATGATCATGCTCTTCCGTGTCTTTCTCTCCAGTTCAGCAGTGTTGCACCTTTCTTTTTCTTCTCTCTCCTTCTTCTTCATCTTCTTTTTCTTCCTCTCTCTCCGTTTCTTCTTCTTCTTGAGCTTCTATCTCTTTCTCTCTCTGCTCTTCTTCTTCTTTATCCTCTTTCTCCTTTCTCATGCAGCTCTTCTTCTCTTTGCTTAGACTGAAGTTCTGTTGATCGTGATACAGAACGTCGAGTCCTCACCAGTGCAGGAATAGAGTGATCTTCATCATCTTCTTCATCCTCCAAGATGAGAGACCTTCTCTTTTTGGATGGAGCACCAATGGGCTCCTTCCCTTCTCTTTGATGCAGAAGAGAGCGGAGTTTTCACCTTGAACTTTGCCATTTCCTTGCTAAGTTCTTTCAGACGCATCTTCGTCAACATATTCAAACCTACCACCATTTTATCGCACGGTCTAACACAGAGTGTGTGGTAGTTCGATATTCATGTGTCCGAAGATCTTTGTCACAAGATCTGATAAGGCAATTGTCCCTTGTTCTTCGATATTGCTTTGTACATATGGAAGAGAATAGTATGAGGCGGAGAGAACTTCTTCCCCGAGTTGATTGCATACATCAATTTGGCTTTCCGAATCGATACACCGTCTTTGATGTAGACTTTGGCCTGATGCAATTGATCACAATTTTTATGCAGCACAATGTTGATGGCACTCATCTTTGAGTAAGTAATCTTCGCCTCTCGTATCTCTTCGTTTTTGACAAGATCCGCAGTAGCACGAGCAATTGAGACTTTGATTGGCTGATAACGCACTGTTCAACACCAATTATGTCCGCTAGCAAGTCCACATCAATCACATAATCCTAATCTCGAACATTGAATGATATTCTATTCGCATCAAGAAAACTTAGATTTGAATAGAAATATGCAGTCAAGTGTGCATATCCATGCTGGTATCGGTGCAGAACTCCGCCAAGTTGGCTAGCTTGAACTTTTCCCTTAAGTTCACATTTATAGCATCCAAGAAATCAAAATCAACACTCCCGGGGTTTATTACCCTCGTTTCAGCAGTCGAAGAATGCTTTCTCCCGATCATTCGATCTAAACAACTCCATCTTCCTTCCCTTCACTTTTGCAAAGAATGCCCATTCTTGGTTGAAAATCACTAAACATTTTATCATCTTCGTTCCCTCATTAGGAATCGGTCCTGAAACAGGGTCTGCTTGGAATGTTCGCAAGTGATTCTTATTACAACTGAGAGCAATTCCCAATTCCTCCATTCGTTTCAAAAATCTGTACTCATTCCCATAATTCTTTCTTAAGAAAAGCATCTATGAGTCGGAGGAGGCAGGAAGCTTTCAACGCACGATAGAGCATGTAAATAAAGAGGTTTTTGTGCTCTCAGCTTTGGTTCAGCTTCACATGCAGGATGGCTTCGCCTCTGATAGGCCCGCCGCGTGGGGTAGGTGGTGAATGATGAGGAGGAGTCGGAACGGGGCTGCAGTGGCGACTCGACAAATCTTCTTCCTCGGTGAGATCGAAGTGAGTAGGTCCCTCTTTCATTCTCTGCGTGGACCCTGCTTGCTATCCTTGACGACTTTCTCGAAAGAAGACATCTTTTCTTGTCAATGGAAGATTCCTTCGCTTGCTTCCCAAGGAAAAATAACAACTTTCTAGAATGAATACGAAGTAGAAAATAGGGTTGAGAGAATATTTTTAGGGTTTGAGAATCGAGTAAAAGGCATGTATATATAATCGGTTTTGAAAAGGAAAGAGCAATCGTTAGAAGAAAAGTGAGCAGTCGCCTTTCTTTTTAAAAATAATAATTGCTATTTTAAAAGAGATTATCCCTTTTGAAAAAGGCATCATTAAAAGATT
>CM024614.1:54105760-54208260 GCA_014182575.1 Eucalyptus decipiens
TGTTGTTCATATTTCTGATTACCTGTAGATGTTTATAAATTGCTTTGATCATTTTTTTGTGAAATGCCACCGTTGGTCGCCGGATGGAAAATCCCGACACTGCATCACCGTTCCCCCCACTTTTTTAATTCTTTTTCCATAAATTGAATCTCATTTTTCTGATAACATAGGAGTGGCTCTCATCGAGCACGAGAAAATCAAATGGTGGCTCACCGCCGGGGGCCACCGGACGCGCCGCCACGCGTGGCCAAAATGTTCGACGCACGCACTCGCACAGTAACCGCACGCACGTGCGTGGCACGCGCACGATAACAGCACGCACGTGTGTGGCACGCGCACGATAACCGCACGCACGTGCGTGGCACGCGCACGATAACCGCACGCACCAGCTGACGTCATCATGATGAAAGAGAAAAAAAATGAATAATAAATAAAATAATATAAAACAGAGGAAAAATAAAATAAAAATAAATTAAGAAATAGTGTTATGAGAGATTTTTACAATTTCCATTTATGAACATTTAGGTTCATTTATAATAATATGCCATTTATATAAAAAAAATGTACATGATATGATGTGAATATATCCGACTTAATAATACGATTTTAACGAATAATGGACAGGATATAAAAAAAATCTCAGGATTTCATATCCAATCATATCTAGTCCTATCTCGATTAGAACCGGATAACCAAATGTAGTCTAAAATCCCAGATGTCTCGCCGCCCACCTCCCCTCCAAGAACGCTCTCATCGCCGAAATCCAAACGCTCTCTCGTCACTCTCGCCACGCCGATGGTCCACGCTTAATCACTGCTTTTTTGCTGTCAATATTACTGTGCCTTCGACTCCAGCTGCCCATACCTGCTGCTTTATTGTGGCCCTACATCGAGGATTGATTTCGAATTTTCGATGGCCAAGCTACCAACTTGGCGAATTAAAGTTGCCAGAATGCAGTCTTCAGTTCTAATGGGTTTTTCTGTTTTTGATGGGCTTATTTAAGCCCGTCCGCCCATGTTAGGCCAAAATCCGGCCCGTAAGTGAATGGCCCATAGAAGAGAGCAGTTACTATAAAATATAAAATAAAAAGGGAACATTTGGGGAGTTAATAAATTTGATGAGTTGGTTATCAAATATGTTATGTAATATGAAGAGAAGAGAGAATATGTTCTCTCATTTTCCTACTTCTCTTAGTCTCTCCCCAAATACACGCTTTTGGAAGAATAGTATTAGAATTCATCATAAAAGTGCGACAACAGTGTTTAATTTGGGAAAGACAAGGTATGTTCGACTTGGTAATGTACCTTATGATTGGTGTAACATCTTTCTAGGCTCGCTACCGCGTTTGTTTTTCGACACTCGACTGAATATCGGATCGTTACTCTAGGAATCCGTTTCCGACATTGGTATTAGAGCGATGTTGTTCATATTTCTTGATTACTGTAGATGTTTATAAATTGTTTTTGATTGAATTTTTGTGAAATGCCACCGTTGGTCGCTCGGGGATGGAAAATCCCGACACTGTACCGTGTCCCCCACTTTTTTTAATTCTTTTCCATAAATTGAATCTCATTTCTGATAACATAGAGTCGTAGCTCTCATCGATACGAGAAAATCAAATGGTGGCTCACCGCCGGCCACTGACGCGCCGCCACGCGTGGCCAAATGTTCGACGCACGCACTCGCACAGTAACCGCACGCACGTGGGCGTGGCACGCGCACGATAACAGCACGCGTGGCACGCGCACGATAACCGCACGCACGGCGTGGCACACTGTGGCAACCGCACGCACCAGCTGGACGTCATCATGATGAAAGAGAAAAAAATGAATAATAAATAAAATAATATAAAACAGAGGAAAAATAAAATAAAAATAAATTAAGAAATAGTGTTATGAGAGATTTTTACAATTTCCATTTATGAACATTTAGGTTCATTTATAATAATATGCCATTTATATAAAAAAAAATGTACATGATATGATGTGAATATATCCGACTTTAATAATACGATTTAACGAATAATGGACAGGATATAAAAAATCTCAGGATTTCATATCCCATCATATCTAGTCTATTCCGATTAGAAATCCGGATAACCAAATGTAGTCTAAAATCCCAGATGTCTCGCCGCCCACCTCCCCTTCAAGAACGCTCTCATCGCCGAAATCCAAACGCTCTCTCGTCACTCTCGCCACGCCGATGGTCCACGCTTAATCACTGCCTTTTTTGGCGGTCAATATTACTGTGCCTTCGACTCCAACTGCCCATACCTGCTGCTTTATTGTGGCCCTACATCGAGGATTGATTTCTGAATTTTCGATGGCCAAGCTACCAACTTGGCGAATAAAAGTTGCCAGAATGCAGTCTTCAGTTCTAATGGGTTTTTCTGTTTTTGATGGGATTATTTAAGCCCGTCCGCCCATGTTAGGCCAAAAATCCGGCCCGTAAGTGAATGGCCCATAGAAGAGAGCAGTTACTATAAAATATAAAATAAAAAGGGAACATTTGGGGAGTTAATAAATTTGATGAGTTGGTTATCAAATATGTTATGTAATATGAAGAGAAGAGAGAATATGTTCTCTCATTTTCCTACGCTCTCTTAGTCTCTCCCCAAATACACGCTTTTTGGAAGAATAGTATTAGAATTCCTCATAAAAGTGCGACAACAGTGTTTAATTTGGGAAAGACAAGGTATGTTCGACTTGGTAATGTACCTTATGATTGGTGTAACATCTTTCTAGGCTCGCTTACCGCGTTTGTTTTTCGACACTCGACTGAATATCGGATCGTTACTCTAGGAATCCGTTTCCCGACATTGGTATTAGAGCGATGTTGTTCATATTTCTTGATTACTGTAGATGTTTATAAATTGTTTTTGATTGAATTTTTGTGAAATGCCACCGTTGGTCGCTCGGGGATGGAAAATCCCGACACTCGTACCGTTTCCCCCACTTTTTTAATTCTTTTTCCATAAATTGAATCTCATTTCTGATAACATAGAGTCGTAGCTCTCATCGATACGAGAAAATCAAATGGTGGCTCACCGCCGGGGCCACCGGACGCGCGCCACGCGTGGCCAAAATGTTCGACGCACGCACGCGTGGCGCACAAGAACCGCACGATAACACGCACGTGCGTGGCACGCGCACGATAACCGCACGCACGCACGTGGCACACTGCGTGGCAACCGCACGCACCAGCTGACGTCATCATGATGAAAGAGAAAAAAATGAATAATAAATAAAATAATATAAAACAGAGGAAAAATAAAATAAAAATAAATTAAGAAATAGTGTTATGAGAGATTTTTACAATTTCCATTTATGAACATTTAGGTTCATTTATAATAATATGCCAATTATATAAAAAAAAAATCTACATGATATGATGTGAATATATCCGACTTTAATAATACGATTTCACGAATAACGGACAGGATATAAAAAAATCTCAGGATTTCATATCCCATCATATCTAGTCCTATCTCGATTAGAAATCCGGATAACCAAATGTAGTCTAAAATCCCAGATGTCTCGCCGCCCACCTCCCCTCAAAGAACGCTCTCATTGCCGAAATCCAAACGCTCTCTCGTCACTCTCGCCACGCCGATGGTCCACGCTTAATCACTGCCTTTTTTGGCGGTCAATATTACTGTGCCTTCGACTCCAGCTGCCCATACCTGCTGCTTTATTGTGGCCCTACATCGAGGATTGATTTCGAATTTTCGATGGCCAAGCTACCAACTTGGCGAATTAAAGTTGCAGTGCAGTCTTCAGTTCTAATGGGTTTTTATGTTTTTGATGGGCTTATTTAAGCCCGTCCGCCCATGTTAGGCCAAAATCCGGCCCGTAAGTGAATGGCCCATAGAAGATAGCAGTTACTATAAAATATAAAATAAAAAGGGAACATTTGGGGAGTTAATAAATTTGATGAGTTGGTTATCAAATATGTTATGTAATATGAAGAGAAGAGAGAATATGTTCTCTCATTTTCCTACGCTCTCTTAGTCTCTCCCCAAATACACGCTTTTTGGAAGAATAGTATTAGAATTCCTCATAAAAGTGCGACAACAGTGTTTAATTTGGGAAAGACAAGGTATGTTCGACTTGGTAATGTACCTTATGATTGGTGTAACATCTTTCTAGGCTCGCTTACCGCGTTTGTTTTTCGACACTCGATTGAATATCGGATCGTTACTCTAGGAATCCGTTTCCCGACATTGGTATTAGAGCGATGTTGTTCATATTTCTTGATTACTGTAGATGTTTATAAATTGTTTTTGATTGAATTTTTGTGAAATGCCACCGTTGGTCGCTCGGGGATGGAAAATCCCGACACTGCATCACCGTTCCCCCATTTTTTTAATTCTCTTTCCATAAATTGAATCTCATTTCTGATAACATAGAGTCGTAGCTCTCATCGATACGAGAAAATCAAATGGTGGCTCACCGCCGGGGCCACCGACGCGCCACCACGCGTGGCCAAATGTTCGACGCACGCACTCGCACAGTAACCGCACGCACGTGCGTGGCACGCGCACGATAACCGCACGCACGCACGTGGCACACGTGTGGCAACCGCACGCACCAGCTGACGTCATCATGATGAAAGAGAAAAAAAGAAATAATAAATAAAATAATATAAAAAGAGGAAAAATAAAATAAAAATAAATTAAGAAATAGTGTTGTGAGAGATTTTTACAATTTCCATTTATGAACATTTAGGTTCATTTATAATAATATGCCATTTATATAAAAAAAAAATCTACATGAGATGATGTGAATATATCCGACTTTAATAATACGATTTAACGAATAACGGACAGGATATAAAAAAATCTCAGGATTTCATATCCCATCATATCTAGTCCTATCTCGATTAGAAATCCGGATAACCAAATGTAGTCTAAAATCCCAGATGTCTCGCCGCCCACCTCCCCTCCAAGAACGCTCTCATCGCCGAAATCCAAACGCTCTCTCGTCACTCTCGCCACGCCGATGGTCCACGCTTAATCACTGCCTTTTTTGGCGGTCAATACTACTTTGCCTTCGACTCCAACTGCCCATACCTGCTGCTCTATTATGGCCCCACATCGAGGATTGATTTCGAATTTTCGATGGCCAAGCTACCAACTTGGCGAATTAAAGTTGCCAGAATGCGGTCTTCAGTTCTAATGGGTTTTTCTGTTTTTGATGGGCTTATTTAAGCCCGTCCGCCCATGTTAGGCCAAAATCCGGCCCGTAAGTGAATGGCCCATAGAAGAGAGCAGTTACTATAAAATATAAAATAAAAAGGGAAGATTTGGGGAGTTAATAAATTTGATGAGTTGGTTATCAAATATGTTATGTAATATGAAGAGAAGAGAGAATATGTTCTCTCATTTTCCTACGCTCTCTTAGTTTCTCCCCAAATACACGCTTTTTTGAAGAATAGTATTAGAATTCCTCATCAAAGTGCGACAACAGTGTTTAATTTGCGAAAGACAAGGTATGTTCGACTTGGTAATGTACCTTATGATTGGTGTAACATGTTTCTAGGTTCGCTTACCGCATTTGTTTTTCGACACTCGATTGTATATCGGATCGTTACTCTAGGAATCCGTTTCCCGACATTGGTATTAGAGTGATGTTGTTCATATTTCTTGATTACTGTAGATGTTTATAAATTGTTTTTGATTGAATTTTTGTGAAATGCCACCGTTGATCGCTCGGGGATGGAAAATCCCGACACTCGTACCGTTTCCCCCCATTTTTTTTAATTCTTTTTCCATAAATTGAATCTCATTTCTGATAACATAGAGTCATAGCTCTCATCGATACGAGAAAATCAAATGATGGCTCACCGCCGGGGCCACCGGACGCGCCGCCACGCGTGGCCAAAATGTTCGACGCACGCACGCGCACGCGCACGCACGTGCGTGGCACGCGCCGCGATAACCGCACGCACGTGCGTGGCACACGTGTGGCAACCGCACGCACCAGCTGACGTCATCATGATGAAAGAGAAAAAAAGAAATAATAAATAAAATAATATAAAAAAAGAGGAAAAATGAAATAAAAATAAATTAAGAAATAGTATTACGAGAGATTTTCACCATTTCCATTCATGAACAATTAGGTTCATTTATAATGATATGCCATATATATATATATATATATATATATATATATATATATATATATATATAAAATGTACATGATATGATTTTAATATATCCGACTTTAATATTATGATTTACCAAATAATGGATAGGATATAAAAAAATCTCAGGATTTCATATCTTATCCTATCTAGTCCTATCCCGATTAAAAATCTGGACAACCAAACATAGCCTAAAATGGCAGATGTCTCGTCGCCCACCTCCCCTCCAAGAACGCTCTCATCACCGAAATTCAAATGCTCTCTCATCACACTCGCTACGCCGATGGACCACGCTTAATTTCTGCCTTTTTTGGCGGTTCCTACTACTTCGCCTTCGACTCCAGCCACCCATGCCTGCTACTCTATTATGGCCCAACATCGATGATTGATTTTGAATTTTCGATAGCCAAGCTGCCTACTTGGCGAATTAAAGTTTCCAGAATGCAGTCTTCATTTTTGATGGGTTTTTATGTTTTTGATGGGCTTATTTAAGCCCGTCTGCTCATGTTGGGCCAAAACCTGGCCCATAAGTGAAGGTCCCATAGAAGAGAGCAGTTAGTGTAAAATAAAAAATAAAAAGCGAAAATCTGGGCAGTTAATAAATATGATAAGTTGGTTATCAGATATGTTACTAATCTAAAGAGAAGAGAGAATACGTTCTCTCGTTTTCCTACGCTTTCTCGCTTTCTCCCAAGTACAGTACGCTCTTTTGAAGAATAGTATTATAATTCCTCATCAAAGTGTGACAACGGTGTTTAATTTGTGAAAGACAAGGTATGTTCGACTTGGTAATGTACCTTATGATCGGTGTAACGTGTTTCCGGCTCGCTTTCCACGTTTGTTTTTCGGCATTTGATTGAGTATCAGATCGTTACTTTGGGAATCCGTTTCCCGACAATTTCCTTTCGCAAAAAAGAACTTCTTAATGTCTTTGTATTTGTTCCATCATTTCGAAACCTTGGTGCAAGTATGAACCGCTCACTTGTTTTTCTTTGTTAATCTTTTATATGCCTATTCTTGATCCTTATTGTTTGAGCTTCTGTGAAAGATAGATTGTCTAACCAATTATTTGCTGATTCTATATCAAGATTTGTGTTAGAGAAGGATGTTGCTGGAATTAACAGAGCTCTTGATGCCATCTTGATTGTTTTGCATTTGCTGATCATGGTCGAAAGACCTTGATAGGTCCAATTGTCAGTGCAAAAGGCATTCAGCATATCTGTAATGTCATCCTTATCATCCGGTGTCTATTAACCTTCCTGACGAGGAGACAGGATATTGACCCAAATTTCCAACTCCTCTTTTCTTGGATCGCTGCTATGTTTGGATGTGTTAAGTGTGCTCTCCTGATATGCGCTCTGCATAGCGACTGGCCTAAGCCAATTATGATTGCTTGGGACCTAACGTTGGTACTTCTGCTCTGGTTCATCATGAATTGAAGGATTGACTTTTCTGATGTGGTGATGTGGTCGATTTGCTCGGGAACCTTCCAATGCCGGCTTGGATATGAACCTCGTGTTGTAGTATTACCCTGAACAACTATTACGTAATAGCAGAATAAACTATGATAATGATTACAATCCTTTCTGGCGCAATGCCGTCTCCAGTTAAGTGTACTTTGATTTAGTTCAAGCATATCTCGGTGAGTTTCTACCATCCCCTTCCCTGTAAGGCAAGTTTAATCCTTTTGCTAGCGTGCCAGTTTTAGTTTAAGTCCTAAGTGCGTTTAGGTCCATTACTTCTGCTTTGGATCGAGTTGTATTGATAAGATAAAACTCATGGAGTTGCATTACCAGTAAACAGAACTTGGAAATGGAGGAAATGGGAGAAAATGGGCAAGTTTTTCCTATGGGCCAAATAGAAACAGGGCAAATGAGAGTATACAAAAGAAATCCCATGCACTCATCCACTATTCTTTCATTTCAGATACACGCATTGTTAGTTTAATATAATTTATAGGTCATCCCACATATAGTTTTGATTATTATCGTTGTGCTTTTGAGTCTGGTTCATGATAATAAATGACGAATCAAATCGATTGTGATTTAGGTTCTTAAATCCATGTAAAAGGTTGCCTTACTCCCGTGGTATAAAAAGAGTACACATATACACGGGGGTGTGCAAAAGAACCGGAAACTAGTGGGTACCGATCTAGTTCTCGGTTCTAAGTGTGGAACCACGTACTCACCCACATGGAGCGGATCGGTAATATATAAATATATACATTTAACTTTGAAGAAAAATTTCCAACGAAAAAAAAATTAAGAAAAATGAAAACCCTAAAATCCATAATTTGAAGCTCGACACCCATTAATTGAATGCTTGTCTTGTCTCACTCTCACCTCATATAAGTCGTCTCTCTATCTCTCGAAGCTCAACACTCATCGACTCACGGCATCGACTCTCAAATTTCAATATGAGTCCGATCTTTTTACCAATTTTGCTATTAAGAATAAGAACGTTCTCTATTTTTTATTTTACTTTGGCTTATTGGAAAATGTTGCACTAAGTGCATTAAACTTGATGGGACCAGTTTCATGGATCTACTTGAGAACCAGACTGAACCGGCGGTCAAGGAACCAACGGGCAATTCCCTATTTCAAGGTGAGAACCGCTTACCCAAACCATGCTTATCTCTACGCATGCATGTGAAGAAAACAATTACATGTGTGGAGAGAGATATATACAAAAATAAAAATTAATATAGGTATAAAATTAAAATGATTGTAAGATTAAATTCAATGCTAGTAAGATATATAAAGTATTATTATCTTACTTATATTTATGTTGCAATTTTGTCCATTTTGTTGAGCTATGTCACTATGATATATCTAACAAATGGACATAAGCATTACATAATTTTTTTTATAAAAATTGAAATCCTCATTTGGATTTGTTTTATACAGTAGTAATTAACTGGCTCTCACTCTATGGATAATCGATTAAATTAGCATGGGCCATAAATATAATTTCTCTAGTATGGCTTAATTGTTCTCAATGTTCCCATGCAGAGGGGGCTTTTGGGCCTGGGCCAGCCTGCTGCATCGATGATCGGATCTGTTCGGGTCATGGAGAGGACTGGGGTTTAGGCTCTGTCCCGTTTAAAATCCCCAATCCACGGTCCCGCCTTGTGCCTTCTTTCATCTGCTGCCGGTGCATAGCTCTCGGTCCTCCTCTGGCTAAATTCCGCCAATTATTCATCCCTCTGAATACGTAGTTTCCTTCACATTCCGATGTTTTCATGTGGGTTGTTTTCCTTTTGCATACAATTAACTTGATGAATGATTTTGTAAAACAAAAGCTGCATTTGACTGGTAAACTCATGTATCTTGTTTATCAATGGATCGTTGCGTTGTGAAAATGCAGACAGCTCCAGGTGAATTGCACAACTTAGGACTTCAGTTAGTTGGTGATGGAAGGAGCGAAAAGGGAGAGTTCCAATACCCCATGGTGCAATTCAAAATTGAGAAACAATGAAAAAGCACGTGCACCTGATTAAGCAGCCGTCTTACATTGAGATTCCTTATAATTTAAATCATCCATCCTTACAATAGGTTTCGGTTTTCCGATGCAATTGAACCTTCTTTGGATGAGAAACATGGGAATTTGCAACAGCAAGGTGTAGGATGATACGCCCACAACTCAAAAGTCACGTACGACAAGAGAGCTTCTAGACGTTCCAGACCACAATCAATTCGTGCTTTAGGCAACCTATCGGGGCAAGTAAACTTTGAATTCCACGAATCACTCTGACTCTGGTTGGTTCCATTACTGACAAAAAGGAGGGATTTACTCCGCAGAACAAACTCCTT
This sequence comes from Eucalyptus decipiens, assembly GCA_014182575.1. Taxonomy (NCBI): domain Eukaryota; kingdom Viridiplantae; phylum Streptophyta; class Magnoliopsida; order Myrtales; family Myrtaceae; genus Eucalyptus; species Eucalyptus decipiens. Next base: position 54,115,717 of record CM024614.1, read on the forward strand.
TACACTGTCACAAATTACCTCAGCAGAAGAGTTGTCACAAATCAGAACACTGGAAATTCGCCATCCTTGAGTATGGAATATGGAAGCAACTCACAAGGAAAAGTTAAACTGAATTCGTTGGAGTTTAAAAATGACGTAATCATTCTAGAATGTGATTTTAAGAAAGGAACACGAACATCTCAAAAACCTATTGACTGCTTCCTCTTTAATATACACAAATTGACTTAAAATGTCTTTTTACAGACAATACAGAAGCTTTCTATGGCAAGGGATCTATTTAGTCAAAAACTTCAACAGTCTTCTTAACGTTTTGAATGTGCTGATACATATAGTAGAGAAAGAAAGTGGGAGAAACACTGACATTGTATTTTCATAAACGGACGGAGTATGAGGACATCACAGAAACTCAGTATAGAAGGCAGCAGAAACTTTAATCAAACAAGTCATAAATCTCCCCATAAATAGCTGTTTTAGAGATGGTATTGAGCGCCCCAACCCCCCCAAACCACCACCACCGCATTTGAAGTTGCAAAGCTAGAAAGGAATTATCGGACAGATTTTAGAAGGTCTAAACACCATTTCCGATGGTTCTAAATTGCTATATCCTGTCCATTAAGCATGTCTCTTGTAAGAACTAGGTGACACTGCTCTGTTTTTATTGGCACGAAGCCAGGAACAAATTGTTGTAGAATAGAGTGTAGAACCATACCTTTATCGATACCTCACTCAGCAAAGCGCATCAACTTAATACTGAAAAACAAAAGAGAGAGGGAAAAGAAGTGCATTAAAATGGCAGCTTTGTTGCATGGTGGACTATTAAATTGGCACAGGCACTAATGTATAGTCAAGTAGGAGAAAAAAAACGAGAAAAGAAAAAAATGACAAAGGACGCTTAAAGCAACCAAGACACTACTCCAACTCTTTGAAGGAAGACAGGACAGGATGCATCGAGCATTGGAAGGCACGGGCACTTACCAGTAAAGCTAAGAGAGAAACGTCACCATAGTCAAACAGGAAACATAATGTTATTGATCTTCATAGCATGGCGGTGTTGATCGAACACAGAGTTCATCACTATCCTTGTTATCATCATCCTCATCCTCATTGGCATCAACCCAATTACTTGGATGACGTTGTGAAAAACCATTTCCATCTACACAAGAAAAGAATGAAGAGAATTGCTTTAGAGGAATTATCCAATTCAACTACTAATAAACTGCATGAACATACTTATGATGCGCTAATTAGTGTTATGTAAGTGACAACTTGTTCAGTACCTTTGCCTCCAAAAACATTTAGAACCACTGACAAATGATGTGATACAAGCAGAATAATTGAATCGATACTGAGAAGCCCAAGAAAGACATGTGAATTCAGTCTTCCAGAAATAGGTACTTGCACAGGTATGTGCAACGCATCCTCTGGGTTCAAAGTCTAGTGAGAAACAGAAAATAGTTTTGCTCCACCTCGTCTATGGTATCAGGTGGACAGTCGCACTAAATCGTGGAAAAACAGAAATGCTTACAGGTTTGGTAGACATACATGAATTTCTGCCAAAACATTTTCCTTCTTGATGCATGAATAAAGAGTAAAATTTTGCAGGACCCCAAGATAAAGTCGTGCAATCAATTGGCCTAAGCCAAATGCCTTCTTGCAAAGCAGCATTTACAGTAGGGAAATAGGCAAATGAGAAAGTAGCAACTTTATTAAGAAATATTTGTAAGAGAGAAAAATAATTCGACCTAGAGATAAAGATGATGTTCATCATAAATACAAACTGAGAGAAAGATTGAGAGATGAAGAATTTGGACCAGTTTGGGTGTTTCCTTTAGCTGATGCAGCTTTTGATATTTGAATAGTGCCGATCCTTTCAATTCCTGATTGACCACCAGCCCTTAGGATCCTTTCTTCTGGAACTTGCCTAACATCAGAACCACTCACACTTCTTGCAGCACTTCCTGCCCAAAGTTAGTAAACCACTGAAATTAATTCCCAAGAGATACCTTCCTGTTGACTTCCAAAAACAAAGTATCTTACTGATGGCATACACAGCATTTCATTTTAGAGAAAAGCAAAGTCAATTTCCTTGCCATCATTGAGATGACAGTTCTACAGGCTACAAGGATTACTCACCTTAGAGTTTAGCCCATTTTCTGGTATGATTTGATGGAATCTCTGAAGCGCTTGTTCTATTCCTCTCTGGCTGTTCTCTAGAAGCTTCCGCAGTATCAGCCTGGCCCGGCATTCCATTTGCTGAAGGTCCAGTAGAACCTTCATGTAATTGGGATGTAAGCACGGTGGCCAGTACAAGCATAGCATCAAAATTGGAAGAGGCCCCTTCATCAATGCCAAATTTAGGGGCCATCAAAATAGGCCTGTTGCATAAAAACATTCAGTTGTATCAAGTACTTTATTCTTATCTATTTTGCATTTAGTTGCACCTAAGCCCCCCTATGACGGCAGTGTTGCACTTGAAACTATGAATTTAGTATTAAAAAAGAAAAGTCAAAAGATTTACATTAACCATCAAGTTATTGCACTGATATTCTTAGCTGGCATACTTTACTAGCACCTTGCATTAAATCGATAAATAAACCATTTATAATCCAAGCTAAAACTTCCTTAAACCATCATTATCCAAACTTGATTCAAAGGTGCATTATATTCTATCAACCAAATTTTTAATGATAGTCTCTTGTTTTATGACATTCAGCTCAGAAGTAAAAATTGTCATCGGCCTTTATAATTGTGATAGTGAAGCTATGCATTAGCATGTATTAAAACTCTGAGCAGATAACTAGCAGTTATGCATCTATTAAAACCAGTTATGGACTGATTGCGTGAAACTACTCGTTGCATCTGAACTATTTGCATATACAAAATTGAAGTGAAGCATAGAAAAAAATGGATAGAAGGTAAGAGTCGAAAGAGCATTCAGAATTTACTTACTCGCCAGCCTTCTCAAAGTACAAATGAATGTCCACTTCACATCCCTCACAGAATGCAAGAAATGCCTGGATTTCCACAAGATGGACAGACATTAAATACTATCATATTCACAGGAAAAAACAAGGAAAAACTTCGACATAAAAGATGGTCCTGAATGTGACCCCAATAGGATTTCAGCAATTAGGTGGACTCATTTTAAGGAAATGGAGCTAAGTTTGAAAGTGAAGTCATATGTTCAAGAACTTTTAGCTGCATTTGCGACCCAAATGTCTTGATAGATAATATAATAAAAAACAGATCAGATGGAACACCTTCAACTCTTTGACAGCAAAAGTCACGTCTACTGGGTTGCCATTATGAGTGTACTGCACAAACTCTTCCACAGGATCTATCCACAGCTGAGTGTGCAGCAAAGAGTCGTTCTCTGCAACCAGAATCTGAACCATGATATTCTTCGCCATAGACGATTGAAAAGGAAAAGTTAATCTCTACCTTTAGTAGGATCAATGTAGCTTCAAACTCGACAGCTTTCCCACCAAATTCACTAGCAGCATCAGAAGGATCGGAGTTGCGTTCTGTTGCAATGATAGTAATTTCCTGAAGGGATGACTGAAAATTTGCAAGCAATCTATTCAGATCACGAGGCCTCACTACAAAATTGCTTGGGTATCTTCTCCTATCCAGAGATAATTGTTGTATGTCGGGGTCAACATTGCAAGTAATCCAGTATGTTTTCTTAATGCCTGCATGCATACAACAACATCACATATGCATGAACAAAAACTCACAGTTGGCACAGTGAGATAAACATGTATCTCTGCAAGGTGCAGCTCCTTAACACATTTATGCAGGTTTGAAAGGTGCCGCCCTCCGATTTATACTACATTTAGATAACATACTGAACAGTACATAGTTTGCATGACTGAGTCACAAAGGCGTAAAATGTTAAGTGGCCAACAAAAAAGAAGTAAAAGTGGTAGACCTAGGAATCTAATTTTTAACATAAACTTCCCCATCTCTTTATTCTGAATTTCTTGGCTTTATAGGTCATATTGGGCACTGCAAAATCCCTTTAACAGGGTTCATGCTGCCTTTACATGATGAGAAATTATAAAAGCTCGTCTCTGTGGACACATATGACATGACGAATAAATGCTTCTCCCAGCATCTTGCAGTCATTTTCTCTCAATGAACATGTCAGTTTCAAGACTTCATTTCTGCTGTTTTTCCATAGAATTGAAGTGAAATTATTTTTAGGGAGAAAAGGGAATGTGCTAACTTTTCCATCTATGCCACGAGCTTGCAATCTTAACCGTCAAATACACCATTTCAAACATAAAAAATTCAGAGCACCACGCACACAACAGAAAGGTCTTTACCGCTGAAGCACTGCAGAGCCCATTGAACTTTTGATGCATTGATGTCTGGTAATTGCACACTCAAATAATCAATGTCTGTAATAGGCATTCTAAGGACAGAACAGACAGCCTGCAGAGAGTACTCGGTAAGTGTTTGTAAGTTTCTTACAACTATAAACTGGCAAATATACTAGAAAGATGAGCAATGACAATGTACCTTTAAAAGAATGCTACATTGAACTTGTGCGCCAGATACTGTAAACACATCAAAGAGATCCGGCTTGAAGGTTATCAATTGATAGGCAGATCTTGATGAATTGAGGGCGTGAAAGGAAATCTGGATGTCAAATACAAATATGAGAATCCTAATCTGACATATTCAAGTAAGAAGGTGATATTTGTACACAGATCAATACTATCTCAACTCTAATACATCAAATAGTGCCAAGTGCCAAGCATGAGCTTAAAACTTGGAACTTCTAATGTTATTTGGGCAAAAGGAAGCCAAGGAAAAGTATGGACATATAAAAGTTATGATCGGGAAGAGAACCGTGCTTTCACTTAACTTATTGAATGTTGCAAAACTCCATACAACACCATCAAAGTAACTAGACATACCAGGAAAGCATTATCAAGACAGAACAGCAGCATATAGACAAGGTTATCTAGAGGGCTTTTCTCCTATGGTTTCACCATTCGACATTTTCCTTGAGTATTACCGATAGTTCTTCTTACGATATAACGACTTCGAATCACCCTATCAACAGCATCAGATTCTTTTAGTCACTTCCAGATTTAGGCACATCAAGTTCTAATCACCGTCGACGGGGCAAATCCCAGCCTACGTCAACAAATTTCTGCCTCAAATCCACCGCCGAAAGCTCCACGCACGCAGCAATCGGTGCAAGGACTCTCAGAATTTCTCAATCGGACGCTGTATCGGGCGAAATGAGCCGATACCTAACACGGCATCATAGCCATCTAAACTAAGTATCGCTCGGCAAGGGCACACGAAGAAGCAACTGCCGTAGCTATTTCACTCAGATAGATGAAGCTGAGGAACGATGATCGACGTTGATTTCAGTGGCCACATGCCGGAGCTGCGGCCGAGAGAGACTACGGAGAAGAAGAAGAAGAAATCGATGGAATGACCTGGGAAGGGGAAGCTTGGATGGCGAGGTCGGTGCCGACGCGGGAGAGGCAAGTGATGGAGCGAGCCAAGGTCTTCAAGGCGTTGCCGCTCAGGGTGAACTCCATTTTTCCAGCTCTTCGCTTCCCTCTCTGCAGCGAGCGACGCTACAGATTTTTATGAGGGGGTCGCTGAAAAATTGGCGGGATTGGAAGAAGACGACGCTTTTGGTCTTTGGCTCGGGGAATCAATTATACAACAGTTAATTATCACTTCTGGCCCCCAAAGATACAATTATATTACTGATATTTCCCCCAGTGAATTTGTTAGTTTTATAAACAAATTCATAAAAAAAATTAGGAAATAGTTTGCTAGATAAATAGAAGGAAACATGACTTCTCATTGGGCCACTTTTCATGTTTCAATAGTGTGGGCACCAAACTTTCCAAAATTTTGATAAATGAGTAAATCAATTTCTTTTATCGAAAGTAAACTTTTGATCCAGGCTGTTTTAACTTATGCTTGACCGAAGTCAGCCGTAAATTATAACTCATGAAACTCCCCAAATACAAACACGGCCCAATCGACAAAGTAACATATATAAATCATTATGATATTTGGTCAATGTTCGTGATAAAAACATTATGTGGTACTATAATTTGCTTTATTCCTCGCGATAGAATCTACAATGTTATACGAGCAGCAGGGAGCGTGTAGCACACAAAGAAAAATAAAAAATAATTAAAAGGATAGCAAGGACAGCATGCTTAGTCATGGTAAAAGAAAGAGGAAATCATTTTTTCCACTTATAAATTTTTTTTATTAATGGAACATATATTCTTTAGTTAATTTATTTTTCTGTGAGGTAAATATCGGAAAATTTAGAAAAAAAATTCTGAAAATTATTTTTGGTGAAAAAACCGAAAATTAAACATGATAGAGTATCGATCATATATTCTCGTCCTATTTCTAGTCAAGATCATCATTTGCATTGGAAGTCGGCACCGATGCCGTGCCAATTGCTTCTCCCGATCGTACCCCCCGTGGAAAATAGACTCCAGTGAGGGATTAGCCAGATCAATCATTCAGCCCCCCCATGATGTAATATTTTTTTTTCCACTCCGTACCTGCCTGCGTTCACTCTGTCGAGGGGAAGGAAATGCGACGATCATGATGACGACGAACTTCGGCTTCAGGATGACATGGCGCTCCCGGACCACCAGACGGATAGGCGCTTTACATAGCAACTGGCAACTGACTTTTTGATTTCATTTTGACCGCGACGCCGAGACGGATACGTGCTTTACATGGTGGCGAAGCAATTGGCAACTGACTTTTTGATTTTTAATATTATCTCGATTTCCCCCAAAAAAAAATTCCATCTTTTTGTCGTTTTCTCTCTCTCTGTTCTCTCTGTTCGCGAGAGAGAGAGATGGACTGTCGGAACCAACGGCGGTTAATCCTGACAAGCCCTCGATTCTTTGTCCCCCAAGACCTCACCCGTTGAGTACTTTTGGAACATGTGGACTTCTTTCTTCGTTAACATGTTAAACAAATTCACCAATACTATTGCAATTCTAATACATCAAATAGTGCCGAGTGCCAAAAATGAGCTTAGAACTTGAACTATTGTTATTTGGCAGTTAATTGCTTTAAGAGATATGCTAGGAACTTATGATTGTTGCGAAACTCCACATAATACTTGGTATATTTATTTTCTCCTAGGTTTCACCATTCCTTTTGCATTAAACAAATTCATAAAAATTAGGAAATAGTTTACTAGATCAATACTATTGCAATTTAATTAAATTGCCGGCAACAATGAGCTTAGAACTTGGAACTTCACGCAAAAAAGGAAGTCACGCAAAGTACGGTCACATAAGAGATATGCTAGGGAGCACGATCGTGCTTTCACTTATTGATTGTTGCGAAACTCCACATAATACCATCAGAGTAATTAGACAAACCAGCAAGGCACTAGCAAGACAGAATAGGAGCACCCATGGAAGGTTATTCATAGGGCTTTTCTCCTATGGTTTCACCATTCGACGTTTTGCCACAAGTACCGCTGATAGCTCTCCTGTCTATAACAATGAATTCCCTCAGTCTTATGATATAATGAGTTTGAATCACCCTATCAATAGTATGAGCTTCTTTTAGTCACTTTAGATTTATGCATGTCAAGTTCTGGTCATCATCAACAAGCCCAATCACAACCTAGGTTGACAAATTTCTGCCTCAAATCCACCACCAAAAGCTCCACGCACTCGGCAATCAGAGCAAGGACCCTCAGAATTTCTCAATCGGACACCATATCGAGCGAAATGAGCCAGTACCTAACCCAGCATCATAGCCATCTAAACGAAGCATAGCTCGGCAAGGCACACGGAGAAGCAACTGCTGTGGCTATTTCACTCGACGGATGAAGCTGAGGAATGATGATCGACATGGATTTTAGTGGCGACACGCCGGAGCTGTGGGCGAGAGAGACGACGAAGAAGACGAAGAAGAAGAAATGTTGGGAAGAAATGGATGGAATGACCTGGGAAGGAGAAGCTTGGATGGCGAGGTCATTGCCGACGCGGGAGAGGCAAGTGATGGAGCGAGCCAAGGTCTTCAAGGCGTTGCCGCTCAGGGTGAACTCCATTTTTTGAGCTCTTCGCTTCCCTCTCTGCAATGACGTTACAAGTTTATGAAGATGTTTATGAAATATTGGCGGGATTGGAGGTAGACGTCGCTTGGTCTTTGGCTCGGGGAGTCAATTATAGAACGCATTGATTATCATTTTTCGCCCCGCAGGATACCCATTATATTACTGGTGTTTCCCCTAGTGAATATGTTGGTTATATAAACAAATTCATAAAAAAATTAGGAAATAGTTTGCTAGATAGATGGAACGAAACGTGACTTCTCATTTGGACACTTTTCGGGATTGTACATCCAGAATAGGTCTAATAGGTTTGGCACCAGACCTTTCAAAATTCAGATCAAAATGAGTAAATCCATTTCTTTTATCCAAAATAAACTTTCGCCCAAGTTGTTTTAACTATATCTTATAGTTGACCGAAGTCAGCCGTAAATTATAACCCATGAAACCCCCAAATACAAATGCGGCCCAATCAAAAAAGCAATAAATATAAATCATTATGATATTTGGTCGATGTTCGTGGAAGCAGGTAGCTCGCAACATCCACGAAGTTCCCATGGGGACAGCAGAGAAAAAGGGCACCGGGCACGCAGCCACTCAGGGCGCGCGCAATGTCGGCGTTCATATTTCCCGCCCTCCCAGCTACCCGTTCCCACTGCTGGGCTGGCAGGCCACTCAACCTCGGACACGTGGTCCCGCATCGACCCTCGACGTACTTAGCACGCCCAATCCTCAATAAATAAAGCCCCCCCTCCTCCGTTGCTTCATCCCTTCGTTCAATCAAAGGTTCAAGGCTTCTAGCTTCTGGGGTTTCTTCATCCCTTTCGAACGCGGATTGTTTATCCCATTTCGAGAAGAGAGAAATGCCGACTCTCATTTGGATGTGAATTCTTTATTTTACAAAATGCTCCCGTGGATTATAATTATCTTAACATATGTCAACCGTTGATGCATGTCTCATTTACATGCATCATTGTTAAGAATTGATTGAGATGTCAATGGAAACATCGTTCGAGATGAAGGATCTCCATCCTCTTTTTCTATGCATATTTGAAAAGTTTCATGATATTAGGTTAGTTTGTTTTGTGAAATTTATTTTCTGAAATAACATTTTCATTATTTTCAACGTTTGGATTGCTTAGGAAAATGAGTCATTGGAAAAAAATTTCCCTAGGAAAATAAATCATCAGAAAATTTTTTCCTAACCAATGAAAAATTAATGTTTAAATTTAGGAAAATTATTTTATATTTAAAAAATCAAATATCATTTGCCAATATATGTCTAGATATTGAAAATTCAATTGAAAACTCTGCGTCCGGACATGGAAAATTACTGGCTTTTAGATTAGAAAATGGGAATTAGAGCATTTTTTGGATCCTTTCTTAATTTGTTCATTCTCAGATTTTAGGGATTTCGTTGATGTGAGATTGCATTATTTCTGCGATGCAATTAACATGTCAAGTTAATTATTGTGTACTAGAGTGAGATTGGACATAGAAAATTTAGTCAGCAGCATAACTGAACATGACACTTCTTTTGAAGTTCTATTTATTTGTTGAATGAATATTTCTCCTTTTATAGCGTTCAATTCTATTTTCTGTTGGAAAGACCAAATTCCTTGTCTCAGGCTTTGATTGGGTCGAAGCAGAAGAGAGGGAAGAAAGAGACGTGATGAATTGAACCTTTTCTTTGGGAGGGCGCATAATTGTCTTTTCGTGGTATAACGCTGTTGATTCAGAGAAATTGAAAATGAATCATCGTTAGACGTCAACAGTTAAGATTATCTATATTTATTTTATATAAAAACGGTGGGTAGAATAGAGATTTTTTGGGGGATGGACTCGAACCATTGAGATTTAGGGGAAGGAAATCACTGTAAGTGATGATCGTTTTGGCTTAGCTGTCAAATAAAGTACCTTTGTTCAACTTTATGGGTCCAAGAGATGAAGTTTCAAATGGGAAGCATGAGAAGCCAAAGGCAATCCCACGAAATTCCGTCCACTTGCATCTTGCCTGACTCGATTTATTAATTTTAATTCTTTTCTTCTTTTTTCTTTTTCTTGTTTCCTCTTTCTTTTTTATTCTTTCTTTTCTTTCTTTTCCTTCCACCTTCTTTCTCCATCGGCCGCATGCCTTGGCAATGGCCGGAGCTAATAATTGAATCACCTGGGAAGGAGAAGCTTGAATGGCAAGGTCATTGCTGATGTGGGAGAGACAAGTGATGGAGCGAGCCAAGGTCTTCAAGGCGTTGCCGCTAAGGGTGAACTCCATTTTTCGAGTTCTTTGCTTCTGTCTCTACACTGACAGTACAGATTTTCATGAGGAGGTCATTGAAAATTGGCGGGATTGGAAGAAGATGATGCTTTTGTTCTTTGGATTAGAGAATTTATGATGTAACACGTTAATTATCATTTTTTTTGCCCCAAAAAATACGATAATATTACTGATGTTTACCCAAGAAAGTATTTTAGATTGTTTAGATTTATCGTTAGATTGCATTGACGCCTAAATCACAACTTATAACTCGAAGGGAAATAAAAAAAAAAGAAAATGATTGATGTATGAGTATTTGTGTTCAATTTTGATCCTCTTGCTTTATCTTTTACACGTATTTGGTCGGTGAACTAATCTTCAACTTTTATTTTAGGACAAATATTTCTTCGTCCAAATGCAAACAAAAAAAATGCCAAGTAGGGGCTACAGATTATTATGCGGCATCAATATGTAATAATAGTGCAAAACCACAGTTGACATTCACAGAAATTATCTATGATAGATAACATTTGCAATTATTAGAATTCTTCAATTGCCACTTAATTTAATGTTAATTTGTCTGAAGTTATAGAAAAATGCTATTGTGTTGTATATACCTTCTATAAACTCTGTAGGTATATTCAAAAAATTAAATATCCAATTGTTTCAATCAATTCTGTTTGAATTCTATTATTTTTTTTCCTTTTTCTTATGAAAGAATATACATATTGAGTTTTTAGGAGCCGTGGAATTTCATAAAAACATAATGGGAACTCTAAAAGTGAAGGAACGAACTCTTAGATCTTTCTTTATCTTGTTGAATTTTCCTCCTTTTCAAAGGATTAATCAACAAGACAAAAACGTATGTGTTTTTCTTATTATTGATAAATGAAAAAGAACTTAGGAAAAAGGAAAAAAAAAAAAGAAGAAGAGAGAAATAAAGGCAAACAGGGAATTTGATGATTTTTTACTGCTATTTTTCCTATACGTCAAAGGCTTCATGGAGTATCAATACACGATAGATAAATTTATGGTATCATAGTCAACAGATTTTTTCTCGCAATAGATATATTGTCAAATACTAATTACATATGCAAAGTGCTATATTCTTATTATATATTGGTGTATATATCATCAGTATTCATGTCATTGGAAAAAAAAAATACAATATTAGAAACGTCAAGATATTTAAAAGAATTATGTGAGAGCCCGGAGATTCGAGCCTGGTTCCCACCGCTGGCCCCACGATTTGGTTTTGAGAGTCTCGGTCATTGTTTAATTTAGGTATAAGACGACAGAGAGCCAATGAAAAACTGCACATGGCTTGCTCCTGGGGAAACCGTGACCAATGACCCGGTAGCGTTCGCCTGCAGCAATACTCTCTAAATGATCAGCACTCAGCCGCAACACTCGAGTATTTCAGTCCATTAGAACTAGGGGAGGCGTTACAAGTATAGCGTCCTTCAAAAAATAATCATTCCACAATAAATGGGCAACAGTCAAGACATATACGCTAATGCACGAGTAGAAGCAATGCCGTTAGATACCTGAGAAAGCCCGACTTGAACTGCTTGTGCAAGTTTCTTTGCACGGATCATCTTTGATAACTTCTTCAGATTGTGTGAACTAGTATATTATTTTGGGACTTTCTCAGCAATTTTTGTCTGCGTATGGAAGAAAATATTTGAAATCAAGAGCAGAAGTTGGGTTAAGGACTAAATCTGTAATAAAATAAAGGGTGACAACCAAAATTAAAAATCGATAATAATACCCTGACCATTTTGTAATTTCGAATAATTATTTTTTCATTTCACATCAGTGCTATTTGTATACCTCCAGTGCTTAGTAAGCATATTTAGTCTATATTTGAACAGCTACCTGATAACAAGAGATTAATTTATGGACATAGTCCATTATAAGGGAATAAGCTAGCTGGAGATAAGGGAATGCACATATCTAATAGATAATTCATTGCACATCAAGTTCTAATCATCGTCAAATTTTTTTGCCTCAATCCACTGGCAACATCTACATGCACTCGGCAATTGGTGCAAGGACCCTCAAATTTGTCAATCGAACATTGTATCGAGCTAAACGAGCTAATTCCTAATAAAGCACAAGCATCTAAACTAAGCATCACTCATTAGGGCATACGAAGAAGCAGCTACTGAGCTTTCCACTCGATGGATGACTTTTTGGGGAGTAGCTGGCGTGGATATCAGGGGCAGCCGCAAACCTTTCACTTTCCTTTCATGATTTTCTCGGTAGAATGCATCATTATATTGGACTCTTCTCGGCTCAACATGGAAGGTTGCGTCATCACGTCGGATATGATACTAAATCAATCCTCTCCCTAAGTACAATCATTATTCTCGCTTGCACTTGACCATTTAATGGATTTTCGGTAATTATTGTCAGAAAACAAGGCACTTATATCTTTGGGGCTTGAAATTTTCAACGCACCGGTAACAACCCATGGGACAGATTTTATTTCATTATTTTAAAAAATAAGTGCATTAAAAATACTAAAACTTGTCACAAAAGTGCGGTTGAATTCTAAAATTTTTAAAAAATGTAATTAAGTCCTAAAACTCATTATGAAAGTATAATCAAGTCCTTAAACTTAAAAAAGTATAATCGAATCCTAAAATTTGTCATGAAAATACAATTGAGTCCTAAAATTTATAAAAAGTGTAATCAACCAAATGACTTGATTCAACCATTTTAATAAGTTTTAGAACTCAATTACATTTTTGTGATAAGTTTTAGAATTTAATTGTATTTTTTTAAAATTTTAGAATTTAATTATATTTACGTGACAAATTTTAGGACTTCTAATTTATTTATATCTTACTTTAACCCTGATAGCTTCTTCTTTTTTCTTTTAATATTCAGAAGAATTGTTTCTGGCATATCTTTCACCCATGCCTGAAAATCATCAACACATAAGCATTCCCATGACAGGGTTCCGAAGAATTTTTACAACGGTTGTCTCCCCTATCGTGCTGGTCAAAAGTGTCCCTCTGGAATTGTTGTTTGATTGTGCTAGTCCGAACCATTGCAATCGTTCTCCGACCGAAGAAAAAAAAAACTGTTACAATCGTTCTATTAGAGCTGTTCCACCACGTAAGTAATCATAGAGGGTAAAAATAGACGAAGGCCTGTATTAGACAAGATTCACTGAACCATACTTCAGGTTCAAGGCTCTGAGCTCTTTGCTTCTGTTTCTGCGGTGACGCTACAGATTTTTATGAGGTGGTCACTGAAAAATTGGCGGGATTGGAAGAGGGGAGACGCTTGGTCTTTGGCTCGGTGAATCAATGATATAGCACGTTAATTATCATATTTTTTCCCCCAAAGATACCATTATATTCCGACATTTCCCCAAGTAAGTATGTAAGTTTCTTAGATTCATCATTAGATAGCATGAAATACAAATGAAATTTGATTATTAAAGACTATATTATAATATAGTTGGTTCACAACAACATCATTTTGAATTTTATCATAATATAAAGGCAAACCTTTCCAAGTTCTTTAAATAAATAACAATAGTAAGCACCTTATAATTTTTGTCCTCTTTTCTTTAGACGTACTCGTTCTTTTTTTGGCAGTTGACCAAAGAAAATGAACGTGAAGCCATTTCAACTATGTATACTCAATATTTAAGGTGAGTTTGCTTGCATTCACGTAAGCTCGGTACTTAAGTATCGGGAGAGTATTAGTTGTTGTAGATCAATCGTTGGTATCAAATTATATACAATTAAAAATGCCAATCAATCATAGATTAACTACTTAAAATTTTAAATGTAGATGATCTCATTACATGATTAAAGTTCATTTGATATTAATTTAACTAGATAATTACAATGATATTAGTTAAGAAACAATTAAATGGATCTATGTATAAAAGAAAATGGGAATAAAACAAAAATTAAAAATACTTCTTAATTATTCCTAAATCAAAATATATCTTGTTTCATTGCATGATTAGATTAAGGCCATGTTTGGTAACCATTTAAACATGGCCAAATTATGATTCTTTGTACCCGGGAGTAGTTTGGGAATAGGTATCGCATTTGGTAAAATTTTTGTTTTCAAGAACAAATTTCTATTTTTTTATTCCCAGAAGTGGATTTGGAATAAAAAAAAAAAAAGTTGATTCTTGTTCCGGGAACAAATTTAAGAATCAAAACCAACTCTTTTTATTTTTTTATTTTCTCTTCTTCTCTTTTCTTCTTCTTCATCCCGATGCCACCATCCGTCGCTATCCGCCACAATCCGCCGCCGCCGTCGGTCACCGGAACCAGTCCAGCGAGCTCGCCGGTGGTTGGGCGAGGCTTGCTTGGCCACCAGTGAGGCTGGGCCAGCCTCGGCGGGGCTAGGCGAGCCACGCCGGTGGCCAGGTAGGCCTCGCCCAGCCCCGCCGAGGCTTGGCCGTCGAGGGCCGACAACACTCCGGTGAGGTCACCGGCCAAAAGAATAGGAGAAAACGGAAAAAAAGTAAAAAATTATTTAAAAATTAAAAGAAATTGATATGGAACATAATCAATGAGCACGGTACCAAACACAATTCTACTTCAAAATCAGAAATTTTGGACAGTTACCAAACGGCTTAAAATGCTTATAAATTATTCTCGGGAACAGAATAAAAAAGAATCATTTAAGATCATAATATGTTTTCAGAAACAGAATCATTACCAAATGCGCCCTAAGTAACTAAGAAACTTGCCTCATTTGAAGATGATAATAAGATTGATTAAGGTAAAAATTTTAAAAGATATAACTTTTAAAGTAATAGAATGATATATATAAAAAAAAAAAAAAAGAGTTTCCCTAGTAAAGTAAGCATAATATAAAGTGCATTCTCGAATGACGCAATTTGTATTTAAATGATATAGTTTCCCCAATTTAGCACAATAACTGATGTAGTCTATTTAATTCGGCAAAATTCAAGAAAATGAGTATACAACTTGATTTACTCGAAACATACATATTCAGGTTATGTTGATTTTTGTTTTCTTCTTTGGAAATCTTCTTACTTAAGAGTAGTTTATATCTATCAAAATAAGTACATTTATTAGAAAATAAAAATGGAAATAATTTTATCTAAACTCCACTTATGAGGGAAGCTCATAATCTTTCAAATATTATTCTCGTGTTCAACAACTTATGTTTTGGATCATACAATTCAAATAGAATTTAAATAATGGATAGGAAGAAATGATCTTGAGTTTTAACTTAGCCATTATGATTGAAGGGAAATATCATTTAAAGAATATAACACATATTAAAGAAATCCATATAATTAAGAAAATAAAAACCGAATTTGTGATGAAGGCATTCAAACTCTTATTTTCTAATTTTCCTATTATATGAGTATCAAAAGAATTCCCATTATTCGTTTTTTTTAGCAAAATGTTAAGTTTAAGCTGTCGGCCTCATTTCGTTTGTCCGGTTTGACAGATATTCTTACTTGGAAATTTTCAATGCCCGATGGATAACAAGCTCAAAATAAATAATGTAAAAATCAGTGACGCTAATAAGAAAAAGAAGAATAAGCATATTTCAAAATAAACGCATGTCAGAAGAAGAATAAACACATATTAATATACATGTATCAATATATATCCCCGTAAAGCGCAGACCCATAACCAGTTCTTAGTTATTAAAGCTAATTGGTTTTTTGTGATATATAAGAAATTTGACGCCCAAATGAAATAACACAACCCCCTTATCAATTCTTTTTTAGAAGGAACGTATTGGGAGTAACTATAGAAGCTGGTCCTTGTACTCTATTGTCACTAATTAATTTTGATATGAGTATTTTATTTTTTGGCAAAAGACACGAAAAATCTAAACTATGTCCACTATGATGTATTTATCCATAAAAATATTTTGTGACACGAAAAATATTCCTGTGTGATACATTAACCTTTGTCAAAATTTTGTAATAAGGACTGTTAAAATCTACCAACATTGATGCCCGAAAGCAATTGTTGTTGACATAGTGCTCACATAGCTTAAGTAAAATTAAAAAAAAAATATTGTTTTGATTGAAAAGTCATTTGATGGAACATTGATGGAGAGTAAATGTATTGCATAAGTATAAATTTAAGGTTTTTACATCACAAAAAAAAAAAAAAAAAAAAAAAAAGTTTAAGGTGAATGTGTCACAATTAACATAATTTAAGGTTTTTTAAGTCACAAAAAAATTGGATAAATCTGTCATAGCATGTCGTTTACGATATTTGTGATTTTCTCCTTTATTTTATGACAAATTTGGTCCATCAACTCATCTTATGTCACAATTCTAGCAATAATTCTGTATTTTTTCTGTCCAAATGTCGATTAAAAGTGCCAAGTAAACAACTAAGACGAAAATGTGGCACTGATGCGTAAATCACTATTTAAAACTTGAAGAGAAATCACAAAAATGATCCATGCAAGAGTACTCCCGTTCATTGTTGATCCTGATACTTTACTATTGTCTTATATTCGGTCGATGGACTAATCTTCAATATTGTTTTAAAGATAAATGTCAATTTCTTCGTCCAAATACAAACAAAGAATGCAAAGTAAGGCCAAAGATCGTTATGCAGGCGGCATTAATATGTTACAATAGTGCAAAACTAGTGGGCACCTAAGTGTTGTTGCATGAAAATAACATGTTATATAGTTTGACACATCAAAAAATAATAAACATTTTTTTTTTATCATGGTTCGACAGCTGCATTCATTATCGTTAATTACATTTACAAAAATTATTTATGGTAGAAAAATGATAGAAAAGTACTTTTCTTGCTATTATTATAATGCTTTAATTGCCACTTAATTTAAGTTAATTTGTCTGAAGTAATAGAAACTCTTGTGTCGTATATGCGTTCTATAAACTATGTAGGTCCATGCAAATAATTAAATATCCAATTGTTTCAATCAATTACGTTTGAAATTCTATTATTTTGTAGTAACTTCATAATTATTTTTTCATATTTTATGAAAGATTATCCATTTTGAAACTTTGGGAGCCCTATAATTTCATTAAAAAAATAGCAACTCTAAAAAAAAGAACAAACCTAAAAATATTTCCTTATCTTGTTGAATTTTCCTCCTCTTCAAAGGATTAATTCAACGAAGCCAGACAAAAAGGCACATATTTTTCTTATTATTGATAAATTAAACAAACTTAGATTCAAGATTCAGGGCGAATGAGGAATTTGTCGATTTTTTACCACCATTTTACTATATATTAAAGGCTCAATGGAGTATCAATCCAGAATAGACAAAGTAATGGTATTATAGCATACGAATTTTTTCTCACTATAGATTTATTGTCAAATACTAAATACATGTTCAAAATGCAATAGTCCAATTATATATAGGTAAATATTTCATAATTATTCGTGTAATTGGAAAAAATATAAACAAAATATAAGATTAGAAATGTTAAAGGCTAATTAAAAGAAATATGAAAGAGCTGGAAGATTTAATTCGAGCTCCCTCTTACCTTTGCTGCGTTTCTAACCACTGGCCCCACAATTTGTTTCTTTATTCTTTTTCTATTTTGAAGAACAAAAGAACAGAAAATAGAGAAATAGAAATATTACCAAACATGCTTTTAATGTTTTCCTAGCAGCAATTCTCTCTAAATAATTCCCCCTCAACAGCAACTATCGGATATTTGGTCCATTTGAACTAGGGGAAGCATTGCAAGTATAGGCTAAATTGTCCTTCAAAAAATGATTATTCCACAATAAATGGGTAATAGTTAAAAAAACTCGAAAGGGATACCATTAGACACCGAAGCAGATGGTGAAATCTGCCAATTAAGGCGAGTCTGTTTGACCCTTCCTCCGTCAATGTCCATGGGTTTTCGGGGCCGGGCCCCAGGCCACGTCATCGACGCTTTTTCCCCCTTATAATGGACGCCAAAGGGATCTTTTAGACGACTTCACTAGCTGTTGATATCTAAGAAGGGTTGTGCCCTGTTCACAGGCGCAAAGATACCTACTTTCAGGATGAACAGGAAAGCTCACAAGTGCAACTCAGAACCAACGAAACCCATTTTCAGGAAGAACAGGAGAGTTCACAAGTGCAACTCAGAACCAACGAAACCCATTTTCAGGAAGAACAGGAGAGACTCGGCAAAGCCGGGAGGTTAATGGAGGGCAACGACCAGGCTGAGCACTTCGGTTGGAGGTAAGCTTATCAATCTCAAACGTGTCTTAAGCAATGTAACCCAGCACTCCGTCAAGTAAGTTGGAGGATTGCAAGTAAAATCATGCCAAATCTTGATATCCGGTTCCCATCTCTGATCATGTCCATTGTCGACCCTGCTTTCTGCTCATAATGGGGTTGGAAAGAACGTGACCCTGCAGTCGGAGGATTGCCAGAAGTGCAGTCCTCATTTCCTTTTGTGAAAAAGAACTTCGTCATGTCGTGTTCCATTTCGAAACCTTCGTACAAGTATGAATCGTTCATGTTTTTTTTATTTGTTAATTCTTTTATATGCCTATTCAACTGAGCTTGTCTTTTTGACTCATCGACCCTGTTTTTGTGACTGAAATTTTTTTATGACATCCATTCTCTAATTGAATGCGGTAGGACTCATGACAGGGAATAATCCCTCTCCAAGTATGCATAACATTAAAACAACTGAGTTTGTTGGGGAAAGTGTAATCTGCCATTTCCTTTCTAATATCCTGGGTTGGAAAGAACGTGAGCCTGCAGTTGGAGGATTGCCAGAATGCAGTCTTCATTTTCTTTGTGAAAAAAGAACTTCTTAATGTCTCTGTATTTGTTCCATCATTTCAAAATCTTGGTGCAAGTATAAACCGCTCACATGTTTTTCTTTGTTAATCTTTAATTGCCTATTCTTGATCCTTATTGAGCTTCTGTGAAAGACAGATTGTCTAACCTGAGAATTTATGAAATCAAGAGTACAGAAGATGAAGATGAAGAATGACTGTAGATGATCTGTGAAGAAGTTTTCGATACTGTATTTCCATTCATTTGAACAAAAAAGATTGAAGAATACAGCAGAAACTTTCTAAATTGTTATATTCTTCTTAGCCTTCAACTGATTACAATACATCTCTGTATATAGACGGAAAACAGAGGACAACCACTAGAAAAGCGAACTAACTAACTTTTAACTAACAAACTTTACAGCTAAACAAAACAGAACAGTCATCTTGAGACTTTGGCAATCCGTGTCTTTGACTTTTGTATGATCTCCACCGTTGATGAAACTCGTTATCCATGAGGTATCAATTCCTTCAGCTCTTTTTAATTCTTGATTGCCTTCTGGTGATCCACATCTATAATAGTCGAGGACTTCACCTCCTGTGGTTGACTTCTCAAGTCAAGAACCTCCTGTGATCGATTTCTGCAATATTGCAGACTTGACTTCTGATCTTGATTCTCTAACATTCCCCCTCAAATTGGGAAGAGTAAAAGATTCGATTCCCAATTTGGTTCGGAGAGTAAGATGAGATAAGCGGGATAGAGACTTGGTAAATATATCAGCTAATTGTAGATGAGTAGAGATATACTTTTGAATGCGAATAGATCCGAAGAGACTTTCTCACGGACAAAGTGAAAGTCAACTTCAATGTGCTTGGTTCGAGCATGTAATATTGGATTGGCGGTGAGAGAAATTGCTGATTTGTTGTCACAATATAGAGTGGTAGGTGGCTGAAGAGAAATCCCTATATCTCGTAGCACAAACGTGATCCAGGTGAGTTCAGCCGTGGTCGAAGCAAGTGCACGATACTCTGCTTCAGTTGAGGATCTAGAAACAGTAGGTTGTTTCTTGGCAGACCAGGACAGTAGATTGGATCCAAGAAATGTGCAAAAACCTGTTGTGGAACGTCGTGTTGTTGGACAACCAGCCCAATCCGCATCAGAGAAACCATAGAGATGTACTGAACTTTGAGAATGGATATAGATTCCAAGATGTATAGTACCTTTGACATATCTAAGTACTCTTTTTAACTGATGGAAATCTCCTACAGTAGGCTGTTGCATTTTTTGACAGAGAAGATTAGTAGCAAATGCCAGGTCTGGTCGAGTAATGGTTAAGTATTGAAGAGCACCAACTAAGCTTCTGTATTCCATAGGATCTGTAAGTAGATTTCCAGTGTTAGCCACGGAGATTGATCGAAGAGGCAGAGGTGTTGAGACCGGTTTACGATCGCCATATAAGCTCGTTTCAACAAGTCGGTAGCATATTTAGTTTGACACGAAAGAGATTCTGCAGAAGTTCGTTTGGCCTCAATGCCCAAAAATAGTGAATAAACCCAAGGTCTTTCATATGAAACTGAAGACTAAGTTTCTGAATAAGTGCAGTTAAGAGATGTGGTGAACTCCCAGTCAAGATGATATCATCAACATATAGAAGCAAGAGAACTGTATGTGAGTTTGTATGCAAAACAAATAACGATGGATCACCAGTCTTTGCGAAGAAATCATTTTCGATTAAAAACTTGCTGAATTTATCAAACCAAGCTCTTGGTGCTTGTCAAGGCCATATAGAGACTTGTGGAGTAAACATACATGGTTTGGCTGTTGAGGATTGATAAAGCCAGGTGGCTGTTCCATGTACACTGTCTCGTTCAAATCTCCATGAAGAAAAGCATTCTTAACATCAAGCTGGTGTATTGGCCAGTGTCTTATCATAGCAAGAGATAACACTATTCGAATTGTTGTGTGTTTCACAACTGGACTGAAAGTCTCAGTGAAGTCTAGTCCTTCTTCTTGGTGAAAACCTTTGGCGACTAGACGAGCTTTGAGTCTGTCAAGACCGCCATCTGGTGTGAGTTTGGTTTTATAGACCCATCTGCAGCCTATTACATTCATCTGGTGAGTTCTAGGAATCAATGTCCATGTTTGATTTTCAGCAAGTGCATCCATCTCTTCTTTCATAGCCCTATACCAGGCTTGATTAGATAAAGCTGACTTGATAGACTTTGGTTCTATAGGAACTGGATAATCGGCTAAATAAGCATACTTTGGATTTGGTTTTTGAATTCCGGACTTTAGTCGAGTTTGCATATGATGAGTATTACTTGTACCTTGAGAGGAAGACAGAATGGAATTGGAATTGGAGTGCCCTTCATTAGAACTACCTTCAGCTAGTAGATCATTGTGTGAAGATAAAGAACTGGTAGTATTTTGTCCTTGAGACATAGAACAATTTTGAGGCACAGCATCTATAGATTGTCCTTCTGTCATTGTCTCATCTTGCATATTCCTCGAGGAAATGATCGAGATTGTTGTCGTGATATGGATGATAGGTACAGCAATCATGGAAATCGGGATGGATCTGGTTTGTGGCTAACTGATGAGTGGACCTAGTAGCTAGTGACTTGGTGCTTGATGACTCAAGGAAATGTATGCCTTCACTCCATTGTTTGTATAAGTTTGTATAATGTCCATATTCATTGATCAGCTTCTTTGAAAAAGGATAGGAATACTCATCAAAGAACATGCCTACTGATGTATACACGATTATTAGTTGGGACCAAACATCTATACCCTTTGTGCTGATTGCTATAACCCAAGAAGATACAGGGAAGAGATCGAGGATCAAGTTTATGACTTGCATATGGTCTTAAGCAAGGATAGCATGCACAGCCAAATACTCTTAAATGATCATACCTTGGCTGTCTATTATGAAGTTTGTTATAGGGTGTGTCCATCTGCAACTTTGGTGTGGGAAGACTTTGTGATGATGTAATTAGCTGTCACAAATGCATCCACCCAAAATTTCAGTGGAACTTTTGAGTGATAGAGCATGGCTAATCCAAGTTCAACGATGTGTCGATGCTTTCTTTCGAGACCCCATTACGTTACAGGTGTGAGGACATGATATGAACTGTCTTATTCCATGATGACTCAGAAATTTTTGAAATCTAAAGCTTACGAACTCTCCACCTCCATCACTCTGGAAGATTTTAATCTGATGATTATACTGTCGTTCAACTAGCTTCTGAAATTGAACAAATATATCATAAAACTCAGATTTCAACTTCATGGGATATAGCCAGCAATATCGAGAGAAATTGTCAACAAAAATCACATAATATCTAAACTTTTGAAAGGAACAGATTGGTGATGGTCCCCATATGTCACAATGAATTCTCTCTAATGGAGAACTTGATATAGAATCCGAAAAAGGAAACGATAGAGCTGAACTTTTGGCTATTTGACAATTGCTGCAAACAACTTGAGATGAAGAAACAAATTGTATAAGCTTCTGTTTTTGCAGATGCTTAATGATTTGAGCATTTGTATGAGCC
This sequence comes from Eucalyptus decipiens, assembly GCA_014182575.1. NCBI lineage: Eukaryota > Viridiplantae > Streptophyta > Magnoliopsida > Myrtales > Myrtaceae > Eucalyptus > Eucalyptus decipiens. The sequence goes on from CM024614.1 coordinate 54,138,356, forward strand.
AAACGCTGATGCCATATGTCTTCACTGACTGTCTTTTGTCGCTGAGTAAAGAAAGCTTCTGTGGTTTGTGGATTAGCTTGATAAAGACCCCTAACTTTCCTTCCGAGCTTCACCATTGTGTTGGTATTGTTGTCCTTTACATAAACACCAGTTTTGTCAAAAATAAAAGAACAAGGGAAGTCATCTGTGAGTTTAGATACTGAAAGGAGGTTCTTCTTTATCTCTGGGACAATTAGAACATCGTTAAGAGGTAATGTATTGTTCTTTGTTTTGAGCCAGGTGTTGCCAATGTGAGTTACAGGTAAACATGATCCATTGCCTATCATAACAGTATCATGTCCTTGATATTTAGAAAGAGTATGGAGCATACCAGGATCAGCACTAATGTGAGCTGTAGCTCCAGAGTCAGGATACCACTCACTGCCTGTTGAGTCTTCAATATGCATTGCTGTCAAGGCTGCTGGAATATCCTCTGCTTGATAAGAATTGTCAAACCGATACCAGCAGCGAAGAGCATCATGTCCAGATTTTTTACATATTTGACACTCTAATCGAATGCTACTTGTTTCTTTTTCATTCTGCAAATTTTTACTTGAGTTTGCAGAAGGATAAGTCTTGACATTTTGGTACCTTTGTGAGTAAGTAGTATAGGGTCTAAACCCTTGGTTTGTTGTAGGGATAACATTTCTCTGTCTAGGGTGTTGATTTCCTTGTCCTGGTCTGAAGACATCTGTTCTGTAATTCTGATATCTTTCAAAACCACGATCCCTATTGTTACCAGTTCTGCCACGATCATAGCTTCGACCACCTCTGTATCCTCCTCTTTCAGATATAAATCCAGAAGCTTGAGAAAAGTAGTTTTCATTTGTGACATCTTTAGACTGATCCTGAAACTGTCTTTGTCCAAAATACGCCAAATTCGGGTTGAACTGACTCCTAGAAAAGTTTTTGAGTCTTGATTCAAATCTTTCTAATTGAGCAATAACCTCATCATACTTTGGCTGAGGCTTCAAACAGTATATGGTAGTCCGAAAATTCTCATATTCTGGACCTAAACCTTCCAATACACCAAACATCTTGGTTATATCATCCACAGGTTTGCCTATTGCATTCAACTGATCACATATGGATTTATATTCCCTGAGATAATCAGCAAGGGTTTGTTCATGCTTATGACATGTTTGCGGTTTCCCCCTTAATTCAAACTCTCTAGCAATTGATTTCGTGTAAACCTTTTCGAAGAGTTTGCCATACTTCGATGACGTTTCTAAACCAATGATTAGGCTCGAGAATATTTTCATAATGAGTTCCGAGAGATCCATGATGAAATCAACTGATCTGTTCTAGTCCAGTCAGTGTACTGGATTAATAAGATCGGTTTCACAACCTTCATCCTCTGTTTGCATCATTCGAGAGGGTGAAGGAATATCTCCATTAACAAAACCAAATAGATCTTGGCTTTTCAAAAACCTTTGGATCTGAGCTTGCCACAATAGGAAGTTGTCCTCAGCAAGTTTGATTGTGACGAAGTTTGTGATATTCACATGTATCGGAAAAGGGTATTTTGGAGTTCTAATCGCCATTATTATGATTCTTTGAAGAAGATGATAACGTAGTGCTTATGAGCTCTAAACCCGTATGAGTTTACCTTGATCCGAGAGATCTTCGGTCTTCGTTTACTTCTTCGACTTGATGCACGAACCGATTACTTGATAGATTCTATTATGATGCATGTTGATCTTCTTGCTCGATACCATGAGAATTTATGAAATCAAGAGTACAGAAGATGAAGATGAAGAATGACTGTAGATGATCTCGTGAAGAAGTTTTCGATCTTGTATTTCCATTCATTTGAACAAAAAGATTGAAGAATACAGCATAAACTTTCTAAATTGTTATATTCTTCTTAGCCTTCAACGATTACAATACATCTCGTATATAGACGGAAAACAGAGGACAACCACTAGAAAAGCGAACTAACTAACTTTTAACTAACAAACTTTACAGCTAAACAAAACAGAACAGTCATCTTGAGACTTTGGCAATCCGTGTCTTTGACTTTTGTATGATCTCCACCGTTGATGAAACTCGTTATCCATGAGGTATCAATTCCTTCAGCTCTTTTTAATTCTTGATTGCCTTACGGTGATCCACATCTATAATAGTCGAGGACTTCACCTCCCGTGGTTGACTTCTCAAGTCAAGAACCTCCTGTGATCGATTTCGCAATATTGCGGACTTGACTTCGATCTTGATTCTCTAACATTCCCCCTCAAATTGGGAAGAGTAAAAGATTCGATTCCCAATTTGGTTCGGAGAGTAAGATGAGATAAGCGGGATAGAGACTTGGTAAATATATCAGCTAATTGTAGATGAGTAGAGATATACTGAATGCGAATAGATCCAGAAGAGACTTTCTCACGGACAAAGTGAAAGTCAACTTCAATGTGCTTGGTTCGAGCATGTAATATTGGATTGGCGGTGAGAGAAATTGCTGATTTGTTGTCACAATATAGAGTGGTAGGTGGCTGAAGAGAAATCCCTATATCTCGTAGCACAAACGTGATCCAGTGAGTTCGGCCGTGGTCGAAGCAAGTGCACGATACTGCGCCGGTTGAGGATCTAGAAACATGGGTTGTTTCTTGGCGGACCGGGGCGATGATTGGATCCAAGAAATGTGCAAAAACCTTGTTGTGGAACGTCGTGTTGTTGGACAACCAGCCCAATCCGCATCGAGAAAACCATAGAGATGTACTTGAACTTTGAGAATGGATATAGATTCCAAGATGTATAGTACCTTTGACATATCTAAGTACTCTTTTTAACTGATGGAAATCTCCTACAGTAGGCTGTTGCATTTTTTGACAGAGAAGATTAGTAGCAAATGCCAGTGCAGTCGAGTAATGGTTAAGTATTGAAGAGCACCAACTAAGCTTCTGTATTCCATAGGATCTGTAAGTAGATTTCCAGTGTCAGCCACGGAGATTGATCGAAGAGGCAGAGGTGTTGAGACTGGTTTACAGTCAGCCATATAAGCTCGTTTCAACAAGTCAGTAGCATATTTAGTTTGACACAGAAAGAGATTCTGTGAAGTTCGTTTGGCCTCAATGCCCAAAAAATAGTGAATAAACCCAAGGTCTTTCATATGAAACTGAAGACTAAGTTTCTGAATAAGTGCAGTTAAGAGATGTGGTGAACTCCCAGTCAAGATGATATCATCAACATATAGAAGCAAGAGAACTGTATGTGAGTTTGTATGCAAAACAAATAACGATGGATCAGCTGTGCTGCAGAAGAAATCATTTTCGATTAAAAACTTGCTGAATTTATCAAACCAAGCTCTTGGTGCTTGTCGAAGGCCATATAGAGACTTGTGGAGTAAACATACATGGTTTGGCTGTTGAGGATTGATAAAGCCAGGTGGCTGTTCCATGTACACTTTGTCTCGTTCAAATCTCCATGAAGAAAAGCATTCTTAACATCAAGCTGGTGTATTGGCCGAGTGTCTTATCATAGCAAGAGATAACACTATTCGAATTGTTGTGTGTTTCACAACTGGACTGAAAGTCTCAGTGAAGTCTAGTCCTTCTTCTTGGTGAAAACCTTTGGCGACTAGACGAGCTTTGAGTCTGTCAAGACCGCCATCTGGTGTGAGTTTGGTTTTATAGACCCATCTGCAGCCCTATTACATTCATCGGTGAGTTCTAGGAATCAATGTCCATGTTTGATTTTCAGCAAGTGCATCCATCTCTTCTTTCATAGCCCTATACCAGGCTTGATTAGATAAAGCTGACTTGATAGACTTTGGTTCTATAGGAACTGGATAATCAGCTAAATAAGCATACTTTGGATTTGGTTTTGAATTCCAGACTTTAGTCGAGTTTGCATATGATGAGTATTACTTGTACCTTGAGAGGAAGACGAATGGAATTGGAATTGGAGTGCCCTTCATTAGAACTACCTTCAGCTAGTAGATCATTGTGTGAAGATAAAGAACTGGTAGTATTTTGTCCTTGAGACATAGAACAATTTTGAGGCACAGCATCTATAGATTGTCCTTCTGTCATTGTCTCATCTTGCATATTCCTCGAGGAAATGATCTGAGATTGTTGTCTGTGATATGGATGATAGGTACAGCAATCATGGAAATCAGGATGGATCTGGTTTGTGGCTAACTGATGAGTGGACCTAGTAGCTAGTGACTTGGTGCTTGATGACTCAAGGAAATGTATGCCTTCACTCCATTGTTTGTATAAGTTTGTATAATGTCCATATTCATTGATCGCTTCTTTGAAAAAGGATAGGAATACTCATCAAAGAACATGCCCTACTTGATGTATACACGATTATTAGTTGGGACCAAACATCTATACCCTTTGTGCTGATTGCTATAACCCAAGAAGATACAGGGAAGAGATCGAGGATCAAGTTTATGACTTGCATATGGTCTTAAGCAAGGATAGCATGCACAGCCAAATACTCTTAAATGATCATACCTTGGCTGTCTATTATGAAGTTTGTTATAGGGTGTGTCCATCTGCAACTTTGGTGTGGGAAGACTGTTGATGATGTAATTAGCTGTCACAAATGCATCCACCCAAAATTTCAGTGGAACTTTTGAGTGATAGAGCATGGCTAATCCAAGTTCAACGATGTGTCGATGCTTTCTTTCAGAGACCCCATTCTGTTCTGGAGTGTGAGGACATGATATGAACTGTCTTATTCCATGATGACTCAGAAATTTTTGAAATCTAAAGCTTACGAACTCTCCACCTCCATCACTCGGAAGATTTTAATCGATGATTATACTTTGTCGTTCAACTAGCTTCTGAAATTGAACAAATATATCATAAAACTCAGATTTCAACTTCATGGGATATAGCCAGCAATATCGAGAGAAATTGTCAACAAAAATCACATAATATCTAAACTTTTGAAAGGAACAGTGGTGATGGTCCCCATATGTCACAATGAATTCTCTCTAATGGAGAACTTGATATAGAATCCGAAAAAGGAAACGATAGAGCTGAACTTTTGGCTATTTGACAACTGCTGCAAACAACTTGAGATGAAGAAACAAATTGTATAAGCTTCTGTTTTTGCAGATGCTTAATGATTTGAGCATTTGTATGAGCCAAACGCGATGCCATATGTCTTCACTGACTGTCTTTTGTCGCTGAGTAAAGAAAGCTTCTGTGGTTTGTGGATTAGCTTGATAAAGACCCCTAACTTTCCTTCCGAGCTTCACCATTGTGTTGGTATTGTTGTCCTTTACATAAACACCGGTTTTGTCAAAAATAAAAGAACAAGGGAAGTCATCTGTGAGTTTAGATACTGAAAGGAGGTTCTTCTTTATCTCTGGGACAATTAGAACATCGTTAAGAGGTAATGTATTGTTCTTTGTTTTGAGCCAGGTGTTGCCAATGTGAGTTACAGGTAAACATGATCCATTGCCTATCATAACAGTATCATGTCCTTGATATTTAGAAAGAGTATGGAGCATACCAGGATCAGCACTAATGTGAGTGTAGCTCCAGTCGGGGATACCACTCACTTTGCTGTTGAGTCTTCAATATGCATTGCTTTCAAGGCTGCTGGAATATCCTCTGCTTGATAAGAATTGTCAAACCGATACCAGCGGCGGCGAAGAGCATCATGTCCAGATTTTTACATATTTGACACTCTAATCGAATGCTACTTGTTTCTTTTTCATTCTGCAAATTTTTACTTGAGTTTGCAGAAGGATAAGTCTTGACATTTTGGTACCTTTGTGAGTAAGTAGTATAGGGTCTAAACCCTTGGTTTGTTGTAGGGATAACATTTCTCTGTCTAGGGTGTTGATTTCCTTGTCCCGGTGCCGAAGACATACGTTACAGCCAATTACGATATCTTTCAAAACCACGATCCCTATTGTTACCGGTTACGCACGATCATAGCTTCGACCACCTCTGTATCCTCCTCTTTCGAGATATAAATCCGAAGCTTGAGAAAAGTAGTTTTCATTTGTGACATCTTTAGGCGATCTGGCTGTCTTTGTCCAAAATACGCCAAATTCGGGTTGAACTGACTCCTAGAAAAGTTTTTGAGTCTTGATTCAAATCTTTCTAATTGAGCAATAACCTCATCATACTTTGGCTGAGGCTTCAAACAGTATATGGTAGTCCGAAAATTCTCATATTACGGACCTAAACCTTCCAATACACCAAACATCTTGGTTATATCATCCACAGGTTTGCCTATTGCATTCAACTGATCACATATGGATTTATATTCCCTGAGATAATCAGCAAGGGTTTGTTCATGCTTATGACATGTTTGCAGTTTCCCCCTTAATTCGAACTCTCTAGCAATTGATTTCTGTGTAAACCTTTTCAGAAGAGTTTGCCATACTTCAGATGACGTTTCTAAACCAATGATTAGGCTCAGAATATTTTCAGTAACAGTTCCAGAGATCCATGATGAAATCAACTGATCTGTTCTAGTCCAGTCAGTGTACTCTGGATTAATAAGATCGGTTTCACAACCTTCATCCTCTGTTTGCATCATTCGAGAGGGTGAAGGAATATCTCCATTAACAAAACCAAATAGATCTTGGCTTTTCAAAAACCTTTGGATCTGAGCTTGCCACAATAGGAAGTTGTCCTCAGCAAGTTTGATTGTGACGAAGTTTGTGATATTCACATGTATCGGAAAAGGGTATTTTGGAGTTCTAATCGCCATTATTATGATTCTTTGAAGAAGATGATAACAGTAGTGCTTATGAGCTCTAAACCTGTATGAGTTTACCTTGATCCAGAGATCTTCAGTCTTCGTTTACTTCTTCTGACTTGATGCACGAACTGATTACTTGATAGATTCTATTATGATGCATGTTGATCTTCCTGCTCTGATACCATGAGAATTTATGAAATCAAGAGTACAGAAGATGAAGATGAAGAATGACTGTAGATGATCTGTGAAGAAGTTTTCGATACTGTATTTCCATTCATTTGAACAAAAAAGATTGAAGAATACAGCAGAAACTTTCTAAATTGTTATATTCTTCTTAGCCTTCAACTGATTACAATACATCTCTGTATATAGACGGAAAACAGAGGACAACCACTAGAAAAGCGAACTAACTAACTTTTAACTAACAAACTTTACAGCTAAACAAAACAGAACAGTCATCTTGAGACTTTGGCAATCCGTGTCTTTGACTTTTGTATGATCTCCACCGTTGATGAAACTCGTTATCCATGAGGTATCAATTCCTTCACTCTTTTTAATTCTTGATTGCCTTACGGTGATCCACATCTATAATAGTCGAGGACTTCACCTCCTGTGGTTGACTTCTCAAGTCAAGAACCTCCTGTGATCGATTTCTGCAATATTGCAGACTTGACTTCTGATCTTGATTCTCTAACATAACCAATTATTTGCTGATTCTATATCAAGGTTTCTGTTACAGGAGGATGTTGATGGAGTTAACAGAGCTATTGATAAAATCCTGATTGTCTTGCATTCGCTGATCATGGTCAGGGAGACCTTGACAGGTCCAATTCTCAGTGCAGAAGGCATTCGGCATATCTGTAATGTCATCCTTATCATCCGGTGTCCATTAACCTTCCTGATGAGAAGACAGGATATTGACCCAGATTTCCAACTCGTCTTTTCTTGGATCGCTGCTATGCTTGGATGTGTTGAGTGTGCTCTCCTGATATGCGCTCTGCATAGCGACTGGCCTGAGCCATTTATGATTGCCTGGGACCTAACGTTGGTACTTTTTCTCAAGTTCATCGTGAATTGAAGGATTGGCTTTTCTGATGTGGTGATGTGGTCGATTTGCTCGGGAACCTTCCAACGCCAGCTCGGATATGAACCTCGTGTTGTAGTATTACCCTGAACGACTATTACGTAATAGCAGAATAAATTATGATGATGATTACAATCCTTTTTGGCTCAATGTCGTCTCCAGTTAAGTGTACTTTGAGTTAGTTTAAGCATATCTCGGTGAGTTCCTACCATCCCCTTCCTGTAAGGCAAGTTTGATCCTCTTGCTAGCGTGCCGTTTCAGTTTAAGTCCTAAGTGCATTTAGGTCCATTACTTCTGCTTTGGATCGAGTTGCATCGGTAAGATAAAACTCATGGAGTTGCATTACTAGTAAACAGAAGTCGGAAATGGAGGAAATTGGAGAAACAGGGCAAGTTTTTCCTATGGGCCAAATAGAAACAGGGCAAATGAGAGTATATAAAAAAATCCCATACGCTCATTCACTATTCTTTCATTTCGGATGCACGCATTGTTAGTTTAATATAATTTATAGGTCATCCCACGTTTTGATTATTATCGTTGTGCTTTTGAGTTGGTTCATGATAATAAATGACGAATCAAATCAATTGTGATTTAGGTTCTTAAATCCATGTAAAAGGTTGCCTTACTCCCGTGGTATAAAAAGAGTACACACATACATGGGGGTGTGCAAAAAAACCGGAAACTAGTGGGTACCGATCTAGTTCCTAGTTCTAAGTGTGGAACCATGTACTCACCCACCTAGACCGGATCGGCAATATATAAATATATACATTTAATTTTCAAGAAAAATTTCCAACAAAAAAAAAAAATTTAAGAAAAAGAAAACTCTAAAATCCATAACTTGAAGCTCGACACCCATTAATTGAATGCTTGTTTTGTCTCACTCTCACCTCATATAAGTCATCTCCCTATCTCTCACAAGCTCAACACCCATTGACTCACGGCATCGATTCTCAAATTTTAGTATGAGTCCTCTTTTTAATTATCTTGATATTAAGAATAGGAACATTCTTTATTTTTTTCACTTTACTTTGGCTTAATGGAAAATGTTGCACTAAGTGCATTAAGCTTGATGGGACCAGTTTCATGGTTCTACTTGAGAACCAGACTGAATTGGCAGTTAAGGAACCAACGGGCAATTCCCTATTTCAGGGTAAGAACTGCTTACTGGGACCATGCTTACCTCTACACATGTGAAGAAAACATTTACATGCATGGAGAGAGATAAATACAAAAATAAAAATTAATATAGGTATAAAATTAAAATGATTGTAAGATAAAATTCAATGCTAGTAAGATATATAAAGTATTATTATCGTACGTATATTTATGTTGCAATTTTGTCCATTTTGTTGAGCTATGTCACTATGATATATCTAACAAATGGACATAAGCATTACATAATTTTTTATAAAAATTGAAATCCTCATTTGGATTTGTTTTATACGAGTAATTAACTGGCGCTCACTCTATGGATAATCGATTAAATTAGCATGGGCCATAAATATAATTTCTCTAGTATGGCTTAATTGTTCTCAATGTTCCCATAGCGGGGGCTTTTGGGCCTGGGCCGGCCTGCTGCATCGATAATCGGATCTGTTCGGGTCATGGAGAGGACTGGGGCTTAAGCTCAGTCCCGTTTAAAATACCCAATCCACGGTCCCGCCTTGTGCCTTCTTTCATCTGCTGCCGGTGCATAGCTCTCGGTCCTCCACCGGCTAAATTCCGCTAATTATTCATCCCTCTGAATACGTAGTTTCCTTCACATTCCGATGCTTTCATGTGGGTTGTTTTCCTTTTGCATACAATTGACTTGATGAATGATTGTGTAAAACAAAAGCTGCATTTGACTGGGAAACTCATCTATCTTGTTTATCAATGGATCGTTGCGTTGTGAAAATGCAGACAGCTCCGGTGAATTGCACAACTTAGGACTTCGGTTAGTTGGTGATGGAAGGAGCGAAAAGGGAGAGTTCCAATACCCCATGGTGCAATTCAAAATTGAGAAACAATGAAAAAGCACATGCACCTGATTAAGCAGCCATCTTACATTGAGATTCCTTATAATTTAAATCATCCATCCTTACAATAGGTTTCGGTTTTCCAATGCAATTGAACCTTCTTTCGATGAGAAACATGGGAATTTGCAACAGCAAGGTGTAGGATGATACGCCCACAACTCAAAAGTCACGTACGACAAGAGAGCTTCTAGACGTTCCAGACTGACAGAATGTGTAAAGGAAGCAAGGTGCAAGAGACGAAGGATTGAGAGAAGTTTTTTCTATTACTTCAATTGTATGTTTCGATATACAATGTTCTGTAATTATAATACATAGTGTACATGAAGAAAGGAAATAAAGAATTCTACAAATCAAATTTACAATTCTGTCTAATATTAATTGATCTGATTAGATCAATTAAGATCAAAATCTGGCGGATGATCAATTTAGATCAAATCCGGCTGATCTTCAGGCATATCTTCCAACACTCCCCCTCAAGCTGGTGGCTTGTAGATATCTAAGACGCCTAGCTTGCTTAGTAGATATGCATGCTGTCTTGAACATAGAGGTTTGGTGAAGATGTCCGCCGGTTGTTCAACAGTTCCAATCCCTCTTGTCTCGATTATCCCTTCTTGGATTTTCTCTCGAGTGAAGTGACAATCTACTTCTATATGCTTGGTTCTTTCATGCATTATGGGATTGGCTGCAAGTTTTAGTGCCGACTCGTTGTCACAATACAGTTTTGTCGACCCTTTAACTTGTATTCCAAGATCTCCAAGTAAACCTCGTATCCACACAATCTCACATGTGGTCTTTGCCATGGCTCGATATTCTACTTCGGCTGAAGATAAAGAAACCGTTGCTTCTTGGTTTTCCATGAAAGAAGTGATTCTCCTAGTTTAATGCAAAAACCAGAGACAGATCTTCGACTCATAGGGCAAGTGGCATAATCTGCATCACAATATGCTATCATTTCCATGTTGCATTTTCTAGACAAAAGTATTCCCAGTCCTGGACACTTCTTCAAATACTTTACAACCTTCAAGGCAGCATTCATGTGAGATTCCTTCGGTTTGTGCATAAATTGGCTGAGATTTTGCACTGCATACGATATATCAGGTCTGGTCATAGTCAGGTATATGAGTTTTCCAATGAGTTTCTCTTAACTTGTTGGATCTTTAAGAATAGGATCATCCCGAGATGTTTCCTTGTCATGATCCGCTGCAATTAATCTGGTATTCTGCTCGATTGGAATAACTGCTGGTTTGCATCCCGATAAACACGCTTCGATATAATTTCTAATACAAACTTCCTCGGCGAGAGAAATTCCTTGGTGAGATCTGGCAATCTCAATTCCAAGAAAGTATTTGGGTGCTCCCAGATCTTTTATATGGAATGTGGTATGCAAATATTTCTTAAGATTCTCTATCGCAGCTTCATCATTTCCCATAATAAGAATGTCATCTACATATATCATTAAGTAAATAGATGACGTACCTTTAGTCCATGTGAACAAGGCATAATCATATTTGGATTGTTTGAAGTCCGCAGTGATGAGAGCTTTAGCAAATTTTGCATACCATTGCCTAGAAGCTTGCTTTAGTCCATAAAGGGATTTGCGGAGACGACATACTTTATTCTCCCCCTGTCTCCGTAAGCCCTGAGGAATATCCATATAAATTTCTTCATCCAAGTCGCCATGGAGAAAAGCATTGTGGACATCCATTTGGTGTAAGGACCAATCATGGATTGCTGCAACGGATAAGAAAGATCTAACAGTGACATCTTTAGCAACTGGGGAAAAGGTTTCATGATAATCAAAACCTTCTCGCTGAGTATAACCCTTGGCCACTAACCGAGCTTTGTAACGCTCAATGGATCCATCAGCTCTATACTTGATCTTATAAACCCATTTGCACCCTATAGACTTTCTATTGGAGGGAAGGTGGACAATTTCCCAAGTTTGATTATCATTCAATGCCTCGTAATTCTGCTGCCATAGCACATTTTGCCATCGGGGATCTCTAGAAGCCTCATTATAACTAGATGGTTCCCTTTCATCGGAAATCCGACTAATGCAACATCGATGTTCAGACGAGAGTCTATCAAACGAGACATATGAGGAGATTGGGTAGTGAATACCTAGCGAATTGAGAGAGGCACATATATAATCCTTGGTCCAGGTCGGTGGTCGGGTGGCTCGTCCCGTACGACGTGGAGGATGCTCTGGAGATGAAGGAGGTGATTCTCCTATGGCTGTGTCTGCCGAATCCTCAGAAGGATGGTCCACACTAGACAGAGTTCTAGGCATACCTTCCATCTCTTCCTCACGATCTGATAGATGAGGTGAATGAGATGATGGGTGTGGAGGAGTTGCTTGAACCGGGGGGATAGCTGGAGCTAGAGATCCTGTGAGAAAAAATTCAGGGAAAACATCTTCCCGATGGGAAGAACTACGAGAATTATCTCGAAACGTTAAATTTTCCTTGGTTTCCTGAAATGGGAAGATATTTTCATGGAAAATGATGTCTCTGTTCACCAAAAAATCCCCTATAGATGGATCAAGAACAAGATATCCTTTATGTAGGTTGGGGTAACCCATAAATATGCATCGTCTGGCACGAGGACTCATTTTGTCCCGAGGTCCCACAGTTGCAGTAAAGCATAAACAACCGAAAACTCTTAAATGATCAAGTGCTGGTTTTTTTCCATATAATAATTCAAAAGGTGATTTACCAGCCAGTATTCGAGTTGGCATCCGGTTTATAAGATATGCTTTGCGGTGAGGATACAATCTCCCCAATAAATATCCGGAATGGATCCTGAAACTTCAGTGCTCTGGCAACTTCTAATAGATGACGATGCTTACGTTCTACAACTCCATTTTGTTGTGGAGTGTAAACGCAAGAACTTTCATGGAGAATCCCATGAGATAGAAAAAGTGAGCGGCATTCATGGTTAAAAAATTCCTTCCCATTATCAGTGCGAATCCGTCTGATTGTCTTTCCAAACTGATTTTTGGCGGAATGATAAAGGATTTCAGATTAGGATACACTTGAGCTTTGGACTGCATTAGAAATATCCAGGTAGCACGAGAATGATCATCCACAATAGTAAGAAAAAAACGCGAACCATCACGATGTGCCGTGTGGTAAGGTCCCCAAACATCGACATGAAGTAGTGAAAAGACAGTAGTGGAGTGACTTTTACTGGTGGGAAATGGTGTGCGAGATTGTTTTGCCATAGGACATATATGACATTTAGAATAGGGAAAAAAAAACACTATGACCCATTCTTGAATGTAAAAGGAAGCTCTTATCATCGGTAGCAGCATTACACAATGATATTTTATTCAAGACAATTGATGAAAAATCAAATTGATTTGGAAGGTCATTCCAAAAAAATAACCCTTCTGAGAGATTACCCAAGCCCATCAGTTTGCCAGTCGAAAGGGCCTGGAAAAAACAAGCATCAGAATCAAAGAAGACTTGACAGGAATTCTCTTTGCAGACTTTGGACACTGAGATAAGATTGAAATTAAATTCAGGAACATAGAGGACATTTTGAAGAGTAATTTGAGGACTCAATCGAACAGTGCCTGTCAAGGTGACATTAGTGATGTTGCCATTTGGCAATTGCACAGAAATAGGAATATTAAGCTCCTTATGTATATCAGAAAAATAACTTTATCACAAATAATGTGATCACTTGCTCCTGAGTCCACTATCCAGGCTTTCCTTGAAATAGAATTTATCAGACAATGAGATATACCTGAAAAGCTGCTTCCTTTACTTGCGATGTCTGCCTTTGTAGAGCCTGCATTAATTGCTCATATTGTCCATAGGAAATTGGCCAATCATTACTAAGCCCAGTAACTTGGTAAGCTGCAGAATATTCTTTCTTTTTTTCTTTTTCTTTTGGCTTTCCATGTAGTTTCCAGCAATTATCTATAGTATGATGCGGGCGTTTGCAATATTCGCAATATAGTTTACCTCTCCCTTTCGAATTTTGGTCAAAATTCCTTGAAGATGCTGAAAAAATCTGGCCGTCCGATGCTGAAAAAAACTGGCCATTGGATTCTCTTTTCGCGGGATTATATGCGCCGTTGGATTCAGCGAAGAGATCAGCCTCCTGGACACCGTCGGATCTGCGAGATAAATCTAGACCGTTGGTGCCTCCCTTTTTAATCATCTTCTCGCCGCTTCCATGAAACCCTAGGGTTTCTCGATTCTCTCTCTCTCGCGTTAGGGTTTTGAAACCCGATCGCTCGCCGCGAAGTGCAAGCGCGACACTGTCGCTTCCTCCCTTGTGCTCCGGCGCTGCGAGTCGCTGGTTTTCTTCCTGGACAGAGAGTTGAAAGATCCTTCCGAGAGGAGGGACGGGATCCATCGCCAGTATCTGCGATCGGAACGTCAGGTAATTTTCGTTTAAGATCAAAAGGAAACGAGTGGTTTTCTCCCTCTCCTTTATAGATCTATACTGTTCGAGGATCTCCGCCGGTCCCTTGAGTTTTTCTTCTGTGGCTTCGAGTTCGTTCCAAAGCGACGAGCTTGTTGTAACAAGCTGTGACCGTCAAATTTCCCCGCTTGAATTCACTGAGTTCCTGCATGAGTGAAATTTTTTTTGCTTGATCTAATTTTCCATACATTTCTTTGATATTCTCCCACATTTTCTTCGAATCTTCTGTTGGTGGGAGGCCAGCCGCGACGTCTGGAGAGACGCAATTGCCAATCCACGATCGGATTAGGTGGTTGCATTTCCTCCAGTGTCGGGCCAGTCGCTCGTCCGAAGGAATAGGCACGGTTCCGTCGAGGAATCCGTCCTTGTCCTTTGTCACGAGGGCTCGCCGGAAATCCTGTGACCATCTGGAATAAGTTTCTGGTCCAGTCAGTTGCAAGGTGATTAATCGTAGTTCTGGACCGTCGGCTGTTGATACGTAAAGAGGATCTCCAGATTCCGGTCGGCCGGTGACTGCCGCGATCGGAAAAGGAAGAAAATTGGGTGAGAAACTCGGGTAGGGATTCGTCCCTGAGCCCGACCCGCCAGATCCGATTCCATGACCCACATGCGAGAAACTCGGGTAGGGATTCGATCCTAGACCCGCTTCGTCCGACCCACCAACTTGTTCTGCTCCGGCGGTCTGGTTTGCCCCATTCGTGGCTGGTGGACCTCCGTCGGACTAAACGCTACTTTGGTAGCTGTAATCCCGGCGATGATGCATTTGGTCCAACGTACCATGGATACGGTACCCATTGGTAAGGATGGCCCGCAATGGGCAACCCCATATTTGACTGAGCCGGGAAGAATGGCCATTGCACGCCTTGAGTTTGAAGTTGCTGTTGAGTTGTGGGAATTGGTACGAGATGGCTTTGTGTCTCTGAGATTTGTGGCGTGGTTTCTTCTGTGGATGAAACACCAAGGGCTGAGGATGAATTTGCTTTGGGTGAGCCATGATAATCGTTTGTGCTTGCTTCTTCTTCCTTTTAGCGAAAAAATGATTCCTTCATAAATCTCTTTTGCGGGTCGAGAGTTCGAAGAACAGGCGGGTGCGAAGCGGGTTCAGAAGCTTGAAGGCTCTGATACCATGACAGAATGTGTAAAGGAAGCAAGGTGCAAGAGACGAAGGATTGAGAGAAGTTTTTTCTATTACTTCAATTGTATGTTTCGATATACAATGTTCTGTAATTATAATACAGAGTGTACATGAAGAAAGGAAATAAAGAATTCTACAAATCAAATTTACAATTCTGTCTAATATTAATTGATCTGATTAGATCAATTAAGATCAAAATCTGGCGGATGATCAATTTAGATCAAATCCGGCTGATCTTCAGGCATATCTTCCAACACAGACCACAATCGTTCCCGGGAACAAATGTTTTACCAAACATGTTTCTGTTCTTTTTTTGTTCCGGGGAACCAAAGAACAGAAATTTTGAGGAACAGAAATGTTGTCATGCAGCACCTAAGCAGACTTGCCTTCGGGTTTCCTTGGTCGCCAAAAGTCAGAAGTTTACAGCTAAATGCGAGGGGGGCCCATCAAGGCGCAGAAAATGTCAAAAGTGCGAGATCGAACCCAAATTACGTCAAATAGTACGTCAGCTAAGGTGTCCTACCCCATGGCAACCTCTACTTATTCCCACAGCAGTCTGCAAACACTTGAAGAAACCACACTTTCAGGAAGAAGAAGGAGAGATCAAGCAAAGTCAGAAGGTTAATGGAGAATAACGGTCCAGCTGATCACGGTGGTCGCTAGAGGTAAGCCTCAGCGACCTTAAATACATAAAAAAAAGCACTGCACACCCTGCTCCGTCTGTAAGTTTGAGGATTTTGAGGAAACTGAGAGTGCTAGTATGAACAAAATAAAGATTGGCAAGTATATGCGGAATAAAATAAACTTCAAACAAAGGAGTTAGGGAAGAGAATAAGAACACAGAAATTATAGTGGTTCGGCTTAATCCAAGCCTACGTCCACTCTCCCACGATGACAGCCTTCTTGGCTGGATTCCACTATGCAATCAACAAGAGATTACAACTTCGAGTGCAGACACTTAGTAGTAGATCACACTATCTCACTAAGTCACTCTTTCGGTATTTCTCTCACGATTACAAACGTTTAAGCTCTCCAAAGACAAGTGTATAATCGAAGATCGCTCGAGACTTTGGAATTATAAATTCTACGCTCCGTCTCTTACTTGCTCATCGGTCCATGATCTCCTTAAATACTCCTCCACTTCCAAACTACCCGTTGGACAGCATCCCGGAGAATCGTCTTCCAATATACCCATTGGACAGCTCTGTATCTAGAAGATTTGGTAGCCGTTGAGTGATAAAGGTAGAATCCCAAATTGATTCCGATCGCCCATACAAACGAAATCTTGGTTTCCATAAGTAAAGCTTCTTCGTATAGAAAGTCTTTGTCTTCAAGATCCAATCGTCAATCAATTAGATTGAATCAATCAAATCAATCTTGATGTGGAATCCAAACCAGATCACTAGCCGTTGTATGATTGGGCTTGAGTTACGATTCATCGAATGCGGATGTAAAGTCGAGTGCAGGAGTGCCGAGTCCGGTGATCTTCGGACTTTGAGTCTTGAGTCGGCAGTCTTCGGACTTTGACACGAAGTCGGCGTCTTCAGACTTTGAGAATATCCTTTACATGTTCTATAATCTGCATGGTCTATTACTTAACCATCAAACATGTTAGTAGCCTTTGATTTGTTTTGTCATCTTCAAAACATCATAAGGGATTTCCTAACAATCTCCCCCTTTTTGATGATGACAAAACAATCTCTGAATATGCAGATTTGTAAACATACTTTTAAATGCAGATTTGTAAACATACTTTTAAATCAAAGGATATCAGAAGATAACAAATAGATTGAGCATAAGAATATATAGAAAAATAATCGCAGCTCAATATTATGCAATAATATCAAACCAATCAGCACATATGCATATTCATATATTCTCCCCCTTTTTGTCATAATCAAAAAGCGATAATAATGGATTCACGTAGAGAATGATAATCAATATCTTGCATGAATCACAATCTCCAAAAATCAGCCTTTTTTTTTATCGAATATTAAAGATATGCAATATAGCTCACTTCGATCATATATATCAGGAAATATCAAATGAAAATCACGGATGCATCATAACTTGCACGTACCATTTTTGTCATAATAAAATGATAATATCAATACAAGATTTATTAATGACAAAAGGTAATAAAAGATGCACTAACCAAATTTTTTTTGATAAATTCTGACACATTTACCTTTCCTTTCATTCATAATAAGATCACGATCAATCAAAAAAGATTTTTCCATAATTGATCAAAGCTCCCCCTCAATTTGTTGCCTTTTTGAGATGATCACGATTATTTTCCTTTTCTTTTGGATTTGATTTCTCCCCCAATTGTCGCAGGAGATATTTTCTGATTGCACCAAAATTTGCGTAGATTCGCAATCATCCTTCCCTTAAATAATTTCCTGCAATCAACTCATTTCCCTTTTTGGTATCCATCAATTTGGATCCTTCCATGACGTTAGAGTAAATATGAAAATCTCCATAATCAATATTCTTTCTTAATTCATCGTAACAAAGTATTCAAAGAAAGAAAATTATGCACAATGATATTTTGAAAAATAAATTTTCACTTAGTCAAAGCACAATAAAATCAGGGAGAATGAAATCTTTGAATATCTAAGAATATCTTGCATCATCACGTAAAACAGATTTTCACTTTGCAAAATATGATTATATCTGAGAGCATAAAATTAAACCAAATAATCTGAATTATCTCAAATAATCACACGTACTAAATCAAATCTTAACTCACAAATCACAAAAATAAATCATACGATTCTTTCTTCCATAAAGCAAAATATGATCATTATAAAATCTCAATCAACCAAAGATATATTGAATATCAAGCATAATGAGAATTATTGCCCAAAACAAATAAAAAATTCCTTACCAAATCCTCTTTCTTCTTTCTTCTTTATATCCTGCAAAAATAACTTATCTTTTCTTTGGTACCCATTTTTTCTTGGGTCCACGAGAGTTAGCAGAATATGTTGCTTTTATCCAATTTTTCTTAATATTTCTCCAGACTTGAGAAAGATCTTGTTGCCTAAGTCGAGAATTCTCCTTTTTAAGTTCGAAAATCCTTTTAAAAGAAGATTTGAGATTTGAACAAAGCTCATTTATATACTTTGAAACTTTGAGAGGAATTTTTGAATTGCTTACCTCGATTTCCTCATCGGATTCTGAGTCTGTATCCGAGTCAGACTTTGATTCTGAATGTGCCATCAAGCATATATTTTCTTGATCATCATCTTCTTTCATGATTCTTTTATGGCCATTATGCTTGTATTGACTTCTTTCATCGAAGTTCCTTCCTTTTCTACTCAGCTTTTTAAATTTCTCGACCATAAAGGCAAGTTCTTCATCGTCCATGTCACTTTCTGAGTCTGTTTCATCAAAAACAGCATTAGATATTAAAGCAATTGACTTCTTACCTTCGGGATCTTCGTCATTAAGTTGTTCCACTTCATAGGATTGAAGAGTGCCAATCAATTCATCAACAGAGTGGCATAATCCTCTCGAGTCTCCCGGATTGAGGTCTTGACATGGTTCCATTCTTTTGAGAGACCTCGCAAGAGTTTGTTGACCTTCATTTGGGAAGAAATTGGATGACCTTGATATGTCAAACCGTTTACAATTTCAATAAAACGATCGAACATATCTCCAATCGACTCTCCTTGCTTCATCTTGAATGATTCATATTGGCCAAGCAAGAAGTTTACTTTTGTCTCTTTTACACGATCGGTCCCTTCATATGTAACATGAAGTTTATCCCAAACTTCTTTTGCTGTTTCACATGAAGAGATTCTGTTATATTCAGCAAGAGATAAAGCGCAATATAAAGAATAAATGGCTTTTGCATCAAGCGCTTCTCTTTTGGACATCTCCATCCGAGACATGGGAGCGGGGGGTTTAGTTTCTTTGTCTTTGCCATTCTTATTTGATGTGGACGCAGCAATGGGATTGATTCCTCTTTCCACAACATCCCATTGTAAGAGATCTCTGGATCTTAGGAATGCTTTCATTTTGTTCTTCCATACGTCATATTCCTTTCCATCAAAATATGGTGGCCTTGTGTTGCTTTGCCCTTCCATAAGTCCTGGTGCCAACATACTAGCCATAAAGAATCTTTTGCTCAAAAGTAAAAACACTTTTATAAACCGAGCACTTGGCTCTGATACCAATTGAGAGTGCTAGTATGAACAAAATAAAGATTGGCAAGTATATGTGGAATAAAATAAACTTCAAACAAAGGAGTTAGGGAAGAGAATAAGAACACATAAATTATAGTGGTTCGGCTTAATCCAAGCCTACGTCCACTCTCCCACGATGACAGCCTTCTTGGCTGGATTCCACTATGCAATCAACAAGAGATTACAACTTCGAGTGCAGACACTTAGTAGTAGATCACACTATCTCACTAAGTCACTCTTTCGGTATTTCTCTCACGATTACAAACGTTTAAGCTCTCCAAAGACAAGTGTATAATCGAAGATCGCTCAGACTTTGGAATTATAAATTCTACGCTCCGTCTCTTACTTGCTCATCGGTCCATGATCTCCTTAAATACTCCTCCACTTCCAAACTACCCGTTGGACAGCATCCCGGAGAATCGTCTTCCAATATACCCATTGGACAGCTCGTATCTAGAAGATTTGGTAGCCGTTGAGTGATAAAGGTAGAATCCCAAATTGATTCCGATCGCCCATACAAACGAAATCTTGGTTTCCATAAGTAAAGCTTCTTCGTATAGAAAGTCATTGTCTTCAAGATCCAATCGTCAATCAATTAGATTGAATCAATCAAATCAATCTTGATGTGGAATCCAAACCAGATCACTAGCCGTTGTATGATTGGGCTTGAGTTACGATTCATCGAATCTGGATGTAAAGTCTCGAGTGCAGTGCGAGTGCTGGTGATCTTCAGACTTTGAGTCTTGAGTCCGGCGAGTCTTCGACTTTGACACGAAGTCGGCGAGTCTTCGACTTTGAGAATATCCTTTACATGTTCTATAATCTGCATGGTCTATTACTTAACCATCAAACATGTTAGTAGCCTTTGATTTATTTTGTCATCTTCAAAACATCATAAGGGATTTCCCTAACAGAAACACGTCAATATCTTGACGTTCTTTCTGTTATCTATCTCTGATCATGTCATACTGCATATACACATTACGTGAATGCTGTTTTATGGGGAAAACCCTGCGTTTTAGTCGCAGCAGGTGCTACTTTAGAGCCCAGGGGAATATTTTACCCGCCTGTATGGCCTGTTTCTTGTGTTAGATTGTGAGAGTCGGGTTGGAACACCAATTTATACAATCCAGATTCTTTAATCTATTCGTTTTTTCCTTTTACTGATTGAGATGTTCATAAAGATTCGACTCTCAAAGAGCAGAAATGGGCTTACTCAGAGCAGAGCATGTACTTCAGCCCCCTGTTTTCTGTACGAATTGGTGAATTTTCATGATATCCATTTGGGTAATTGAATACAGTAAGGACTCATACCAGGAATAATCCCTCTCGAGTATGCATACCATTAAAACAGCTGAGTTTGTTCAAGGAAAGTGAATGCCATAATAACTGTCATTTCTTCTTGAAAATCAATAAATTGGAAAGATAGTCAACCTACTTCTAAAATTACTGGGCGAGAGGAAAAATTCTGTCATGTTGATGAAAAGACACGACTATTTATATACTCTGCAGATTTCTTTTGTCAAGAGGAACTCACATTGAAAACACCAAATTAATTGAAAGCATTTTCTCCTAAAAAAAAAAAAAAAAAAAGAAGACATCTAGGTAGCTTTACCTGTTTCTACCCGGTAAGTCGGGAGCTTACTGGTAGTTTTGTGCATCTGGGTGGTCTTGTTTTTGTGAATGTGTTGTAAGAGAAGGTTGGGAAAGGTTTGTATGTGTTAAAGAGGTATCCCCTGATTCTCTAATATTCCAGTTTTCGAAAAGAGGAGTTAATGATGTGTCCCCTAGTTAACTACCCGAATTAGCCTCGAATCAATAGATCGGCACTCTTGCTATGCATAGATAGGTTGGAGTCCTGCAATGCATAGACACGTTGGTTATGATTTGCGCCAGACTCTTGGCGTCATACATCATCAAATTTCCTTTAGAACTTAAATTGGTAGTTCTTGAAAGCTTTTGGAAAGATTGCCCTCTGATGTGATGCATAAAGAGCTCGAAACTTGAGCTTTCGAAAAGACTGTACACTAACAAATGGTTTGCTGATTTTATTTCCAAAACGTGGAGCAGAGTATGCAGATATAATTGCTACAATTCATTTTCTAGAGAAGATCCTACTAAAGATTATCATTGGTGCCATCGGAATCATGGGTGTTCCAGCCATCACTATCCTTGAAACCATCGTGTGTATCTACATAGTGCTCATGATTGTTGGACAATTACTAAAGATCAAGATGGGAAGGCAAGATATGGACCCAAGGTTTCCAACGTATGTCCATTCGCATTTTTGTTGTTCTCGGATGCATCAGGTGCTGTTTACTGGTGTACATTCCGCTTCGTGTCATGCCTTGGCCGATTTTCGTTCTCCGAGTCCTCTTGTTGATGAACCCATGAACATTTATTGTGAATTAGAGACTTGGGACAGTTTTTCGTTTTCGTAATATTCTGGTTTGCTCTTTGGGAAGTTGGTATGATGTGTATTGTGCTTATGTTGGTTGGGACACGAATCTTGTGTTGTACTACTATTATCTTTGGGACACAAACCTTGTGTTGTATTATTATTACGTCGAACATCTTATATATGTAGAAAGTATAATATGTGATGTGATGAAGATAATGGTACTACATAGTTAAGATCTCGGTGCAATATAATGAAGTTGAAGACACATGGTTTTTATTTTCTTTGACTAGGTGAATTGATTCATAAAATTTGAGAAATAATCATCTTTCAATTCACGAATTGCAGTTTAGACGTAGTTCATAACCCGATCCTCATATCCAACCTTAGCAATATTCTAAATAGATGCTATCTTGAATGAACTTCGACTTACAAATGAAAACTACTAAGTTTGACATAAAGGAAGCATTTAATATGTGAGAGAGGGAAGAAACTGGCCACAAATTCTTCAACGAAAAATTTACCCATTTGAGAATAAAGTGGAATCACAATGGGAAAGTGAAATGCACAACCTTTTGTACGTTGATGCGTTGTTGGAAGAAATTGAATAGTGAGATACCGTAATTTTGCTTCAATATAAGTGTAGATATATATAGGTAGATGTCGATGACAAGGAATTTTTTCTCTTTGGTGCCATGGATTAAAATGGTTGGGAGACAGAGACTTCTTGGGAGATGGGCCTGAACCGTTAAGATGAATAGTCAAATGGGGACACTCAAAAGGCCAAAGCAAATCACAAGAAATTCCATTTGCTTGCACTTTGTCTTGTTTAGACGCGAGCAACTCATGGGAGTGTTAAATCACCAAGCTGTACCTCCAAAATTTGTCCTCTATTCTTTTTTTATTTTCCCTAATATATCCGGATTTTTATTCTCGATGTTCCTAGTGAAGTGCAGACAATATAATTATTGACATATTGTGACCGTAAATCTTTCAAAAGTAAAATTTATTATTGATAGTCATTGACCCTTTTTCTTGGATGTGGAATCTTTGTCCCCCAAAACCATGAGCGTGTAAACATATTTCACCCGTTGATGAAAGAACGTACTTTTGTAATAGTTTGCTAGATAGATAGAAAGAAACAGAACTTGGCAACAGCCCTTGCAAAATTAAAATTCAAAAAATAATTCAGATCAAAATTAGTTAACCTATTTCCTTTCTTGAAAATAAACTTTCAGCCCAAGCTGTTTTTACTTTAACATATACTTGACCGAAGTTGCCGTATATTATAACCCATGAAGCTCCTCATATACAAATGCGCCACAATCGGCACTTGCTAGATAGAAATTATTCTGATATTTGGTCAATGTTTGTGAAAATAACACTACGTTGTACTGTAATTCGCTTTATTCATCATGGTGGAATCTACAGCATAAAATATTTTATGAGCAGGTACCACTAGAAGTGAGCAAAGAACCGGATCAAACCGGCTAATTCATGGCTAGATTTTCGGTTCCTAAAACTTGAAACCAATGAAATCGGTCAAGTTCCCAATTTCAAGCGTGGATTCACCCACTTAGACTACTTGGATCGAATTGACATACTTTAAAAAAAAAAAAAAAAAAATTTCTACTCTTCTTTATAAAATTAAAAAAAAACCTCCGTAACGTAATTTGGAAACTTGGAAACCCTACCCTCCTCCTCTCTTGCACCATTGCACAATCCTCTTTCTCTCAATCTCTAATCTCAATGGGTTCCCTCATTGTAGTCGCTCACGGCCCTATCAATAGCAGTCTCGTCTCTAATCTTCCCTCGCAATTATGGCCTTGCCTCTAGCACCAATTCCAAAATTAGGTGAACCGGTTTTTGGTTTCACATGCTGAAAACTAATCACTTCTAAGTAGCACACAACATCTACAAAGGTTACATAGGAAGAGCAGAGAAAAAGGGCACCGGACCGCATTGTAGTCATGACGGGTGACACGATCTTGGTCCGATCGATCCTACGACTGGGAACTAGACTTGAAGGACTAGTTTCTATAGGAATACGGAACTAGACTAGTAGGACCAGTTGCTAGTTTCTAGAATTGCGGGTCCAGTCCGGTTCTCGGGTGATTCAATAGAATTGGTTGATTTACATAACTCCTAGGGAATGTAGCCATCGCTTTTGAAAAAAAAAATCATTGATAGTGTTATATCTAGCTTCATCACAAAGATGACGACACTCGACTTGACCATGCGCTGAGCAAACTGAAGTTAAAGCAAAGCAAAATAAGAAAGGCATTTGGTCATTGAAAAATCATAAAAATAAAATAAAAAAATCATCAATTTGGTTTTCCTATGAATCGGAGATTAGATCGAAAATGATCAATTCCAATTTTTTAGAACTGGGCCGCCTACCTCCAGAACTGTCTAGAATCAGCCAATCCAATCTAATCTAGGCGGTTTTCATTTTGGTGATCTATGTTTCTCCACTCCTAACATCCACTAAATGATGCGGCAAGCTAAGCCGACTTAGAGAAATGGCCAATTTAGCAGAAGTAAGCGTTTAAATTACCCAACCTAACCTCCAAGGCCCCCCTTCTCCCGTTGCTGGGTTGGCGTGCCAATCAACTGTGACAGGTGGTACAACCTTCAACGCTATTCTCGTATTTTCCTGCCACGCAATACTCGAACGTATTTAGCATGCCCAATTCTTTACGAATAGAATCACTCTCTCTTGCTTCTTTACTTCATTCATTCGTTCGTTCGATCAAAATTCGAGGTTTGCCTTCTGAACGTGGATTCTTTATCCCATTTGAAAAGAAAGAGATGCTGACATCACTTTTGGACTGGATCCTTTATTTCACAGGATGCTTTTACGAAATACAAATGTTTCATAATATCTCAATCTTTAATATACGCCTCATTTACATGAATCATTGTTAGGAATTGATTGCAATGCCAATGAAAACACCGTTCGAGGTAAAGGATCTCCATCCTTTCTTTCTGTGCCTATTGGAAGAAGATTATTTATTTCACCAAAAGAAAAATTTCAGATCATTTTTCAGCAACTGGATTATTTAGTAAAATGAGTTAATATGATTTTTTTTTCAAGTCAATGAAAAATTTATGCTTAAATTTAAGAAAATGAATTTTTCTTTAAAAAGTAAAAAATCATTTTATAAAATATGACTAGAAATCAAGCTCGAGACTTGGGCTCTCAACATCAACACCTATCGTTCTTGGATCTTTAGCAATGGGCCAAGGTTGGATCTATTGGGGTTGAGCCTAGGTCCACCAAGGCTAGGCTTGGGTCCATTGAGGCTGAGTTGGGATCTCGATGCTAGGCCTAGTCCTTGACACTAGGGCTTGAGTCCACAAATGCTAGGCATCCACAAGGGTTGGGCTCGGATTCAAAGAGGCGGAGTTCAAATCCATAGAGGCTAGGCTTGGGATCTTAATGCTTGTTCCTGGTGCCCTGGCCCAATGCCTCTGTGCTCATGCTTGGATTCTTGTTGCCTAACCTGAGTCTATCGATATAGAGCTTAGGTCCACAAAACTTAGGCCGAGCAACAAGCATGGATGTCTTAGGCCATCCTTGATGGATGTGAGCTTAAGCACTGAGGACACGGGCATAGGCATTGAGGTCCCAAGCATAGCCTTTATGGCTTGTGCCTAGCCTCCATGAACTAGGACTTGAGTGTCAAGGAGCCAAGCATGGGTGTTGAAGTCTTAGGCCCGACCATTGTGGACCCAAACTTGACCTTGATGGACCCAACTCGGGGTGCTAAGGACCGGGCATGGGCATCGGGATCTCAAGTCCGACTTCTATTGGCCCATGCTTAATTCCCCAACTGCTCTTGCCCAAGTTAATAGCATCCACATAGTGCATGTCTTTTTAAAAATTAAAAAGCAAGTTTTTCTTTTCAAATTATTTCTTGGAAAATATTTTTCAAAAATGTCAGATTTTCCGCAAAACAAATAGAGACCAATTTGTATCTTGAAGATTTGTCCTCTATTCCTTTTTTGTATTTGTTAATATATTCAGGTTTTTAATAAAAAATGTTCCGAGCGACTCAAACTCTTGAAGCAAACAATGTAATTAAGGACATATCAAGTGACCTTAAATCTATTGAAAGTAAGATCTATTGTCAATAGTTATCAACCCCTCTTTTTGGATGTGATTCTACGTCTCACAAGTGTCTCAACATATCTCAATTGTTAATACATGCATCGTTTACATGAATCAAAAGATAAGAATTAGTTGCTTTTTGTCGATGCTGGCTTGGACATTCACCTTGTGTTCTATTACTACATTAAAAGCAGGATATAGGATGATGACGGTAGTTTTACTTAAGATGGCAGTGCCATTTAAGATTGAGAAATGATGAAACCGGAGAAACTTTTTTTCTTGAGCTAGAGAGAAACGGGGGAACAACAATAGTATATTGGAAAGAATCACATGATTGCCAATCACTACTCTTTCGTTATTTACACGCATTGCGAGTTTTAGATAGTTTATAGCTCGTTCCTCATAATACAAACTTAGCAATCTCTATACAATAAAATCTAATCCCCCCAAAAAAAAAAAAAAAAAAAAACTAATTGGACGCCAAACTACACACGTAGAGCAGGCTGGACAAGTACTAGCTTGATTCATCACCCTTCCTCCCACTCACACCATAAGGCAACTAACCAGATTACCAAAGCTATGCTTTTTTGACTATTGCATTTTTTTTTTTTTTAAAGACTGGTTTACCGAATTTACTCGGTAATTTCATTCATACATTACTTGCTAATGTAACAAGGTACTCACGCCTAGTTGATAGCCGAACAACGACGGCCATCTGTGCATGTATTTTACTTTGTCACATGGTATTAGCACACGGACCAAGCCGATTGAGATTTAGGTCCTTAAATCCACACAAAAAAATAAAAAGAGTACACGCATGCGTGTGGAAAAATCTCTTATGCCACTAGAGAAATCAAATGTCTTTTGATCAAGAATGTGATGCCCTAGATAAATGGTAATCGGTCCCAGGCTCTAAAGTCATGAGCAACATGAAAGGATAGATGTCGGATTTCATGTGCAGGTATATGGGACAGAACAAAACTGAATAAACATAAAGACATTTGCCCTAAAGGTTGACGTCCGTGGATGGATGACTAGAGGTGGAGGTGACAATTGCAACATAAAACGACACGATGCCAAGACCCAAAGTGTGTGAGAGGAAAAACTCACGCACAAGGACTTGCGTGTCCTGAAATTTACATGGAGGGTCTTAACAAACTCGTTAATCGAGCCTTATGTAAGTTTTATGATACCTTGACACTGTTACAAATTACCAGCAGAAAATATTGCCACAAATCAGAACATCAGAAATTTGACAGCCTTGAGTATAGATAATGGAAGCAACTGACTAAGGAAAAGTTAAACTGAACTGGACGGAGATTAAAATTGATGTAATCATTCTAGATTGCGATTCTAAGAGAGGAACAAAAACATCTCAAAAACCTTCTGCGCCTTCCTTTTTAATATACACAGATTAACTTAGGTTTCGAAAAGACAAAACAGAAAAGCTTTCTACGGCCAGGGATTTATTTGGGTTAGTACAAATGAAAAAAAACTACATGCAATTTCAACACCATCTCCAATAATTCTAACTGCAGGTCCTGTCCATAAAGCATGCGACTCTGTACGATCTATCGGCACCACTCTGTTTCTCTTGGCAGGAAGCCAGGAATGAGTTATGATAGAAAACAAGTTAATAAAAATACCTATACCAACACTTCCTTCAGCAAAGCACATCAACATAATACTGAAAAACAAAAGAGGGGAAAAGAAGTGCATTAAAATGGCAGCTTTGTTGGAAACTGGAATAGCTAAATAGGCACGGGCACTAATGGATAGACCTAGTTCGAAGAAGGCAGGGAGTGATTGCCGGGGCTAGAGGGCTGGACAAGAAGTGGCTCCTAGCAGACTTCTAGGACAGCGAAGGGGGTGGGAGGAATTGAACTATACACTGAACAAGGGAAGAGCGATCTGGATGTGTGTGTGTGTGAGCTAGAATTAATTTGTAGAGGCACCTTTTGACATAATGACAAGCTTGGCTTTGGAACTTCAAAGTTAAGTGAACTTAGGCTTGAACATTGCTAGAATTGGTGACCTCTTAGGAAAGTGCTTGGCTGTACATCAAAGGACAAAACCGTGAAACTCAGTATGGGATGGACTAAAGTGGACAATATTTCAAGTGAGTTAAATCCAGGGCATTACAAAAAGCAAGCGAGGGACTACTCCAACCGTTCGAAGGAACAAAGGATGGGAAACATCAAGCATTGGAAGGCACAACCACTTACCAGTAAAATCAAGGTACAAGGTTATATAGTGAAAAAAGGAACATAATGTTATCGGTCTTCATAGTATGGTGGTGTTGATCAAATGCTGATTTCATCACCATCCTCATCCTCGTTGGCATCAACCCAATACTTCGATGAAGTTGTGAAAAACCGTGTCCATGTACACGGTTGGCGTTTAAATTAAGCACAACCCGTAGCCAGTTTAGCAGAAGTAAGCGTTTAAATTACCCAACCTAACCTCCACGCCCCCCTCCCCTCTCTCGCTGCTGGGCTGGCGTGCCAATCAACAAAGCAATGAATAGAAATCATTCTGATATTTGATCAACGTTCGTGAAAAAAACAATACGTTGTACCATAATTTCCTTCATTCATCACGATGCGATCTACAGCATTTTATGAGCAGGTGGCACCCCACATCTACGAAATTCACAAAGGAAGAGCAGACAAAAAAGGCACCAGACACGGCCACTTAATTCGTGCATAATAACCATTCTATTTTAGAAATCAATTTCTGACTAGAAATCGATGTTTCTATTTTTATTCCTTGAACAAGTTTTTTTTAGCACGTTTGATAATATTATGAAATTTCTGTTTCTGAAAATGAAATTTATTTAATAACGATACAAAATTTCTCCCTCCCGAGTAGTGGTGGGAGGCGTTCGACATCTGGCGGTGGGCATTCGGTGACTGGCCACCAATCGGGCATCCAGTGACTAGCGAGCTGTGATGTCGAGCAATCGACGGTGGGCGTCCAGCGTCCCTTGGGCGACGGCATCCGTCTAACGTCCCACGGGCAATGGGTGGGCAGCATGTGATGACATGAGTGAACGATGAAAAATGTTTTCATTTCTTACTTTTGTTCTAAAAAAAAAACTAAAAATCTTAACTTTTGATTTTTGCTCCAAATCTTTTCTAGAAATAAAAAAATAAAATTACGTTACCAAATAAATTTCTATTCCAAATCTATTTTGAAGAATAAAAAAATAGAGAAATAGAAAGGTAAAATGATTATCATTTGCCTCCTTAAAGGTGAGTAAGGTGAGTATGATGTAAGCGTTTACATTTCCCACCCTCCAAGCGCCCCGTTCCCACTGCTAGGCTGGCCCACTATTCTTCCAGTGTCCTGTCCCGCAATGTATTCAGCACGCCCAATCCTCAATAAATAGAAACCCCTCCTTCTCTCTTGCTTCATCCCTTCGTTCAATCAAAGGTCCAAGGTTTCTAGCTTCCGGGGTTCCCTCATCCCTTTCGAACGTGGATTCTTTATCCCATTTCAAAAAGAGAGAAACGCCTACTCGCATTTGGATATGAATTCTTTACGCCACTAAATCCACCTCCTATCGAGTATGTACATACTATCACAAAAAAAAAAAAAAAAAAAACCCCCCACATATTGAGCACTCCTCAGTCACCTTCTAATCTGAAGAAAAAACACAATAAATAAGTATGATTTTTTTTTTTTAGATAAAAACTCAGCAAGTGGGTTGACTGCTACCGCTAGCAAAATAAATTACCGCTAGCAAAATAAATAAGTACTGAAATTATCAACTTGCGAAATCTAGGGAAGTCTAGCTGCAACAATCACTCAAGGGAATACGACACTCCACCTTGTACCCCTTGCGCCCAACTTGGCATCCCAAGGTCCCCTGAGAAGTTATTCAACCCTCTCAGTCCTCTGGAGAGAATACCATTACTTCTTTTCATCCCTCTCTAGGCATCCCGACACCCGAGGTCCCTCATTAACTCCGAAGCCAACTACACACATTTGTAGCTCCGCCTTGTTGCAGCACCAACAATTCTAGTATACTAACAATCATACCATGGTCTAACATACGTTATTAGATATTGCAAGGTATATAGGAGCCCTTATTGGAGGCGACAAAGTAAGAGTCCAACATTTTCTTGCAGAAAACTCAAACTCAAAATATAACAACATGGACAAAACAAAGCAAAAATCAAGTAATCTCAGTATTTAGAGCCAAAACCATAGTAAACCATCGTAGAAAATTCTCAAATTTTAATATGTGATAGTAAGACCCTAAATGAACACTTTTCATGAAGGAAACCAAGTCTGGTTCCTTCTGTAAAGAGAGCAGCAATGTGGTCCATGCAACTCAACATTCCTTCCGCCGAGCAGAACTAACAACCGGGAAGTTTAACCCATTTCGAAGTTCAAAACCCAATAAAATGCTTTGAAATTTTGATATGTTCTGCACCTACATGTCTCCTACTACTTTTATGAAGGAAGAAAATTCATATTCTAACTCAATAATTTTATAGAAATTCAAAAGCACACCGAGGTCGTGATTTCACGATACTGAACAGCTCACTAACAATATAAAATCAAGTCTTCATGTGGATCAGTTTAACTCAGAAAAATCTCAATTAAATATATGTTGTAGTTCAAGGTCTTTGGAGTAACTTCCATGAGGACAATGTCACCTATTTATTAGTAGATCAAACACCACAAAATCTGAAAACCAGAGGACTCGTTAAAACTTGGTGTTGGAAAAAAAATGATGAGTAACCATTACATACTTGCAAACAAAGTACCTACAATGTACGTAACTTACATGTAAGTCTATGTTCACAATACGCATGGCCTTCTACCAAGCAAAACAACGTATCTCAACTTCCTTGCAAAGCTTCTACACCTATGCTGGCCATCAATCCAACATGCAACTCACAAAAGGCACACCATCGGTGAAGCCGAATCAAAACAGAACCGAAGGAGAGAAAGATCCATTAGATAACGTGCGACCAGAACCTCACTCAATAAGCAAAGGATTTCCTTAGTCTAGTGCAAAGGGATAGAACTTCGACTCGCTCACATTCCAGCTCCAAACTAAGCTTTGGTTCCCAAATTTTTCTCACCCAATCTCGAAATCTACCCCTATCTTCACATGCACAGCTAGGCACAGCCAAATCATGAACCCAGGACACTAATCGCAACCCTACTTGCCTGGATTTTTCACTGGTAGAACAGGAAGAAGGCACTGGACGAGCTAGGGCTTCGTGGCATGCGGTGGTAGCTCCAAATGGGACCGGACAGCGACAATCTCGCTGCTGGATGGAGGCACGAGGCTAAGAAGGGCAGAGATCGAGTCAGTTTTTGGCGGAACAAAGCAAGAACGGAGGAGAGAAGAAATGGGTGTCTCAGCTGAGAGAGAAGGAATAGAACGCAGCCCCAAAGAGATCAGTCGCTGCAGCTGAACTATTTAGGAAAGAAGAAAAGAATACAAGTACACATGTGGCCTCCCCCTTCCTCTTTAGCTCCACCTGGCTGCTACGTGGCGAATAAAATTCCTCTAAAAAGAAAATCCTCCCATGCATGGAAGAGTGGGTCGTGACTTCACTAAAAGAACACTTGGTGTTTTAATCTAATCAGTAACCTTAATTTATAATATACTTAACTTAACTGACGAGCAAAAGAAAAAAATTGGGTGTCACACTGAAGGTCACATTGATCCATCCAACGACATTGACGCAATGCTAACCCTTGAGAAGCAAGGTGGTCAGCGCCATCGTCACTCTGAAACCTCTTATATCGAACAACAGCATCAACTTTGCTGTGTATATCTGCACAAATTGGTGATTCACACAAATTTCCTTAGATTATAGTGTCAAATGAGAGAAATTGTAATCTCCTAAAAGTTTTTCATTTTTATTCGCTGTCACATAAATTTCCTATGAATTGATTTCTTTTTTTCTTTTTTGCATGTCTTCTTAAATGCATTAATTACCTAAATTTTGAGAGAAAATTATCAAAAAAATTCTAAAATCTATTATAATTGTATTAATTTAGTCATAAACTTTTTAATCTAGTCAATTTAGTCATAAACCATTTGATATTTTTTCAATTCAATTAATTTAGTCACTTTGAACCGGAAATCGCTAAAATAGACATCAACCTGTCTTATCTCGGTACAATGGCAATGACACGTACAATTTTTATAATTTTTTTTATGAATTTATTATTTTTATTTTTATTTTTATCTCTCTCTCTCTCTCTTTCTTTTTTTTTGTTGTTTTGTTCATTTTGTTCGGCAAGGTTTAGGACTAAAAAAGACTTTCTTTTATTAAATTTCCCTAAATTTTGATGAAGGGCTAACATGTAAGGTTGTTAGAAAGCTTTAGTTATCCGGCGAATAAGTGAAAACACAAACTTTGCACAATAACAATGGGAATACCCATTACAATCTCGACCATTGCTTGCTCGTAAATGCAAAATAGATAACGAATTGCGTCAATAGTTTTTGCCCCTATGGCCAGGCTTGACAGCCTGTCATGATTTGCTTAAACACTCAAAATGCAAAATAATGAACAGCACATGGTTAAGATGACAAAGGGACAATAGTTTGCTACACTTTTAAGCGCAAAAATGAGAGAGGGAGAGGGAGAGGGAGAGACCTTCTCTTCGGTGGAGGCATAGATCGAGAAGAGGACAAGATAAGCCGATTCCACCAGCACTCATGACCAGTTCAAGGTGAATTCCATACATACATATATATATTTATATAGAGATAGAAATACGTTTTAACCACGACCAAAACTTGCAATCAAGCAGGACTGCATTCATACATTGAAAATAAAACAGAGACTAGAATGATCAGACTGAAGCCTAGGATGTTTCATTGTCGACATGGGCCTGGGCGGTGCCAGGTTGGAAATTTTCATCATGGAAATGGGCAGTGCCAAGGCGGACTCACTTGATGCCGAGGCGGAAATGGGCAGTGCCAAGGTGGACTCACTTGATGTCAAGGTGGCCATGGGCAGTGCCGAGACAAATGCTGGTGCTAGGGTGGAAATTTTCATCATGGAAATGGGCAGTGCCAAGGCGGACTCACTTGATGCCGAGGCGGAAATGGGCGGCCATGGGCGGTGCCAAGACAGATGCTGGTGCTGGTGCTGAGGCGGACATTGGTGGTGCTGCCAACGAGGTCCGGCTTGTTGAGATCAAAGGGCCTCCAAATTTGTGTTCCTACGTAAAAGCCTCCTTCTAGTGTTGGCATCGATGGAACATCTGAAAAGGCAAAGAATCGGGTCGACTCAGAATTTATGCGCGGGAGGATTGATTAATCGATTAATCAATTGATCGATAGAGAAATTGCAAACAGTTGACAAGAAATAATAACTTAGAAAAAGGTTAAATTTATTTAGCTTTTTTCTTAAACAACTTCATCATCGGAGCAACAATTCAACAATTTCTTTCCATTACGCTACAGACAGACGGATAGTCTCTGCTAACAGTGGATTGGATAGGATGGATAAAGGGATCAGCCAAGGTGGTGGTGGGTGATGTTAAATCAACAACAAAAATGCCCAACATCTCTTCATCTGAAAAAAATCAATAGAGGGAGAAAGAGAGAGAGACCTGGTTTGTAACGACGGCGTCCGCCTACCCACGTCTGGCCGCAGACCCAGACGAGCATACTGCCAGGTGTGCGGTGGCGCAAGCAGTTGAAGTCGGTGATGTCGTGGTGGCACTCCGGAATGGAGGTAAGTTTGGCGAGGATAGCCTCCTTGCCCTTGATCTGCTGGCCTTCGAAGTCCAGCACCGACTCTTCTTGGAATAGGTTGACCAAATCCGCCCGGTTCGCGTCGAACGTCCTGTAGTATTTCTCCATGAACTACTTCGCCTTCTCTATCAGATGCTTGTCTTCTGACTTGATGCTCCACATCTCTTCCTCCTCCTCCTCGCTTTGGGCACGCGATTCAGACGGTAACTTCTCCCTAAGATAAAAAGCCCTAGCGCTGCTTCGAGAGTTTTCTTATCAATTCGGAATCGGTCAGGTCAATGGACGGACTAGGTTTAGGGTCGGGTTGGTTTTTTTTTTTTTTTAATCCTCCCCCTTCTCTTCACGTGGACCCGACAGACTCGATGATTCCTTATGGAAAACAAAACCGCTGTAAACCCTAAGGCTGCGTTTGGCAGTCAGGATAAAATTTGGGATATGATATAATTTATCCTATCCTATGTTTGGTGGTTGCTCATGATAGGATAAAGTCGGATATAAATGGGATATAGGCAAGATAAAATTATCCCATGGGAGAGGAGGTGGAATAAATGTGGATATGATTTCTAATGTCTATAATAGGAAAATTATTTTTATTGAGTAACAAATTTATTAAATTAACAAAATTGAAATTATATTTCAATATATACAATATTTGAATTCTAAATTAAGAAATTAAAAATAAAAAATAAAAAATAATTTTAATTAATCTTATTTTAATTTATATATTCAACTGTAATTCTATCTTATAATAAACATTCAATCTATAAATTAATTATTTATATTTATTATATATTTTAGGTATTTTAGATATGTTAGTATAGTTTACTATTTGGTAAAATTTTATTAAAGAATGATGAAAGGGCAAAAAAAGAAATAATAAATAAAATAATATAAAAAAAGGAAAAATAAAATAAAAATAAATTAAGAAATAGTGTTATGAGAGATTTTCACCATTTCTGTTTATAAACATTTAGGTTCATTTATAATGATATGCCATTTATAAAATAAAAAATAAAAAATGTATATGATATGATGTGAATATATCCGACTTTAATACTACGATTTACCAAATAATAGACATAACAAAAAAAAATATCAGAATTTCATATCCTATCCTATCTAGCCATATCCTAATTAGAAATCCGGATAACCAAGCGTAGCTTAAAATCTCAAATGTCTCATCGCCCGCCTCCCCTCCAAGAACGCTCTCATTGCCGAAATCCAAACGCTCTCTCGTTACTCTTGCCACACCAATGGACCACGCCTAATCGCCGCCTTTTTTGGCCGTCAATACTACTTTGCCTTCGACTCCCACCCATACCTGCTACTCTATTATGGCCCCACATTGAAGATTGATTTCAAATTTTTGATGGCCAAGTTGCCAACGGCGAATTAAAGTTGCCAGAATGCAGTCTTCATTTCTAATGGGTTTTTATGTTTTTGATGGGCTTATTTAAGCCCATCCGCCCATGTTGGGCCAAAACCTAGCCCGTAAGTGAATAACAAATAGAAGAGAGAAGTTACTGTAAAATAAAAAATAAAAAGGGAAAATTTGGGCAGTTAATAAATCTGATGAGTTGGTTATCAGATATGTTATGTAATTTGAAGAGAAGAGAGAATACGGTCTCTTGTTTTCCTACGCTCTCTCAGTTTCTCCCCAAGTAAAGTACACTCTTTTGAAGAACAGTATCAGAATTCCTCATCAAAGTGCGACAACGGTGTTTAATTTGTGAAAGACAAGGTATGTTCGACTTTGTAATATACCTTATGATCGGCGTAACAAGTTTCTGGGCTCGCTTTCCACGTTTGTTTTTTGGCATTCGATTGACTATCGAATCGTTACTTTGGTAATCCGTTTCTCGACATTGCTATGAGAGCGATGTTGTTCATGTTTCCTGATTACTGTAGATGTTTATAAATTGGTTTTGATTGAATTTTCATGAAATGCCGCCGTTGGTCACTCGGGGATGGAAAATCTTGACACCCATACTGTTCTCCCCATTTTTTTTCTTTTTCCATAAATAGAATCTCATTTGTGATAGCGTAGGTTGTAGCTCTCAGATACGAGAAAATCAAATGGTGGCTTACCGCTGGGGGCCGCCGGACGCGCCGCCATGCGCGGCCAAAATGTTTGGCATCCTCGGCGCGTGCGTGGCACACGCACGATAACCGCACGCGCATGCGTGGCACGTGTGCGACAACCGCTGGCGCATGCACACCTGCGCCAGCTGACGTCATCGTGATAAAAGGGGAAAAAATAAATAATAAATAAAATAATATAAAAAAGAGGAAAAATAAAATAAAAATAAATTAAGAAATAGTGTTATGAGAGATTTTTACAATTTCCGTTTATGAACATTTAGGTTCATTTATAATAATATGCCATTTATATAAAAAAAAAAATGTATATGATATGATGTGAATATATCCGACTTTAATACTACGATTTACCGAATAATGGACAGGATATAAAAAAATCTCAGGATTTCATATCCTATCCTATCTAGTCCTATCTCGATTAGAAATCCGGACAACCAAATGTAGCCTAAAATCCCAGATGTCTCGTCGCCATCACCAACCCATCCCACCTCCAAGAATGCTCTCATCGCCGAAATCCAAACGCTCTCTCGTCACTCTCGCCACGCCGATGGTCCACGCTTAATCACTGCCTTTTTTGGCGGTCAATACTACTTTGCCTTCGACTCCAACTGCCCATACCTGCTACTCTATTATGGCCCCACGTCGAGGATTGATTTCGAATTTTCGATGGCCAAGCTACCAACTTGGCGAATTAAAGTTGCCAGAATGCAGTCTTCAGTTCTAATGGGTTTTTATGTTTTTGATGAGCTTATTTAAGCCCGTCCGCCCATGTCAGGCCAAAATCCGGCCCGTAAGTGAATGGCCCATAGAAGAGAGCAGTTACTATAAAATATAAAATAAAAAGGGAAAATTTGGGCAGTTAATAAATTTGATGAGTTGGTTATCAAATATGTTATGTAATATGAAGAGAAGAGAGAATATGTTCTCTCATTTTCCTACGCTCTCTTAGTTTCTCCCCAAATACACGCTTTTTGAAGAATAGTATTAGAATTCCTCATCAAAGTGCGACAACAGTGTTTAATTTGTGAAAGACAAGGTATGTTCGACTTGGTAATGTACCTTATGATTGGTGTAACATGTTTCTAGGCTCGCTTACCGCGTTTGTTTTTCGACACTCGATTGAATATCGGATCGTTACTCTAGGAATCTGTTTCCCGACATTGGTATTAGAGCGATGTTGTTCATATTTCTTGATTACTGTAGATGTTTATAAATTGTTTTTGATTGAATTTTTGTGAAATGCCACCGTTGGTCGCTCGGGGATGGAAAATCCCGACACTCGTACCGTTTCCCTCCATTTTTTTTAATTCTTTTTCCATAAATTGAATCTCATTTCTGATAACATAGAGTCGTAGCTCTCATCGATACGAGAAAATCAAATGGTGGCTCACCGCCGGGGGCCACCGGACGCGCCGCCACGCGTGGCCAAAATGTTTGACGCACGCACGCGCACAGTAACCGCACGCACGTGCGTGGCACGCGCATGATAACCGCACGCACGCACGTGCGTGGCACACGTGTGGCAACCGCACGCACCAGCGACGTCATCATGATGAAAGAGAAAAAAAAAATAATAAATAAAATAATATAAAAAAGAGGAAAAATAAAATAAAAATAAATTAAGAAATAGTGTTATGAGAGATTTTTACAATTTCCGTTTATGAACATTTAGGTTCATTTATAATAATATGCCATTTATATAAAAAAAAAAAATGTACATGATATGATGTGAATATATCCGACTTTAATACTACGATTTACCGAATAATGGACAGGATATAAAAAAATCTCAGGATTTCATATCCTATCCTATCTAGTCCTATCTCGATTAGAAATCCGGACAACCAAATGTAGCCTAAAATCCCAGATGTCTCGCCGCCCACCTCCCCTCCAAGAACGCTCTCATCGCCGAAATCCAAACGCTCTCTCGTCACTCTCGCCACGCCGATGGTCCACGGTTAATCACTGCCTTTTTCGGCGGTCAATACTACTTTTCCTTCGACTCCAACTGCCCATACCTGCTACTCTATTATGGCCCCACATCGAGGATTGATTTCGAATTTTCGATGGCCAAGCTACCAACTTGGCGAATTAAAGTTGCCAGAATGCAGTCTTCAGTTCTAATGGGTTTTTATGTTTTTGATGGGCTTATTTAAGCCCGTCCGCCCATGTTAGGCCAAAATCCGGCCCGTAAGTGAATGGCCCATAGAAGAGAGCAGTTACTATAAAATATAAAATAAAAAGGGAAAACTTGGGCAGTTAATAAATTTGACGAGTTGGTTATCAAATATGTTATGTAATATGAAGAGAAGAGAGAATATGTTCTCTCATTTTCCTACGCTCTCTTAGTTTCTCCCCAAATACACGCTTTTTGGGAGAATAGTATTAGAATTCCTAATCAAAGTGCGACAACAGTGTTTAATTTGTGAAAGACAAGGTATGTTCGACTTGGTAATGTACCTTATGATTGGTGTAACATATTTCTAGGCACGCTTACCGCGTTTGATTTTCGACACTCGATTGAATATCGGATCCTTACTCTAGGAATCCGTTTCCCGACATTGGTATTAGAGCGATGTTGTTAATATTTCTTGATTACTGTAGATGTTTATAAATTGTTTGTGATTGAATTTTTGTGAAATGCCACCGTTGGTCGCTCGGGGATGGAAAATCCCGACACTCGTACCGTGTCCCCCATTTTTTTTTTTTAATTCTTTTTCCATAAGTTGAATCTCATTTCTGATGACATAGAGTCGTAGCTCTCATCGATACGAGAAAATCAAATGGTGGCTTACCGCCGGGGGCCACCGGACGCGCCGCCACGCGTGGCCAAAATGTTCGACGCACGCACGCGCACAGTAACCGCACGCACGTGCGTGGCACGCGCACGATAACCGCACGCACGTGCGTGGCACACGTGTGGCAACCGCACGCACCAGCTGACGTCATCATGATGAAAGAGAAAAAAAAGGAATAATAAATAAAATAATATAAAAAAGAGGAAAAATAAAATAAAAATAAATTAAGAAATAGTGTTATGACAGATTTTTACAATTTCCTTTTATGAACATTTAGGTTCATTTATAATAATATGCCATTTATATAAAAAAAAAAATGTACATGATATGATGTGAATATATCCGACTTTAATACTACGATTTACCGAATAATGGACAGGATATAAAAAAATCTCAGGATTTCATATCCTATCCTATCTAGTCCTATCTCGATTAGAAATCCGGACAACCAAATGTAGCCTAAAATCCCAGATGTCTCGTCGCCCACCTCCCCTCCAAGAACGCTCTCATCGCCGAAATCCAAACGCTCTCTCGTCACTCTCGCCACGCCGATGGTCCACGCTTAATCACTGCCTTTTTTGGCGGTCAATATTACTGTGCCTTCGACTCCAACTGCCCATACCTGCTGCTCTATTATGGCCCTACATCGAGGATTGATTTCGAATTTTCGATGGCCAAGCTACCAACTTGGCGAATTAAAGTTGCCAGAATGCAGTCTTCAGTTCTAATGGGTTTTTATGTTTTTGATGGGATTATTTAAGCCCGTCCGCCCATGTTAGGCAAAAATCCGGCCCGTAAGTGAATGGCCCATAGAAGAGAGCAGTTACTATAAAATATAAAATAAAAAGGGAAAATTTGGGCAGTTAATAAATTTGATGAGTTGGTTATCAAATATGTTATGTAATATGAAGAGAAGAGAGAATATGTTCTCTCATTTTCCTACGCTCTCTTAGTTTCTCCCCAAATACACGCTTTTTTGAAGAATAGTATTAGAATTCCTCATCAAAGTGCGACAACAGTGTTTAATTTGTGAAAGATAAGGTATGTTCGACTTGGTAATTTACCTTATGATTGGTGTAACATGTTTCTAGGCTCGCTTGCCGCGTTTGTTTTTCGACACTCGATTGAATATCGGATCGTTACTCTAGGAATCCGTTTCCCGACATTGGTATTAGAGCGATGTTGTTCATATTTCTTGATTACTGTAGATGTTTATAAATTGTTTTTGATTGAATTTTTGTGAAATGCCACCGTTGGTCGCTCGGGGATGGAAAATCCCGACACTCGTACCGTTTCCCCCATTTTTTTAATTCTTTTTCCATAAATTGAATCTCATTTCTGATAACATAGAGTCGTGGCTCTCATCGATACGAGAAAATCAAATGGTGGCTCACCGCCGGGGGCCACTGATGCGCCGCCACGCGTGGCCAAAATGTTCGACGCACGCACGCGCACAGTAACCGCACGCACGTGCGTGGCACGCGCACGATAACCGCACGCACGTGCGTGGCACACGTGTGGCAACCGCACGCACCAGCTGACGTCATCATGATGAAAGAGAAAAAAAGAAATAATAAATAAAATAATATAAAAAGAGGAAAAATAAAATAAAAATAAATTAAGAAATAGTGTTATGACAGATTTTTACAATTTCCGTTTATGAACATTTAGGTTCATTTATAATAATATGCAATTTATATAAAAAAAAAATGTACATGATATGATGTGAATATATCCGACTTTAATACAACGATTTACCGAATAATGGACAGGATATAAAAAAATCTCAGGATTTCATATCCTATCCTATGTAGTCCTATCTCGATTAGAAATCCGGACAACCAAATGTAGCCTAAAATCCCAGATATGACGCCGCCCACCTCCCCTCCAAGAACGCTCTCATCGCCGAAATCCAAACGCTCTCTTGTCACTCTCGCCACGCCGATGGTCCACGCTTAATCACTACCTTTTTTGGCGGTCAATACTACTTTGCCTTCGACTCCAACTGCCCATACATGCTGCTCTATTATGGCCCCACATCGAGGATTGATTTCGAATTTTCGATGGCCAAGCTACCAACTTGGCGA
Organism: Eucalyptus decipiens; assembly: GCA_014182575.1. Classification (NCBI taxonomy): domain Eukaryota; kingdom Viridiplantae; phylum Streptophyta; class Magnoliopsida; order Myrtales; family Myrtaceae; genus Eucalyptus; species Eucalyptus decipiens. The sequence goes on from CM024614.1 coordinate 54,179,178, forward strand.
ATTCAGTCTTCAGTTCTAATGGGTTTTTATGTTTTTGATGGGCTTATTTAAGCCCGTCCGCCCATGTTAGGCCAAAATCCGGCCCGTAAGTGAATGGCCCATAGAAGAGAGCAGTTACTATAAAATATAAAATAAAAAGGGAAAATTTGGGCAGTTAATAAATTTGATGAGTTGGTTATCAAATATGTTATGTAATATGAAGAGAAGAGAGAATATGTTCTCTCATTTTCCTACGCTCTCTTAGTTTCTCCCCAAATACACGCTTTTTTGAAGAATAGTATTAGAATTCCTCAGCACAGTGCGACAACAGTGTTTAATTTGTGAAAGACAGGGTATGTTCGACTTGGTAATGTACCTTATGATTGGTGTAAAATGTTTCTAGGCTCGCTTACCGCGTTTGTTTTTCGACACTCGATTGAATATCGGATCGTTACTCTAGGAATCCGTTTCCCGACATTGGTATTAGAGCGATGTTGTTCATATTTCTTGATTACTGTAGATGTTTATAAATTGTTTTTGATTGAATTTTTGTGAAATGCCACCGTTGGTCGCTCGGGGATGGAAAATCCCGACACTCGTACCGTTTCCCTCCATTTTTTTTAATTCTTTTTCCATAAATTGAATCTCATTTCTGATAACATAGAGTCGTAGCTCTCATCGATACGAGAAAATCAAATGGTGGCTCACCGCCGGGGCCACTGGACGCGCCGCCACGCGTGGCCAAAATGTTCGACGCACGCACGCACGCGCACAGTAACCGCACGCACGTGCGTGGCACGCGCACGATAACCGCACGCACGTACGTGGCACACGCGTGGCAACCGCACGCACCAGCTGACGTCATCATAATGAAAGAGAAAAAAAGAAATAATAAATAAAATAATATAAAAAAGAGGAAAAATAAAATAAAAATAAATTAAGAAATAGTGTTATGATAGATTTTTACAATTTCCATTTATGAACATTTAGGTTCATTTATAATAATATGCAATTTATATAAAAAAAAAAATGTACATGATATGATGTGAATATATCCGACTTTAATACTACGATTTACCGAATAATGGACAGGATATAAAAAAATCTCAAGATTTCATATCGTATCCTATCTAGTCCTATCTCGATTAGAAAGTCGGACAACCAAATGTAGCCTAAAATCCCAGATGTCTCCCCGCCCACCTCCCCTCCAAGAACGCTCTCATCGCCGAAATCAAAACGCTCTCTCGTCACTCTCACCACGCCGATGGTCCACGCTTAATCACTGCCTTTTTTGGCGGTCAATACTACTTTGCCTTCGACTCCAACTGCCCATACCTGCTGCTCTATTATGGCCCCACATCGAGGATTGATTTCGAATTTTCGATGGCCAAGCTACCAACTTGGCGAATTAAAGTTGCAGTCTCTTCAGTTCTAATGGGTTTTTATGTTTTTGATGGGCTTATTTAAGCCCGTCCGCCCATGTTAGGCCAAAATCCGGCCCGTAAGTGAATGGCCCATAGAAGAGAGCAGTTACTATAAAATATAAAATAAAAAGGGAAAATTTGGGCAGTTAATAAATTTGATGAGTTGGTTATCAAATATGTTATGTAATATGAAGAGAAGAGAGAATATGTTCTCTCATTTTCCTACGCTCTCTTAGTTTCTCCCCAAATACACGCTTTTTGGAAGAATAGTATTAGAATTCCTCATCAAAGTGCGACAACAGTGTTTAATTTGTGAAAGACAAGGTATGTTCGACTTGGTAATGTACCTTATGATTGGTGTAACATGTTTCTAGGCTCGCTTACCGCGTTTGTTTTTCGACACTCGATTGAATATCGGATCGTTACTCTAGGAATCCGTTTCCCGACATTGGTATTAGAGCGATGTTGTTCATATTTCTTGATTACTGTAGATGTTTATAAATTGTTTTTGATTGAATTTTTGTGAAATGCCACCGTTGGTCGCTCGGGGATGGAAAATCCCGACACTCGTACCGTTTCCCCCCATTTTTTTAAATTCTTTTTCCATAAATTGAATCTCATTTCTGATAACATAGAGTCGTAGCTCTCATCGATACGAGAAAATCAAATGGTGGCTCACCGCCGGGGCCACCGGACGCGCCGCCACGCGTGGCCAAAATGTTCGACGCACGCACGCGCACAGTAACCGCACGCACGTGCGTGGCACGCGCACGATAACCGCACGCACGCACGTGCCTGGCACACGTGTGGCAACCGCACACACCAGCTGACGTCATCATGATGAAAGAGAAAAAAAATGAATAATAAATAAAATAATATAAAAAAGAGGAAAAATAAAATAAAAATAAATTAAGAAATAGTGTTATGAGAGATTTTTAGAATTTCCATTTATGAACATTTAGGTTCATTTATAATAATATGCCATTTATATAAAAAAAAAAAAAAAATACATAATATGATACGAATATATCCGACTTTAATATTATGATTCATCAAATAATGAACACGATATAAAAAAATTTCAGGATTTCATATCATGTTCTATCAAGTTCTATCTCGATTAGAAATCCGGACAACCAAATGTAGCCTAAAATCCCAGATGTCTCGTCGCCCACCTCCCCTCCAAGTACTCTCTCATCGCCGAAATCCAAACGCTCTCTCGTTACTCTCGCCACGCCGATGGTTCACGCTTAATCACTGCCTTTTTTGGCGGTCAATACTACTTTGCCTTCGACTTCAACTGCCCATACCTGCTGCTCTATTATGGCCCCACATCGAGGATTGATTTCGAATTTTCCATGGCCAAGCTACCAACTTGGCGAATTAAAGTTGCCAGAATACAGTCTTCAGTTCTAATGGGTTTTTATGTTTTTGATGGGCTTATTTAAGCCCGTCCGCCCATGTTAGGCCAAAATCCGGCCCGTAAGTGAATGGCCCATAGAAGAGAGCAGTTACTATAAAATATAAAATAAAAAGGGAAAATTTGGGCAGTTAATAAATTTGATGAGTTGGTTATCAAATATGTTATGTAATATGAAGAGAAGAGAGAATATGTTCTCTCATTTTCCTACGCTCTCTTAGTTTCTCCCCAAATACACGCTTTTTGAGAATAGTATTAGAATTCCTCATCAAAGTGCGACAACAGTGTTTAATTTGTGAAAGACAAGGTATGTTCGACTTGGTAATGTACCTTATGATTGGTGTAACATGTTTCTAGGCTCGCTTACCGCGTTTGTTTTTCGACACTCGATTGAATATCGGATCGTTACTCTAGGAATCCGTTTCCCGACATTGGTATTAGAGCGATGTTGTTCATATTTCTTGATTACTGTAGATGTTTATAAATTGTTTTTGATTGAATTTTTGTGAAATGCCACCGTTGGTCGCTCGGGGATGGAAAATCCCGACACTCGTACCGTTTCCCCCATTTTTTTAATTCTTTTTCCATAAATTGAATCTCATTTCTGATAACATAGAGTCGTAGCTCTCATCGATACGAGAAAATCAAATGGTGGCTCACCGCCGGGGCCACCGGACGCGCCGCCACGCGTGGCCAAAATGTTCGACGCACGCACGCGCACAGTAACCTCACGCACGTGCGTGGCACGCGCACGATAACCGCACGCACGTGCGTGGCACACGTGTGGCAACCGCACGCACCAGCTGACGTCATCATGATGAAAGAGAAAAAAAGAAATAATAAATAAAATAATATAAAAAGAGGAAAAATAAAATAAAAATAAATTAAGAAATAGTGTTATGAGAGATTTTTACAATTTCCATTTATGAACATTTAGGTTCATTTATAATAATATGCCATTTATATAAAAAAAAAATGTACATGATATGATGTGAATATATCCGACTTTAATAATACGATTTAACGAATAATGGACAGGATATAAAAAAATCTCAGGATTTCATATCCCATCCTATCTAGTCCTATCTCGATTAGAAATCCGGATAACCAAATGTAGGCTAAAATCCCAGATGTCTCGCCGCCCACCTCCTCTCCAAGAACGCTCTCATCGCCGAAATCCAAACGCTCTCTCGTCACTCTCGCCACACCGTTGGTCCACGCTTAATCACTGCCTTTTTTGGCGGTCAATACTACTTTGCCTTCGACTCCAACTGCCCATACCTGCTGCTCTATTATGGCCCCACATCGAGGATTGATTTCGAATTTTCGATGGCCAAGCTACCAACTTGGCGAATTAAAGTCGCCAGTATGCAGTCTTCAGTTCTAATGGGTTTTTATGTTTTTGATGGGCTTATTTAAGCCCATACGCCCATGTTAGGCCAAAATCCGGCCCGTAAGTGAATGGCCCATAAAAGAGAGCAGTTACTATAAAATATAAAATAAAAAGGGAGAATTTTGGCAGTTAATAAATTTGATGAGTTGATTATCAAATATGTTATGTAATATGAAGAGAAGAGAGAATATGTTCTCTCATTTTCCTACGCTCTCTTAGTTTCTCCCCAAATACACGCTTTTTTGATGAATAGTATTAGAATTCCTCATCAAAGTGCGACAACAGTGTTTAATTTGTGAAAGACAAGGTATGTTCGACTTGGTAATGTACCTTATGATTGGTGTAACATGTTTCTAGGCTCGCTTACCGCGTTTGTTTTTCGACACTCGATTGAATATCGGATCATTACTCTAGGAATCCGTTTCCCGACATTGGTATTAGAGCGATGTTGTTCATATTTCTTGATTATTGTAGATGTTTATAAATTGTTTTTGATTGAATTTTTGTGAAATGCCACCGCTGGTCGCTCGGGGATGGAAAATCCCGACACTCGTACCGTTTCCCCCCATTTTTTAAAATTCTTTTTCCATAAATTGAATCTCATTTCTGATAACATAGAGTCGTAGCTCTCATCGATACGAGAAAATCAAATGGTGGCTCACCGCCGGGGGCCACCGGACGCGCCGCCACGCGTGGCCAAAATGTTCGACACACGCACGCGCACAGTAACCGCACGCACGTGCGTGGCACACGTGTGGCAACCGCACGCACCAGCTGACGTCATCATGATGAAAGAGAAAAAAAGAAATAATAAATAAAATAATAGAAAAAAGAGGAAAAATAAAATAAAAATAAATTAAGAAATAGTATTACGAGAGATTTTCACCATTTCCATTCATGAACAATTAGGTTAATTTATGATGATATGCCATATATATATAATGTACATGATATGATGTTAATATATCCGACTTTAATATTACGATTTACCAAATAATGGATAGGGTATAAAAAAATCTCAGGATTTCATATCTTATCCTATCTAGTCCTATTCCGATTAAAAATCCGGACAACCAAACATAGCCTAAAATGCCAGATGTCTCTTCGCCCACCTCCCCTCCAAGAACGCTCTCATCACCGAAATTCAAATGCTCTCTCATCACACTCGCTACGCCGATGGACCACGCTTAATTGCTGCCTTTTTTGGCGGTTCCTACTACTTCGCGTTCGACTCCAGCCACCCATACCTGCTACTCTATTATGGCCCAACATCGAGGATTGATTTTGAATTTTCGATGGCCAAGCTGCCAACTTGGCGAATTAAAGTTTCCAGAATGCAGTCTTCATTTTTGATGGGTTTTTATGTTTTTGATGGGCTTATTTAAGCCCGTCCGCTCATGTTGGGCCAAAACCTGGCCCATAAGTGAAGGTCCCATAGAAGAGAGCAGTTAGTGTAAAATAAAAAATAAAAAGCGAAAATCTGGGCAGTTAATAAATATGATAAGTTGGTTATCAAATATGTTACTAATCTAAAGAGAAGAGAGAATACGTTCTCTTGTTTTCCTACGCTTTCTCTTAGTTTCTCCCCAAATACACGCTTTTTGAAGAATAGTATTATAATTCCTCATCAAAGTGTGACAACGGTGTTTAATTTGTGAAAGACAAGGTATGTTCGACTTGGTAATGTACCTTATGATCGGTGTAACATGTTTCTGGGCTCGCTTTCCACGTTTGTTTTTCGGCATTTGATTGAGTATCAGATCGTTACTTTGGGAATCCGTTTCCCGACAATTTCCTTTCGCGAAAAAGAACTTCTTAATGTCTTTGTATTTGTTCCATCATTTCGAAACCTTGGTGCAAGTATGAACCGCTCACTTGTTTTTCTTTGTTAATCTTTTATATGCCTATTCTTGATCCTTATTGTTTGAGCTTCTGTGAAAGATAGATTGTCTAACCAATTATTTGCTGATTCTATATCAAGATTTGTGTTAGAGAAGGATGTTGCTGGAATTAACAGAGCTCTTGATGCCATCTTGATTGTTTTGCATTCGCTGATCATGGTCAGGGAGACCTTGATAGGTCCAATTGTCAGTGCAAAAGGCATTCAGCATATCTGTAATGTCATCCTTATCATCCGGTGTCTATTAACCTTCCTGACGAGGAGACAGGATATTGACCCAAATTTCCAACTCGTCTTTTCTTGGATCGCTGCTATGTTTGGATGTGTTAAGTGTGCTCTCCTGATATGCGCTCGCATAGCGACTGGCCTAAGCCAATTATGATTGCTTGGGACCTAACGTTGGTACTTCGCTCCGGTTCATCGTGAATTGAAGGATTGACTTTTCTGATGTGGTGATGTGGTCGATTTGCTCGGGAACCTTCCAATGCCGGCTTGGATATGAACCTCGTGTTGTAGTATTACCCCCGAACAACTATTACGTAATAGCAGAATAAACTATGATAATGATTACAATCCTTTCTAGCGCAATGCCGTCTCCAGTTAATTGTACTTTGATTTAGTTCAAGCATATCTCGGTGAGTTTCTACCATCCCCTTCCCTGTAAGGCAAGTTTAATCCTTTTGCTAGCGTGCCAGTTTTAGTTTAAGTCCTAAGTGCGTTTAGGTCCATTACTTTTGCTTTGGATCGAGTTGTATTGGTAAGATAAAACTCATGGAGTTGCATTACCAGTAAACAGAACTTGGAAATGGAGGAAATGGGAGAAACTGGGCAAGTTTTTCCTATGGGCCAAATAGAAACAGGGCAAATGAGAGTATACAAAAGAAATCCCATGCACTCATCCACTATTCTTTCATTTCAGTTACACGAATTGTTAGTTTAATATAATTTATAGGTCATCCCACAAATAGTTTTGATTATTATCGTTGTGCTTTTGAGTATGGTTCGTGATAATAAATGACGAATCAAATCGATTGTGATTTAAGTTCTTAAATCCATGTAAAAGGTTGCCTTGCTCACCGTGGTATAAAAACAGTACACACATACATGGGGGCGTGCAAAAGAACCGGAAACTAGTGGGTACCGATCTAGTTCTCGGTTCTAAGTGTGGAACCACGTACTCACCCACATGGAGCGGATCGGTAATATATAAATATATACATTTAATTTTGAAGAAAAATTTCCAACGAAAAAAAAATTAAGAAAAATGAAAACCCTAAAATCCATAATTTGAAGCTCGACACCCATTAATTGAATGCTTGTCTTGTCTCACTCTCACTTCATATAAGTCGTCTCTCTATCTCTCAGAAGCTCAACACTCATCGACTCACGGCATCGACTCTCAAATTTCAGTACGAGTCCGATCTTTTTACCAATTTTGCTATTAAGAATAAGAACGTTCTCTATTTTTTATTTTACTTTGGCTTATTGGAAAATGTTGCACTAAGTGCATTAAGCTTGATGGGACCAGTTTCATGGATCTACTTGAGAACCAGACTGAACCGGCGGTCAAGGAACCAACGGGCAATTCCCTATTTCAAGGTGAGAACCACTTACCCGGACCATGCTTATCTCTACGCATGCATGTGAAGAAAACAATTACATGTGTGGAGAGAGATATATACAAAAATAAAAATTAATATAGGTATAAAATTAAAATGATTGTAAGATTAAATTCAATGCTAGTAAGATATATAAAGTATTATTATCTTACGTATATTTATGTTGCAATTTTGTCCATTTTGTTGAGCTATGTCACTATGATATATCTAACAAATGGACATAAGCATTACATAATTTTTTTTATAAAAATTGAAATCCTCATTTGGATTTGTTTTATACAGTAGTAATTAACTGGCTCTCACTCTATGGATAATTGATTAAATTAGCATGGGCCATAAATATAATTTCTCTAGTATGGCTTAATTGTTCTCAATGTTCCCATGCAGCGGGGGCTTTTGGGCCTGGGCCAGCCTGCTGCATCGATGATCGGATCTGTTTGGGTCATGGAGAGGACTGGGGTTTAGGCTCTGTCCCGTTTAAAATCCCCAATCCACGGTCCCGCCTTGTGCCTTCTTTCATCTGCTGCCGGTGCATAGCTCTCGGTCCTCCTCTGGCTAAATTCCGCCAATTATTCATCCCTCTGAATACGTAGTTTCCTTCACATTCCGATGTTTTCATGTGGGTTGTTTTCCTTTTGCATACAATTAACTTGATGAATGATTTTGTAAAACAAAAGCTGCATTTGACTGGTAAACTCATGTATCTTGTTTATCAATGGATCGTTGCGTTGTGAAAATGCAGACAGCTCCAGGTGAATTGCACAACTTAGGACTTCAGTTAGTTGGTGATGGAAGGAGCGAAAAGGGAGAGTTCCAATACCCCATGGTGCAATTCAAAATTGAGAAACAATGAAAAAGCACGTGCACCTGATTAAGCAGCCATCTTACATTGAGATTCCTTATAATTTAAATCATCCATCCTTACAATAGGTTTCGGTTTTCCGATGCAATTGAACCTTCTTTGGATGAGAAACATGGGAATTTGCAACAGCAAGGTGTAGGATGATACGCCCACAACTCAAAAGTCACGTACGACAAGAGAGCTTCTAGACGTTCCAGACCACAATCAATTCGTGCTTTAGGCAACCTATCGGGGCAAGTAAACTTTGAATTCCACGAATCACTCTGACTCTGGTTGGTTCCATTACTGACAAAAAGGAGGGATTTACTCCGCAGAACAAACTCCTTTACACTGTCACAAATTACCTCAGCAGAAGAGTTGTCACAAATCAGAACACTGGAAATTCGCCATCCTTGAGTATGGAATATGGAAGCAACTCACAAGGAAAAGTTAAACTGAATTCGTTGGAGTTTAAAAATGACGTAATCATTCTAGAATGTGATTTTAAGAAAGGAACATGAACATCTCAAAAACCTATTGACTGCTTCCTCTTTAATATACACAAATTGACTTAAAATGTCTTTTAACAGACAATACAGAAGCTTTCTATGGCAAGGGATCTATTTAGTCAAAAAACTTCAACAGTCTTCTTAACGTTTTGAATGTGCTGATACATATAGTAGAGAAAGAAAGTGGGAGAAACACTGACATTGTATTTTCATAAACGGACGGAGTATGAGGACATCACAGAAACTCAGTATAGAAGGCAGCAGAAACTTTAATCAAACAAGTCATAAATCTCCCCATAAATAGCTGTTTTAGAGATGGTATTGAGCGCCCCAACCCCCCCAAACCACCACCACCGCATTTGAAGTTGCAAAGCTAGAAAGGAATTATCGGACAGATTTTAGAAGGTCTAAACACCATTTCCGATGGTTCTAAATTGCTATATCCTGTCCATTAAGCATGTCTCTTGTAAGAACTAGGTGACACTGCTCTGTTTTTATTGGCACGAAGCCAGGAACAAATTGTTGTAGAATAGAGTGTAGAACCATACCTTTATCGATACCTCACTCAGCAAAGCGCATCAACTTAATACTGAAAAACAAAAGAGAGAGGGAAAAAGAAGTGCATTAAAATGGCAGCTTTGTTGCATGGTGGACTATTAAATTGGCACAGGCACTAATGTATAGTCAAGTAGGAGAAAAAACAAGAAAAGAAAAAAATGACAAAGGACGCTTAAAGCAACCAAGACACTACTCCAACTCTTTGAAGGAAGACAGGACAGGATGCATCGAGCATTGGAAGGCACGGGCACTTACCAGTAAAGCTAAGAGAGAAACGTCACCATAGTCAAACAGGAAACATAATGTTATTGATCTTCATAGCATGGCGGTGTTGATCGAACACAGAGTTCATCACTATCCTTGTTATCATCATCCTCATCCTCATTGGCATCAACCCAATTACTTGGATGACGTTGTGAAAAACCATTTCCATCTACACAAGAAAAGAATGAAGAGAATTGCTTTAGAGGAATTATCCAATTCAACTACTAACAAACTGCATGAACATACTTATGATGCGCTAATTAGTGTTATGTAAGTGACAACTTGTTCAGTACCTTTGCCTCCAAAAACATTTAGAACCACTGACAAATGATGTGATACAAGCAGAATAATTGAATCGATACTGAGAAGCCCAAGAAAGACATGTGAATTCAGTCTTCCAGAAATAGGTACTTGCACAGGTATGTGCAACGCATCCTCTGGGTTCAAAGTCTAGTGAGAAACAGAAAATAGTTTTGCTCCACCTCGTCTATGGTATCAGGTGGACAGTCGCACTAAATCGTGGAAAAACAGAAATGCTTACAGGTTTGGTAGACATACATGAATTTCTGCCAAAACATTTTCCTTCTTGATGCATGAATAAAGAGTAAAATTTTGCAGGACCCCAAGATAAAGTCGTGCAATCAATTGGCCTAAGCCAAATGCCTTCTTGCAAAGCAGCATTTACAGTAGGGAAATAGGCAAATGAGAAAGTAGCAACTTTATTAAGAAATATTTGTAAGAGAGAAAAATAATTCGACCTAGAGATAAAGATGATGTTCATCATAAATACAAACTGAGAGAAAGATTGAGAGATGAAGAATTTGGACCAGTTTGGGTGTTTCCTTTAGCTGATGCAGCTTTTGATATTTGAATAGTGCCGATCCTTTCAATTCCTGATTGACCACCAGCCCTTAGGATCCTTTCTTCTGGAACTTGCCTAACATTAGAACCACTCACACTTCTTGCAGCACTTCCTGCCCAAAGTTAGTAAACCACTCAAATTAATTCCCAAGAGATACCTTCCTGTTGACTTCCAAAAACAAAGTATCTTACTGATGGCATACACAGCATTTCATTTGAGAGAAAAGCAAAGTCAATTTCCTTGCCATCATTGAGATGACAGTTCTACAGGCTACAAGGATCACTCACCTTAGAGTTTAGCCCATTTTCTGGTATGATTTGATGGAATCTCTGAAGCGCTTGTTCTATTCCTCTCTGGCTGTTCTCTAGAAGCTTCCGCAGTATCAGCCTGGCCCGGCATTCCATTTGCTGAAGGTTGTTGGAGAAATCGCTCTAGAAGATTTTGAAGCTGACAAAACGTTTCCATCAGTCTAGTCTGGTTATTTGTGTCTGAAGACTTTCTGACCACTAGACTCAGAACTCAAGACTCATATTTCAAGACTCAAGATTCAAGACTCAAAGCTTAAGACTCAAAATTATTCTCATTGACAGTCTATCTAATCCAGTGTCGAAGGAAATCCAAATCTGAGGATTATGGTTAAGGATTTCATCTTGATCTCTGGAGAAGATCTTTTGGCTAGACATATACAACGGATTCTTTGGTTCGTATCTAGATCAATTGAAGATCCGATAATCGACGAAGTATTCTTGGAAGGTTCTATTCATGGAAACCAAGATCCTGATTGTATGGGCGAACAGATTGATGGGCTATCGTCGATTCCTTTAATAGCTCGGATGATCTTCTTGATTGATTCCGTCCAACGGGTAAATTGGAGGAATTCCTTTGGTAAGTGCCAACGGTTATGATGGCATAAAGGAGTATAAAAGGAAGACGTCTCGCTTGTTCAAGTGTGTGATCGATAGAGAAATTCCAAAGTCTCGAAACACCTTGATTATTAGTCGATACGATCGAGCGAAATTGTATACGAGAGTGTCTATACTTTGTGATACCTTGAGTGAGTGTGGTAGTTCATCTACACCCGAAGTCAAGGAAGATCAACGCCGTAACATCTCTTTGTTCATAGTGGAATCCAGCCGATTGGTCATCGCGTGCGAAGAGTGGACGTAGGCTTGAATCAAGCCGAACCACTATAAACCTCGTGTTTAATTCTCTCTTTCATTCACCGAGTCTTACGATTGAATGTTATTTGCTGCAATTACTCAATTGTCTAAGTATTGTGCGAAAAATCGTTTATATACCTATTCACCCCCTCTAGGTACTAGCACTAGCTATATCAATTGGTATCGAGCTCGTGTTCTTACTTTATTTGAAGTGTTTTACTTCACAAAGAAAAGATCCATGGCTAGTATGCGGCACCGGGGCTGATGGAAGGGCAAAGCAATACCAGACCTCCCTACTTTGATGGAAAGGATTACAACATCTGGAAGAACAAGATGAAAGCCTTTCTGCGATCAAAGGATCCTCTGGAATGAGACGTTGTGGAAAAAGGGATCACTCCTACTGCTGCATCAGTTTCTGAAAGAGGAAAAGAAACAATTGAGACTGGTGGAATGACTCAGGAAGAAATCAATAAGAGACAAGCACTCGATGCAAAAGCAATTTACTCTTTATATTGTGCTTTGTCACCAACTCGAATATAACAGAATATCTTCTTGTGTTACAGCAAAAGAAGTGTGGGACAGATTACATATCACCTATGAAGGAACAGACGAGTGAAGGAGACTAGAATCAACATTCTCCTTGGTCAATATGAATCCTTCAAAATGAAACCAGGAGAACCTATAACCGACATGTTTAGTCGTTTTACGATATTGTCAATGGTCTTGAGAACCAAGGACAAAAGATCTCGATCCCATGAAAGTGAACAAGCTACTTTGCGTGGACTTTCTAAGGATTGGAATCATATAAAGACTTCGATAAGAGAGACGCAAAGAATTATGCCACTATCTCGTTGATGAGCTGATTGGAACTCTTCAGTCTTATGAAGTGGAACGAATCAATGAAGACGAAGATCCAAGAGGTAAGAAATCTATTGCATTGAAATCAAATGATGATTCGATAATGCAGATTCTCAAGATGATCTGACGATGAGGAGCTTGCTCTTATGATAAGAAGGTTCGAAAAACTGAATAGAAAAGGAAGAAGGTTCAACTCCAAGAAACAAAATTTTCAAAGACAGCAATCCAAGTCTGTTGATGATGAGGAACCAAACAAAGATGTAATTTGTTTCGAATGTAAGAAAAAGGGACACATAAGACCCAACCGTCCTCTTCTCAAGAAGAAGAAAGGAAAAGCTGAAAAGTTTTCAAAAGCACTCAAAGCTGAAACTTGGAGTGATACGAGTGTGAAGAAAGTGAGGATGAATATGCCAATCGTGTCGATGGCACAATCAGACTCAGACTCAGATTCTGGATCAGACTCAGAAAGTGAATTTGAGGTAAGTGATTTTAAAATTCCTGTCAAAGTCTCTAAATATATTGATGAACTGTGTTTTAATCTTAAGACTTCTCTTAAAAGAGTTTCCGAACTAAAAAGGGAAAACTTAGCTTTAAAACAAAAAGAAAACATTTTAGAAGAAAGAATCAAAAGTTTAGATTTGAACGTTTCTACTCTTAAAGAAAAAGAAGATAATCTTTTAAAAGAAAATACTTTTCTAAAAACTGACTTATCAAATATTTCAAGGAAATTTTCAATAGGATCTGAAAACTTGAAAAAGTTCTTTCGGTTCAAAGACCTTACTTCAATAAGTCCGGACTAGGAATGACAGCAGAAACAATTCCATTGATTGATTTTCCTAAAGTAAAAGAAAGAATTAAGAAGAGACCATCGAAAGAGGCTTACAAAAATCATTTCAAGAAAGTTTTTGTAAAATCAGTAGGTCGAAATGCTCTAAGATGTTCAAAGTGTAACAAGAAGGATCATTTTGAAAAAGAGTGTCCTATGATTTGGAAGCCTGTTAAGAAAGCATGGCCTTATAATGATTATTCTGCTAACACCAAAGGACCCAAGAAAATTTGGGTACCAAAGAAAGCTTGAGATTTTCATTTGAATGCAGTCTCCGTCAAGAAAAAGATAAAATGGTATCTTGACAGCGGATGCTCAAGACACATGACGGAGACTCAAATAGCTTCATAAAGCTTATTCAAGTGAACGGAGGAAAAGTTTCATTTGGAGGAAACAGAAAAGGAAATATTGTGGGATTTGGAACTGTCAAAATTGGAAATCTCACAATAAACAATGTTTCGCTAGTAGAAGGACTCAATTACAATCTTCTCAAAGATCGAGTCAATTATGTGATACTTTGGATTCAAGATTTTCTTCCAAGAAGGAACATGTTCTGAATCGCAAAGACTCTACTCGCCTTTCAAAGGTCGAAGACATGGAAATATCTACCTCCTAGACGTAAAACCAAATGATTCGCATTGCTTAATCTCAATACAAGACGAAGCAAATCTATGGCATAGAAAGCTCGGCCATGTCAATATGAAGCAATTGGCCAAAATCTCATCAAAACAGCTTGTTCGAGGTCTACCAAAATTGTCATATCAAAAGACCAATCTATGTACTCCTTGCATTCTGGGAAAGCAGGTAAAAGATTCATACAAGTCTATAAATCATGTCTCTACTAATCATGTATTGCAGCTGTTGCATATGGATCTATTCGGACCAACCAGAACCCAGAGTATTGGAGATTCAAAATGAAATTGGATTGTTATATCAAGTATAAGAACAGATCATGGAGGCGAATTTGAAAATCAAAATTTTACAAAATTTTGTGATGACTCTGGAGTTAAACATATATTCTCTTCTCCATATACTCCTCAAAGAGAATGGAGTGGTGGAAAGGAAGAATCGATCTCTTCAAGAAATGGCTAGAACTCGTTAATTGAAAGTAAAATTTCTTCACGATTTTGGGCTGAATCTGTTTCAACAGCATGCTATATTATCAATAGAGTCTTTCTAAGACCTATTCTCGAGAAAACTCCTTATGAATTACTCAAAGGAAAGAAGCCTATTGTTTCATACTTTCATGTTTTCGGATGCAAATGTTTTATATTGAAAAATGCAAAAGATCAAGTTGGTAAGTTCGAAGAAAGATCGATGAAGGCATCTTCCTTGGATATTCTACATCAAGCAAAGCCTACGAGTCTATAATAAGAAGAGCCGCTCCGTGGAGGAGTCAATGAATGTCAAATTCCAAGACTCTATGCAAGGTGAATCCAAATCGGACTCGGATGAAGAGTCTGAACCTGTTCCAGACCCTCAAAAGATTACAACTCAAGAAGCTTCTCAAATTCTGGAAGATCAGCATCAAGCTACTCATGAAGACTCAGATAAAGAAAAAGGTCTTCAACCAGTTAAATCAACCAGCAACTGGAAGCATAAATCCAGTCATCCTAAAGATCTCATTATCGGAGAAATTAATGAAAGAATCCGCACTGATCCAAAAGGCGTGAAGAGTCTAGTGCCGTAGCTCTTATTTCTGAAATTGAACCAAAAAGCATAGAAGAAGCTCTATCCGATGAAAGCTGGATTGAAGCTATGCAAGAAGAGCTCGGACAGTTCAACATAAACGACGTCCTGGGATCCGTCATCTAAACCAAAAGGTAAAACCGTTATCGGAACCAAATGGGTGTTCGAAACAAGATGAATGAAAAAGGAAAAGTCGTACGAAACAAAGCAAAACTCGTGGCAAAAGGATATACGCAAGAAGAAGGAATAAACTATGATGAGACCTACGCTCCTGTGGCAAGGTTAGAAGCTATTCGTCTATTACTTGCATTTGCTTGCTATAAAAATTTCAGGTTATTCCAAATGGATGTCAAAAGCGCTTTCCTAAATGGATTTATCCATGAGGAAGTTTACGTGGAACAACCTCCAGGGTTTGAAGACCCAAAGAAGCCGACTCGCCTTGGTGAAAAGGCTCGTATGGTTTAAAGCGAGCACCTCGAGCTTGGTACGACGACTAAGTAAGTTCTTATTAAAGAATGGTTTTGTTAAAGGTAAAGTTGATACTACTTTATTTATTAAAAAGGAAAACAAAAGTTTTATACTTGTTCAAATATATGTGGATGATATCATATTTGGATCCCCTAATGAAAGTCTCAGGCAAGAAATTTTCAAAGTCTATGCGGGATGAATTTGAAATGAGTATGATGGGAGAATTAACATTCTTTCTTGGTCTTCAAGTAAAGCAATTGAAGGAAGGTACTTTCATTTGTCAAGAAAAATATGCTAATGATCTTGTCAAAAGGTTTGGATTAGAAAATTGCAAGAAGACTGATATACCAATGTCAAGTTCTTTGAAAATAGACAAAGATGAAGAAGGGAAGAAAGTTGAACAAAAGCTGTACGAAGCATCATCGGTTCACTTCTTTATCTTACGCCTCTAGACCTGACATTTTGTTGAGTGTTTGCATCTGTGCTAGGTTTCAATCGATCCTAGAAATCTCATCTCAAGGCTGCAAAACGTGTTATTAAATACGTTGCCTCGTCTTCAAGCATCGGTCTATGGTATCCTAAAGAGGGAGACTTCAATCTTCTGGGATATTCAGACGCTGATCTGGCCGGTTGCAGAGTCGATAGAAAGAGCACTTCAGGAACCTGCCAGTTGCTTGGAATCAGAATAGTGTCTTGGTTTTCAAGGAAACAGAGCACTGTAGCTCTCTCTACAACAGAAGCAGAGTATGTAGCTCTTGGAAGCTGTTGTTCGCAAATTCTATGGATAAAACAACAGCTACAAGACTTTGGGATTGAAGACTCATGCACGTAAATCGATGTGACAACACCAGCGCAATCAATCTCACCAAAAATCCAATCCTTCATTCAAGAGCAAAGCATATAGAGATTCGACATCATTTTATTAGAGATCATATTCAAAATGGAGAAATCTCAATTCAATTTGTTGATTCAAAAAGTCAACTAGCGGATATATTCACAAAGCCATTGGAGAAAAATCAATTCGATTTTATCCATACCCGACTCAACATTTTGAAGCTTGAAGAAGTTAAAGTCCGAAGAATCTACATCAATCGACTCTATCCTTCGACGCTATACTTCGACTCGAATTCTCGGACTCGACCTTCATTGTATAGACTGTAAATTATTCTTTTAATCTCGAAAAGGTACGATCTTTCGTTCGCTATATTTGATTGATACAATCTTTAATTTTTGTAAACATGCCTTTTCAAAAAGGGATAATCTCTTTTAAAATGGCAGTTATTATTTTTTTTAAGAAAGACGACTGTTCACCTTTCTTTGTAACGATTGCTCTTGCCTTTTCAAAACTGAGTTATATATACACAGTTTTCACTTTTTACTCGATTCTCAAAACCCTAAAAGGCATTCTTCTCTCAACCCTATTTTCTACTTCGTATCCATACTCGAGAAAGTTGTCATTTTTCCTTGGGAAAACGAGTGAAGGAATCTTCCATTGACAAGAAAAGATGTCTTCTTCGAGAAAGTCGTCAAGGATAGCAAGCGGGGGTCCACAGAGAATGAAAGAGGGACCTACGCACTTCGATCTCACCGAGGAAGATGATTTGTCGAGACAGCAACAGAGTCCCGTTCCCTCTCCACCTCATCACTCACCATCTACCCCACAAGGTGCGGGTCATCATCGGGAGGAAGTCATTCTAGAGGACGTCGAACCGGTGAGAGCACAAAAACCATCATTTATTTACATGCTCTATCGTGCATTGAAGGTTTCGGTTCTCCTCTCGAATTATATAGATGCTTTTCTTAGAGAAAAGAATTATGGGAATGAGTACAGATTTTTGAAACGAATGGAGGAATTGGGAATTGCTCCCAAAGGTAAGGCTGAAGAATCACTTGCGAACATTCCAAGTGACCCTCGTGTTTCAGACCGATTCCTAATGAGGGGAACGAAGATGATAAAATGTTTAGTGATTTTCAACCGAGAATGGGCATTGCTGCAAATGTGAAGGGAAAGAAGATGGAGTTGTTTAGATCGAATGATCGGGAGAAGTTGTTCTTCGCCCGTTGAAACGAGGAGTAATAAACCCCGGAGTGTTGATTTTGATTTCCTGGATGCAATTAATGTGAACTTAAGGGAAAAGTTCGAACCGCTTCAACTTGAGCAGCTTTTGCACCGATACTATCGATGGTTATGCACACTTGATCGCTTATTTCTATTCGAATCTAAGTTTTCTTGATGCGAATAGAATATCATTCAAAGTGTTCGAGATCGGGATTATGTGATTGATGTGGACATACCGGCGGACATAATTGGTGTTGAACGAGGTCGTTATCAACCAATCAAAGTCTCGATTGCTCGTGCTACTCTGGATCTTGTCAAAAACAGAGATACAGAGGCGAAGATTACCTACACGAAGATGAATGCCATCAATTTTGTGCTGCACAAAATTGTGATCAATTGCATCAGGCCAAAGTCTACATCAAAGATCGATGTATCCAATTCGGAAGCCAAATTGATGTATGCTATCAACTCGGGGAAGAAGTTCTCTCTCCTCATACCATTCTCTTCCATATGTACCGAGCAATGTCGAAGAACAAGGGACAATTGCCTTATCCGAATCTTGTGACAAAAATCTTCAGACACATGAATATCGAACTGCCACACACTCTCTGTGTTAGACCGTGCGATAAAATGGTGGTAGGTTTGAATATGTTGATGAAGATGCGTCTGAAAGAACTTAGCAAGGAAATGGCAAAGTTCAAGGTGAAAACTCCGCTCTCTTCTGCATCAAAGAGAAAAGGGAAGGAGCCCATTCGTGCTCCATCCAAAAAGAGAAGATCTCTCATCTTGGAGGATGAAGAAGACGATGAAGATCACTCTATTCCTGCACTGGTAAGGACTAGACGTTCTGTATCTCGATCAACGTAACTTCAGATCGAGCAAAGAGAAGAAGAGCTGCGAGAAAAGGAGAAAGAGGATGAAGAAGAAGAAGAGCAGAGAGAGAAAGAGATAGAAGCTCAAGAAGAAGAAGAACAGAGAGAGAAAGAAAAAGAAGATGAAGAAAAAGGAGAAGAAGAGAAAGAAAAGTCTGCTGCTGAATCTGAGAAAAAGAATGGAAGAGCATGATCATCACTCCACCCATCTTGATGTCTTAGAGACAGGGGAGTTGACGAGCAAGATTTTGATGTCTTAGAGACAGGGGAGTTGACGAGGATTTTGATGTCTTAGTTGGGGAGCAAGAAAAATCCTCACCTCATGCTTCTCCATTACCCGAAGATCATCATGATACATCATCAAATCTGCAAGGTCATACAGAAGCGCCATCATCTGCATTCACTCCATTTGAGAAAGTAAATGCTAGTATACGACGACAATTCCGCAGATTTTCATCGTATTCTTGATATTCTTCGGAAATGCGGGGACAAATCTATGCTCGGACTATGAAATTCAAGCCATCAAGAATGCTGGTCAAGCATCTTCGCTTACTCCCGGAAGACAGAATGAAAGACCTCGCTCTGCGCATTCAAGCTAATGCCAAAGGAGAAGAGGTAGCAAAATTAAGGGAAGACTTGAAGAGGCTCGAAGGCATAGTACCCATGGGAGAATTCCGATCGTGCGCATTCCCAAGCGACATGACTCTTTTCTCACCTTTTTACCGATGACAAAAAGGGGGAGAAGAAATTTGAACCAACCATCTTTTTCAATCCTTGATTTTAAATTTGTTTTGTGATTGTGAGTTTTTAAGTTTTTGAGTATGACTTGTGTGAACTTGAGTACGGACTAAATTTGGCTGTGGATTGTGACGCTTGACTGTTGGCATTTATATCGAGTATTGTTATATGGTATTACTCATGAAAGTCTAACCAATTTTCTGTGGATGCAGAGTCTGGTTGTTTATTAAATCTTTATGAGATAGCCATATTGCTTGAGAAATGTTTTTGCAGGTCAAGGTTGTTCAAATCTACGGGAAAGTTTTGTCATCATCAAAAAGGGGGAGATTGTTGGAGAAATCGCTCTAGAAAATTTTGAAGCCGACAAAACGTTTCCATCGGTCTAGTCTCGGTTATTTGTGTCCGAAGACTTTCGACCACCGGACTCGAACTCAAGACTCATATTTCAAGACTCAAGATTCAAGACTCAAGACTTAAGACTCAAAATTATTCTCATTGACAGATCTATCTAATCCAAAGGTGTCGAAGGAAATCCAAATCTGAGGATTATGGTTAAGGATTTCATCTTGATCTCTCGGAGAAGATCTTTTGGCTAGACATATACAACGGATTCTTTGGTTCGTATCTAGATCAATTGAAGATCCGATAATCGACGAAGTATTCTTGGAAGGTTCTATTCATGGAAACCAAGATCCCGATTGTATGGGCGAACAGATTGATGGGCTATCGTCGATTCCTTTAATAGCTCGGATGATCTTCTTGATTGATTCCGTCCAACGGGTAAATTGGAGGAATTCCTTTGGTAAGTGCCAACGGTTATGATGGCATAAAGGAGTATAAAAGGAAGACGTCTCGCTTGTTCAAGTGTGTGATCGATAGAGAAATTCCAAAGTCTCGAAACACCTTGATTATTAGTCGATACGATCGAGCGAAATTGTATACAGAGAGTGTCTATACTTTGTGATACCTTGAGTGAGTGTGGTAGTTCATCTACACCCGAAGTCAAGGAAGATCAACGCCGTAACATCTCTTTGTTCATAGTGGAATCCAGCCGATTGGCTGTCGGTGCGAAAGAGTGGACGTAGGCTTGAATCAAGCCGAACCACTATAAACCTCGTGTTTAATTCTCTCTTTCATTCACCGAGTCTTACGATTGAATGTTATTTGCTGCAATTACTCAATTGTCTAAGTATTGTGCGAAAAATCGTTTATATACCTATTCACCCCCCTCTAGGTACTAGCACTAGCTATATCAAAGGTCCAGTAGAACCTTCATGTAATTGGGATGTAAGCACGGTGGCCAGTACAAGCATAGCATCAAAATTGGAAGAGGCCCCTTCATCAATGCCAAATTTAGGGGCCATCAAAATAGGCCTGTTGCATAAAAACATTCAGTTGTATCAAGTACTTTATTCTTATCTATTTTGCATTTAGTTGCACCTAAGCCCCCCTATGACGGCAGTGTTGCACTTGAAACTATGAATTTAGTATTAAAAAAGAAAAGTCAAAAGATTTACATTAACCATCAAGTACTAGCTTGATTCATCACCCTTCCTCCCACTCACACCATAAGGCAACTAACCAGATTACCAAAGCTATGCTTTTTTGACTATTGCATTTTTTTTTTTTTTTAAAGACTGGTTTACCGAATTTACTCGGTAATTTCATTCATACATTACTTGCTAATGTAACAAGGTACTCACGCCTAGTTGATAGCCGAACAACGACGGCCATCTGTGCATGTATTTTACTTTGTCACATGGTATTAGCACACGGACCAAGCCGATTGAGATTTAGGTCCATAAATCCACACACAAAAATAAAAAGAGTACACGCATGCGTGTGGAAAAATCTCTTATGCCACTAGAGAAATCAAATGTCTTTTGATCAAGAATGTGATGCCCTAGATAAATGGTAATCGGTCCCAGGCTCTAAAGTCATGAGCAACATGAAAGGATAGATGTCGGATTTCATGTGCAGGTATATGGGACAGAACAAAACTGAATAAACATAAAGACATTTGCCCTAAAGGTTGACGTCCGTGGATGGATACACTAGAGGTGGAGGTGACAATTGCAACATAAAACGACACGATGCCAAGACCCAAAGTGTGTGAGAGGAAAAACTCACGCACAAGGACTTGCGTGTCCTGAAATTTACATGGAGGGTCTTAACAAACTCGTTAATCGAGCCTTATGTAAGTTTTATGATACCTTGACACTGTTACAAATTACCAGCAGAAAATATTGCCACAAATCAGAACATCAGAAATTTGACAGCCTTGAGTATAGATAATGGAAGCAACTGACTAAGGAAAAGTTAAACTGAACTGGACGGAGATTAAAATTGATGTAATCATTCTAGATTGCGATTCTAAGAGAGGAACAAAAACATCTCAAAAACCTTCTGCGCCTTCCTTTTTAATATACACAGATTAACTTAGGTTTCGAAAAGACAAAACAGAAAAGCTTACGGCCAGGGATTTATTTGGGTTAGTACAAATGAAAAAAAACTACATGCAATTTCAACACCATCTCCAATAATTCTAACTGCAGGTCCTGTCCATAAAGCATGCGACTCTGTACGATCTATCGGCACCACTCTGTTTCTCTTGGCAGGAAGCCAGGAATGAGTTATGATAGAATACAAGTTAATAAAAATACCTATACCAACACCTCCTTCAGCAAAGCACATCAACATAATACTGAAAAACAAAAGAGGGGAAAAGAAGTGCATTAAAATGGCAGCTTTGTTGGAAACTGGAATAGCTAAATAGGCACGGGCACTAATGGATAGACCTAGTTCGAAGAAGGCAGGGAGTGATTGCCAGGGCTAGAGGGCTGGACAAGAAGTGGCTCCTAGCAGACTTCTAGGACAGCGAAGGGGGTGGGAGGAATTGAACTATACACTGAACAAGGGAAGAGCGATCTGGATGTGTGTGTGTGTGAGCTAGAATTAATTTGTAGAGGCACCTTTTGACATAATGACAAGCTTGGCTTTGGAACTTCAAAGTTAAGTGAACTTAGGCTTGAACATTGCTAGAATTGGTGACCTCTTAGGAAAGTGCTTGGCTGTACATCAAAGGACAAAACTGTGAAACTCAATATGGGATGTACTAAAGTGGACAATATTTCAAGTGAGTTAAATCCAGGGCATTACAAAAAGCAAGCGAGGGACTACTGCAACCGTTCGAAGGAACAAAGGATGGGAAACATCAAGCATTGGAAGGCACAACCACTTACCAGTAAAATCAAGGTACAAGGTTATATAGTGAAAAAAGGAACATAACGTTATCGGTCTTCATAGTATGGTGGTGTTGATCAAATGCTGATTTCATCACCATCCTCATCCTCGTTGGCATCAACCCAATACTTCGATGAAGTTGTGAAAAACCGTGTCCATGTACACGGTTGGCGTTTAAATTAAGCACAACCCGTAGCCAGTTTAGCAGAAGTAAGCGTTTAAATTACCCAACCTAACCTCCACGCCCCCCCCCCCTCTCGCTGCTGGGCTGGCGTGCCAATCAACAAAGCAATGAATAGAAATCATTCTGATATTTGATCAACGTTCGTGAAAAAAACAATACTTTGTACCATAATTTCCTTCATTCATCACGATGCAATCTACAGCATTTTATGAGCAGGTGGCACCCCACATCTACGAAATTCACAAAGGAAGAGCAGACAAAAAAAGGCATCACGATGCAATCTACAGCATTTTATGAGCAGGTGGCACCCCACATCTACGAAATTCACAAAGGAAGAGCAGACAAAAAAAGGCACTAGACACAGCCACTTAATTCGTGCATAATAACCATTCTATTTTAGAAATCAATTTCTGACTAGAAATCGATGTTTCTATTTTTATTCCTTGAATAAGTTTTTTTTAGTAAAAATACACGTTTGATAATATTATGAAATTTCTGTTTCTGAAATAGAAATTTATTTAATAATGATACAAAATTTCTCCCTCCCGAGTAGTGGTGGGAGGCGTTCAACATCTGGCGGTGGGCATTCGGTGACTAGCCACCAATCGGGCATCCAATGACTAGCGAGCTGTGATGTCCAGCAATCGACGGTGGGCGTCCAGCGTCCCTTGGGCGACGGCATCCATCCGACGTCCCACGGGCAATGGGTGGACAGCATGTGATGACATGAGTGAACGATTTTCATTTCTTACTTTTATTCTAAAAAAAACTAAAAATCTTAACTTCTAATTTTTGCTCCAAATCTTTTTCTAGAAATAAAAAAATAAAATTACGTTACTAAATAAATTTCTGTTCCAAATCTATTTCGAAGAATAAAAAAATAGAAAAATAGAAAGGTAAAATGATTATCATTTGCCTCCTTAAAGGTGAGTAAGGTGAGTATGATGTAAGCGTTTACATTTCCCATCTTCCGAGCGCCCCGTTCCCACTGCTAGGCTGGCCCACTATTCTTCCAGTGTCCTGTCCCGCATGACGACACTCAATGTATTCAGCACGCCCAATCCTCAATAAATAGAAACCCCTCCTTCTCTCTTGCTTCATCCCTTTGTTCAATCAAAGGTCCAAGGTTTCTAGCTTCCGGGGTTCCCTCATCCCTTTCGAACGTGGATTCTTTATCCCATTTCAAAAAGAGAGAAACGCCTACTTGCATTTGGATATGAATTCTTTATTCCACTAAATACACCTCCTATCGAGTATGTACATACTATCACAAAAAAAAAAAAAAAAAAAAAAAAAAAAACCCTCCCACATATCGAGCACTCTTCAGTCACCTTCTAATCTGAAGAAAAAACATAATAAATAAGTGTGATTTTTTTTTTTTAAATAAAAACTCAGCAAGTGGGTTGACTGCTACCGCTAGCAAAATAAATTACCGCTAGCAAAATAAATAAGTACTGAAATTATCAACTTGCGAAATCTAGGGAAGTCTAGCTGCAACAATCACTCAGGGGAAGACGACACTCCACCTTGTACCCCTTGCACCCAACTTGGCATCCCAAGGTCCCCTGAGAAGTTATTCAACCCTCTCAGTCCTCTAAAGAGAATACCATTACTTCTTTTCATCCCTCTCTCTAGGCATCCCGACACTCGAGGTCCCTCATTAACTCCGTAGCCAACTACACACATTTGTAGCTCCGCCTTGTTGCAGCACCAACAATTCCAGTATACTAACAATCATACCATGGTCTAACATACGTTATTAGATATTGCAAGGTATATAAGAACCCTTATTGGAGGCGACAAAGTAAGAGTCCAACATTTTCTTGCAGAAAACTCAAACTCAAAATCTAACAACATGGACAAAACAAAGCAAAAATCAAGTAATCTCAGTATTTAGAGTCAAAACCATAGTAAACCATCGCAGAAAATTCTCAAATTTTAATATGTGATAGTAAGACCCTAAATGAACAATTTTCATGAAGGAAACCAAGTCTGGTTCCTTCTATAAAGAGAGCAGCAATGTGGTCCATGCAGCTCAACATTCCTTCCGCCGAGCAGAACTAACAACCGGGAAGTTTAACCCATTTCGAAGTTCAAAACCCAATAAAATGCTTTGAAATTTTGATATGTTCTGCACCTACATGTCTCCTACTACTTTTATGAAGGAAGAAAATTCATATTCTAACTCAATAATTTTATAGAAATTCAAAAGCACACCGAGGTCGTGATTTCACGATACTGAACAGCTCACTAACAATATAAAATCAAGTCTTCATGTGGATCAGTATAACTCAGAAAAATCTCAATTAAATATATGTTGTAGTTCAAGGTCTTTGGAGTAACTTCCATGAGGACAATGTCCCCTATTTATTAGTAGATCAAACACCACAAAATCTGAAAACCAGAGGACTCGTTAAAACTTGGTGTTGGAAAAAAAATGATGAGTAACCATTACATACTTGCAAACAAAGTACCTACAATGTACGTAACTTACATGTAAGTCTATGTTCACAGTACGCATGGCCTTCTACCAAGCAAAACAACGTATCTCAGCTTCCTTGCAAAGCTTCTACACCTATGCTGGCCATCAATCCAACGGTGAAGCCGAATCAAAACAGAACCGAAGGAGAGAAAGATCCATTAGATAACGTGCGACCAGCACCTCACTCAATAAGCAAAGGATTTCCTTAGTCTAGTGCAAAGGGATAGAACTTCGACTCGCTCACATTCCAGCTCCAAACTAAGCTTTGGTTCCCAAATTTTTCTCACCCAATCTCGAAATCTACCCCTATCTTCACATGCACAGCGAGGCACAGCCAAATCATGAACCCAGGACACTAAACGCAACCCTACTTGCCTGGATTTTTCACTGGTAGAAGATGAAGAAGGCACTGGACGAGCTAGGGCTTCGCGGCATGCGGTGGTAGCTCCAAATGGGACCGGACAGCGACAATCTCGCTGCTGGATGGAGGCACGAGGCTAAGAAGGGCAGAGATCGAGTCAGTTTTTGGCGGAACAAAGCAAGAACAGAGGAGAGAAGAAATGGGTGTCTCAGCTGAGAGAAAAGGAATAGAACGCAGCCCCAAAGAAATCAGTCGTTGCAGCTGAACTATTTAGGAAAGAAGAAAAGAATACAAGTACACATGTGGCCTCCCCCTTCCTCTTTAGCTCCACCTGGCTGCTACATGGGGAATAAAATTCCTCTTAAAAGAAAATCCTCCCATGCATGGAAGAGTGGGTCGTGACTTTACTAAAAGAACACTTGGTGTTTTAATCTAATCAGTAACCTTAATTTATAATATACTTAACTTAACTGGCGAGCAAAAGAAAAAATTGGGTGTCACACTGAAGGTCGCATTGATCCATCCAACGACATTGACGCGATGCTATCCCTTGAGAAGCAAGGTGGTCAGCGCCATCGTCACTCCAAAACCTCTTATATTGAACAACAGCATCAACTTTGCTGTGTATATCTGCACAAATTGGTGATTCACACAAATTTCCTTAGATTATAGTGTCAAATGAGAGAAATTGTAATCTCCTAAAAAAATTTCATTTTTATTCGCTGTCACATAAATTTCCTATGAATTGATTTCTTTTTTTCTTTTTTGCATGTCTTCTTAAATGCATTAATTACCTAAATTTTGAGAGAAAATTATCAAAAAAGTTCTCAAATCTATTATAATTGTGTTAATTTAGTCATAAACTTTTTAATCTAGTCAATTTAGTCATAAACCATTTGATATTTTTCAATTCAATTAATTTAGTCACTTTGAACCGGAAATCGCTAAAATAGACATCAACTGTCTTATGTGGTACAATGGCAATGACACGTACAATTTTTATAATTTTTTTTATGAATTTATTATTGTTATTTTTATTTTTATCTCTCTCTCTCTCTCTTCTCTTTTTTGTTGTTTTGTTCATTTTGTTCGGCGAGGTTTAGGGACTAAAATAGACTTTCTTTTTAGTAAATTTCCCTAAATTTTGATGAAGGGCTAACATGTAAGGTTGTTAGAAAGCTTTAGCTATCCGGCGAATAAGTGAAAACACAAACTTTGCACAATAACAATGGGAATACCCATTACAATCTCGACCATTGCTTGCTCGTAAATGCAAAATAGATAACGAATTGCATCAATAGTTTTTGCCCCTATGGCCAAGCTTGACAGCCTGTCATGATTTGCTTAAACACTCAAAATGCAAAATAATGAACAGCACATGGTTAAGATGACAAAGGGACAATAGTTTGCTACACTTTTAAGCGCAAAAATGAGAGAGGGAGAGGGAGAGGGAGAGACCTTCTCTTCGGTGGAGGCATAGATCGAGAAGAGGACAAGATAAGCCGATTCCACCAGCACTCATGACCAGTTCAAGGTGAATTCCATACATACATATATATATTTATATAGAGATAGAAATACGTTTTAACCACGACCAAAACTTGCAATCAAGCAGGACTGCATTCATACATTGAAAATAAAACAGAGACTAGAATGATCAGACTGAAGCCTAGGATGTTTCATCGTCGACATGGGCATGGGCGGTGCCAGGGTGGAAATTTTCATCATGGAAATGGGCAGTGCCAAGGCGGACTCAATTGATGCCGAGGCGGAAATGGGCAGGCCAAGGCGGACTCACTTGATGTCAAGGTGGCCATGGGCAGTGCCGAGACAAATGCTGGTGCTAGGGTGGAAATTTTCATCATGGAAATGGGCAGTGCCAAGGCGGACTCACTTGATGCCGAGGCGGAAATGGGCGGCCATGGGCAGTGCCAAGACAGATGCTGGTGCTGGTGCTGAGGCGGACATTGGTGGTGCTGCCAATGAGGTCCGAAGCTTGTTGAGATCAAAGGGCCTCCAAATTTGTGTTCCTACGTAAAAGCCTCCTTCTAGTGTTGGCATCAGATGGAACATCTGAAAAAGGCAAAGAATCAGGGTCAGACTCAGAATTTATGCGCAGGAGGATTGATTAATCGATTAATCAATTGATCGATAGAGAAATTGCAAACAGTTGACAAGAAATAATAACTTAGAAAAAGGTTAAATTTATTTAGCTTTTTTCTTAAACAACTTCATCATCGGAGCAACAATTCAACAATTTCTTTCCATTACGCTACGTACATGACGGATAGTCTCTGCTAACAGTGGATTGGATAGGATGGATAAAGGGATCAACCAAGGTGGTGGTGGGTGATGTTAAATCAACAACAAAAATGCCCAACATCTCTTCATCTGAAAAAATCAATAGAGGGAGAAAGAGAGAAAGACCTGGTTTGTAACGACGGCGTCCGCCTACCCACGTCTGGCCGCAGACCCAGACGAGCATACTGCCAGGTGTGCGGTGGCGCAAGCAGTTGAAGTCGGTGATGTCGTGGTGGCACTCCGGAATGGAGGTAAGTTTGGCGAGGATAGCCTCCTTGCCCTTGATCTGCTGGCCTTCGAAGTCCAGCACCGACTCTTCTTGGAATAGGTTGACCAAATCCGACCGGTTCGCGTTGAACGTCCTGTAGTATTTCTCCATGAACTGCTTCGCCTTCTCTATCAGATGCTTGTCTTCTGACTTGATGCTCCACATCTCTTCCTCCTCCTCCTCGCTTTGGGCACGCGATTCAGACGGTAACTTCTCCCTAAGATAAAAAGCCCTAGCGCTGCTTCGAGAGTTTTCTTATCAATTCGGAATCGGTCGGGCCAACGGACGGACTAGGTTTCGGGTCGGGTTGGTTTTTTTTTTTTTTTTTTATTTAATCCTCCCCCTTCTCTTCACGTGGACCCGACAGACTCGATGATTCCTTATGGAAAACAAAACCGTTGTAAACCCTAAGGCTACGTTTGGCAGTCAGGATAAAATTTGGGATATGATATAATTTATCATATCCTATGTTTGGTGGTTGCTCATGATAGGATAAAGTCGGATATAAATGGGATATAGGCAAGATAAAATTATCCCATGGGGAGGAGGTGGAATAAATGTGGATATGATTTCTAATGTCTATAATAGGAAAATTATTTTTATTGAGTAACAAATTTATTAAATTAATAAAATTGAAATTATATTTCAATATATATAATATTTGAATTCTAAATTAAGAAATTAAAAATAAAAATAAAAAAATAATTTTAATTAATCTTATTTTAATTTATATATTCAACCTTAATTCTATCTTATAATAAACATTCAATCTATAAATTAATTATTTATATTTATTATATATTTG